>PVKB01003578.1:0-191789 GCA_004027205.1 Ctenodactylus gundi | reverse complement strand
TAGTGAAGTGAGTCAGAAGCAGAAGGTGAAACATCAAATGGTCTCTTTGATATGAGAGACCCAGACCACAACCATCTCATGGAACTTTAAATGAAAGACAAAGGGAAAGAGGGGGCGGGGGGGGAGGGGGGCGGTGAAGAGAGGGAAGGGAGGGTAGGGGGAGGGACAAAGGGAGTGCGGGAAAGCCCTTGTCACTTTGACAAGGAAAGCATGTGCACAAAATCCTCAACTTCATTGTAAACCTTAAATCTTGCACTAATACATATCAATAAAATGTGGGGAGAAGGGGGTTAAGGATTAAAAATATACATTTATAATTCCTTATTACATTTTTATAAATTTATTTTTAAAAATCTCTATCCAAATGGTCTATTTAAAAGTTCTGAAACCAAACTGAAAAGTTTTGATTGCAGGAAGTATCTATAACTGACTCTTTACTAACTAAAGAAGTTCAGAGGGGTTGGATGGATGTATAGCGGTTAGAGCACTTGCTTAGCAAAGGGCAAGGCCCTGAGTTTGACTCCCTGGCACCACATAAACAGGGCATGGTGCTGCATACCTGTAATCAGCACTTGGGAGGCTGAGCCAGGAGGATTGCTGTGAATCTGAGGCCAGTCTGGGCTCCATAGTGAGTTCAGAGCAAGACTGTCTCATAAAATGTGTAGAATGAGAGAAATAAATTGATATATAATATTTGGCTATTAAAATTTGAGATGAGTATCAACAATCAATTTAGTTATCAAAGCATACACAAAACTGTATCTTTCATGTAAAGGAAATAGAAACTATGCAAATCCCTTAACTAATTTGTTTGCTGCAACTCATAGCAGAGCTTATACTGAACTTTTCAGACAAGCCATGGTAAAATATGAAAATACTAAAAATTATTGACTCAACAATCTAATAATTTTTATCATAACATTTCCATAATGTCCATAATACTGTTACAATATGGCTTTTCACTGCATAGTTCATTTTTAAAAATTACATAAAGATTTACATACAATATCAGGCGGTGGTGCTGGGATCTAGGTCTTCTTGCTCTGTGTTCCCAGTTTGGTCGTAGGACAATCCGTTGCACAGACCTGGTAACTTCACAGGGAAGGGCAAGACCCGCACAAGTGACCCAAACACAGCACGAGAAGATCAGCCTGCCTCGTCGTCAGACACAGAAAGCTGAGGCTGTAGTTAAGTGGTTAGAGCACCTGCCTAGTGAGTGCAAGGCCTTGGGTTTCTCAGCATCAAATAAAAATTACCCAGAAGTGGTGATGCCTACAATCCCAGCATTTGGGAAGCTGAAGCAGGATTGTTGTGAGTTCTAGACCAGCCTAGGCAACTTAATGAGCTCAAGACTAACCTGAACTACTGAAGAACACTGTGTATCAAGAAGAAAAATAAAACTACTGAAGACTATGCTTTGAATAGGCCAAAATAAAGAGGCATTCAGAGTGTCCGAAATGCCTAGCATGCACTAGGCCCTGGGTTCAAATCTTTAGTATCACACACACACAACAAAATGTATGGAAGCAGGCAGGAAGTATACATGTGGATGGGAGAGTAGTGTCCAACATCCTAAGAACACATAAAAACAATGAAGGCAGAAAGCAATTCCTTGTAGTAGACAAACACTGGTGTTTAATTTTCGATTTAAACACATTTATCAGTAGGAAAATTGTGAGATCCACTAATAATAGTCTCAAAGAAATCACAACCTTAATATACATGCAGCCCAGTATTTCTAGAACAAATTAAAATTTAGTCTATGATGAAATACAGTGCTCTCTCTCTCTACACACACACACAGAGACACACACACACACACACACACACACACACACACACACACACACCCCCTCTCACAGTACCTTTAAGGAATTTTCTCTAGTGCTCACAGTAGAAACACAGTGGAGATTATAAATCTCTTTTATGGCTTACTGTGTGATACCTTTTGTGAGTCATAGAGCTTAAATTCTTCAAGTTGGAATTCTGATTTTTGAAACAGTCATACTTTGACACTCAAACCTTCATAGGACCTCACAGTTTTTTAAGGTAAGAAACAAAAAAAGAGCAAAAGGCTTCTGGTAAGTAACATCACAACAATCACATAGCTCACTGCGGTGTTCATCCCAGACCTGGGTGACATTTTGCCTCTTGAAACTGAGTCAGGGTTGAGTTGAAAGGATGTGATTCAATCTTATTCAGTGCCTATTTAAAAACTTAAAAGACACATTCTCATGTTCTATGTATTCTGTTTTATCACAGTGGGGCCTACTGTCTACTTATGTATTAAGTTCTATGACCATGATGATTTACACCTTTATGGGAAGCTTGAGATGTAATTTCAGCTATTACTAAAAAATGCTCAGAAATGTGTATTTAGAATCTAATCTTACATTTGGGTAAGTCAGTTTCATGGCAGCACACAAATAAGACAGGGCAGAGAAAAAAACTGGTTGTAAAGGTTTCAGTTACTACTGGTAACTATATGATTACCTTATGCAGAATTTAGAAGTGTGTGTGTGTGGTTTATGTGTGTGTGTTGCTATGTAGCCAAGGCTAGCCCCAGGCTGGTGGCAGTCCTCCTGCCTCAGGCGTCAAGTAAGGGATTACAGATGTGCACCACCATGCCCAGCTCTTATGCGGCGATGGGGAACTGATGCACTTCCTAGGCAAGTCCTTTAACCACTGAGCTATGCCTCCACCTCCACACCCTCCTATGTATTCTTCTTCTCTTTTTTGAGGGTCACAATCCACACTCCAAGCTGGTCCTGAGCTGACAATGTAGCCCAGGCTGGGCTTGACCTCAAGGCAATATGCTGTCTCAGCCTCCGAAGTGCTGGGATTACAGGTATGTGCCACTAAAATGTTTACGTGGTGCCAGGGAATCAACTCAGGGCCCTGTCAACCATGAGCTATTCCTCAAGTCCTTACATATTATTTAGCATAATGATTAAGATCTCTGAAAATCAGAGCAGTATGTATACATCTACAAAAAATAGTAACTTGTAAAAAGTTAAGGGGAAATTACATTAGAAACAGTCATAACTGCTTTGGACTTTACCTCATAGGCAGTTTGAAAGATAGATTTGTATTTTGGATTTAATAAGGTAGCAGCCTGGGCTACATAATAAATCCAGGACCAGCCTGGACTACAGAGAGATCCTGCCTCAAAAAAAAAAAAAAAAATCCTTACATACTAATTTTGTTGCATGTTTTGATAGGCTAACCATATTTCAATGATTTTAAGGTTTTATTTTGGGTTTATTATATATATACATTTTGTGGTTTTATTGTATTTTTTAAAGAAATTTAAATTTATTTGCATGTCTCGTCTCTTTCCTCTTCTCAGCTTCAATTTTCATTTGTCTGTATCTACACATCACCTCCCTTTCTCTTTCCCACCCTCTTGTCCCCCCACTTTCCCTTTCCACACTATTCTTATTTCTTCTGTATCTTTTACATTTTTTCTGGTTTGTTTTTTCTCATATTAGAGAAACCATATGATATTTAACTTTCTGGGTCTGATTCATTCCACTGAGCATAATGGTCTCAAGGTGCATCCATTTACCTAAAAATGACCCAAATTTGTCCTTCTTAATGGCAGAATAGTACTCCATTGTGTATATATTGTGGCTTTATTGTAAAACAACCTGCACACCAAGTTCAAACTTTTTTTTATTGAAAAATTCACCTCAAAATTCATTTCTAGGTTTTAGGTTTTTTTTTTTTAAGCAAACATTTAAAAGCATCAAACATTACTAGTCTACAATTCATCTTGTTATAAGCACTTGGATTGGGGAAATAAATCTAGTGCATTGATTAGGCACAGTACTATGGCCAGTGGACCAGACACCAGGGCACGTCTGTGCCCTCGGCAGCAACCAGAGGTCTGCATGGGGGAGTCTTGTCTCAGTGGTAGGCACTCCTGTATTTATGTCCTACTCCCGAGCTGTTAGTAAGTCTCAAATCAATACATAAGACTCTGTACATAATTTAGGTTAAAAAAAATACTTGTTTTCCAAATTTGTATTGCAAAACCAAGACAGATGAATATAATTGTAGCCTCACTATAATCTGTGGTCTTGACATCCACGTCCCAGGACCATTTTATAGGTGAGATGGAATTAGGCCATTTTTTTTTTTTGTTGGTTTCAGAAATCTTGTTGGAGGGGGTTCATGACCGTAAGATTTCACATTATAGCGAAGCTCCAATATTTCATTAATTGGGGCAGTGAATATAAATCACAGTACAAAATCCTTAATTTCTCTGAAAAAGCAATAGGTGCTACATATGAGAATCACTTATATAACATCTATTTTTTAAAAAGGCAGATATAAAACATTAATTGCATAGTAATTTAAATATAAGGCCAAGAAGAATGTTAAGTAGAAAAAAATCATAGAAAGGGCACTATGGTGTCAAAAGACAGAATTTCATTCTTAGATAAATCTGAATTACTGTCTAATTAAAAATCACAGTATGTCGCTATTACTAAGAGTGAATGTCAACTGTTCCATTAATTTCAAACTGGAAACCAACATTAGGACTAACTACAACACACCTAATGCTCCTGTTTGAACCTGACCAGTGTATTAGCACATGGATGGCTGACACGTACCTGATTAGTCATTTAATCTGCCTTTTGCAAACAACCTTTACTACAGGTCAGCAAGTGTAAGAGCGCATCGTCACCACTGTGGGCCATCAGGGATTTGCGGGCTTAATTGACAGCATAATTGTATTTAGTCTTCCAAAGGTGTAAGATCCTACCCGGCAGCATCTACACTCAATGAAGCAAAAATACTGTAATTAACATATATAACAAAATTCCACAATTAAAAACTAAATGTACATGAGCCAGAGAACTGGGTCTTGATACCAGTATATACATTATCTTCAGCATATGGAAGGCAATGAAGGATGAACCCCAATTTTATTCTAGTTTAAGCTAATGCTCACCACCTGAGGCTTTAGGCAGGCAGTTCACTTGTAAATCTACTTCCCATTTTAATGTCATTAGACTGTAGTATAAACAGCAGTGTCCAGATCTAAAAGTAGCTTAGTTAACTTAGTACTGTTATATTGAGTAGTGTGAGGAAAAACATGAACTCCCCAAGGAATTCTGGTAGGTATACTGGGAACACCCAAACCAATGTTTTAACTGAAAAAGTGCATAAATACAGTAATACTACAAGTGCGTTACCTATGAGACAGATGTTTCCTGGGAGCTAAATACTATTTTCCCACATTATTTACAGGTCACAATTGTTCAGATACCACAAAGCACCACTGACAGTCTAAGTAGCTCGACTACGTCTGCAAGGCCCTCTGCCTTCAACTCTGCTCTTCCAAAGATCCATTTAAGAGTGGAAATGTTCAGCTGTTTTCAAACAGGTTCTATCTCGACAGCTCAGCTCACTTTTCCTTCAGAATGGCAAAGCAGTACTTTCACTTCACACTCTTGGTGGGTGTTTCAGACTCCGTAGACTGTCTCCCGTCTGTCCAGGCTTCCCGGGTACTCTTCAGAGCCAGGGTCTTCTGTTGGTCCACCACGACATAATCCACCCTCTCGTCGGCCACGCTGCTGCCAGAGCCACTGCTCTTTTGCTAAAACACAAACAGATTAGTGCCACATATAAAGAGTGTTTCTGAGTGAAAATCAGTTCTAAACATACAGATGCCCTATCCTCTGGAAATTCTACTAGGAATTTCAACATTACATTGTCTCAATTTATCAATGTTGTTTCCTCTCTTAACCATATACCATTCTCTTATATTTATAATGGGCATAAACAGAAATTCAAATTAATGCTCTGATCATTGCTGAGATTCACAGAAAATAAGGACACATGCAGCTTGATTCACCTTTAGGCTTAATCTTGATTTTTCTGTACTGAAGATGGAACCTAGGGCCTTCAAAATGAGCTACATTGCCAGCCCACTTTTTGCTTTTGATTTTGAGACAGGGTCTCTGAAGTTGTTAAGTTGCCCGGGATGAGCTTCAACTTGTGACCCTTCTGCCTCAGCCTCCTGGAGTGCTGGGGAGATTACAGGCTTGTGCCACCAAACCTAACAAGCTTGCTTTTTTCAAGCACAGAGAACATGAATCAGAATTTACCCTCAGAGTTAAGAAAAAAATTTTCTGGCAAGGTAGTAATTCAAGAACAGTGAATTTCAGGCTGGAGGAATGGCTCAGTGGTTAAAACACTAAGTACCCAAGTTCAATTCCCCAGCACCACATAACCCGGGCATGGTGGTGTATGCCTGTCATCCAGCACTTGAGAGGCTGAGGCAGGAGAATTGCTGAGTCTAAGGCCAGCCTGAGAGCCATAGTGAGTTCAGGACCAGCCTACACTACAGAGCAGACCTTGTCTCAAAAAAAAGTGAGTTAGCAGAAATAATATAGTAGAATAATATCTTCTATGCATTGGGAAAGTTATTGCTGGACAAGGACTATGCACGCAACAATATTTATTTTCTAAAGATGTAGGCAAAATAAGGATACTTGAACAAAAGTGAAAAAAAATTGGCACCAACAGACTAAGAAAACTTCTAAAGACTGCATTTCAAGGAGAAAGGAAAAATATTATAGAAGAAAGGTCTGAGATGCAAGAAGGAATGATATGGAAGTTGGTAAAAAGGCAGAAAATTATAAATAGTGTTTATATAATATAGTAATAGTAATAAAAATTGAAGGGTTTAACAGTAAGGTAAGTGCTGAGGAATAGCTCAGTGGTTAGAGTGTTTGCCTATCATGTGCAAAGCAATAGGTTCAATTTCCCAGTACCACATAAAAATTAGCCAGGTATGGTGGCACACGTGTATAATCTCAGCACTTCGGAGGCTGAGGCAGGAGGACTGCCCATGAGTTTGAGGCCAGACTGGACAACATAGTGAGATCTTATCTCGAAAACAACAACAACCCAGCAACAACAACAACAAACAATAAATTGGGTACAGTGGCACATGCCTTTATCTCCTTAGCACTCTGGGAGTCTAAGGCCGGAGGACGGCAAGTTTAAGCCTTGCCTGGGAAATCATGGCCTAGGCCAGGCTTAGAGAGATTCTGTCTAAGAAAAGACCTGGGGATGTAGCTCAGGGGGAAGCCCTGGGTTTAATCCTCAGTATTGAAAAATAACAACAATAACAACAACAACAACAACAACAACAACAACAACAACAAAAACCCAAAAAACAAAAACAAAAAAACCCCCAACCCCCCCAAAAAAAACCAACCACCAACCAACCAATCACATAATTTAAGCTAATATTCTAAAAAAAGGGAAATGCTGACTCACAGACTTTACAAAATTTATTTATTATTTTACAGGGCTGGAGATCAAATCTGGGGCTTTGTGCACACAAGCCAAGTGCTCTACCTCTGAGTAACAACACCTAGACTAAACTTCATTAATGTAAACACAATAAAAATTTCCCAAAGGAGATGATCTTTAATGTCTAACATAACTTGCATTTACAGAACAAGGTTTCACTTACCTTACGTGGGGGTGTAGATTTCCCAGGATCTAAGTCTAGGTCGAGGTACTCCACTTGTTTGTCTCCCTTGGGCTTGACCATAGGACTGCTCCCTCCATCGAGGCTGTTACTACCAAAAAGATTCTGAAACCACAACACAGCAAAACTGGTGGTCACACGTTCATGAGATACACAACTGGGCAAGGTCTGGTTGTTACCCAGGCTCATCTTGAACTCCTGGGCTCAGGAAAGCCGCTGCTTCAGCTTCCAGAATAGCGGCTGCTATGGCATGTACCACTGCATTCAACACATACTGCTTATCTTGTCTGCTACCTCCTGGAGCCTAAATAACTCATCTTCAAGGAAATATGACTTTAAGAAATGTCTGCTTAGAAAATTAAACTTTTAGAATTGAAAGTATTATTTAAAAATCAATTAAAACTTAGACCAAGTGACAAGTATTTTCAGAAGTACAACTGGCTATAAAAGCTCAACTCGAACATTAATAAAATTATGTTTGCACTCAATTACATATTTATAGCAAAGAATCCTTATTTACATTAAATTCTTGCTTTCATATTAAAGTCTTTTAAAAATTTCTACATTTAACTTAAAGACTTTCAAACAAAAAATTAGAATAAATGTGTTAACTAAAGATTGTAAGTTATGGCTCCATGAGCAAACTCTATTTTATTTCATTCATCTGTAATTGTGAACATTTAATCTCTTCTGCCTTCTCTGTTTTAGTGAAAGAATCTTACAACAGAACCTATCTAAAATAAGAAGAGAAGAAGAAGTTAGTGGATAGCGATAAACCAGAAACAAAAAAAGCTGGAGGTGGAAAAAATGAGAAAGAAGTAGGTTAGAAAGGGTCCCTGCCTACTGGGCTGTGGACTGGTACTGGCTAGGGGCTGCAGAAGGAGAGGGCCACAGAGCGGCAGATGAGCAGCAAGGGAAGCCCCCTCCTATCAGCATGCTCCTGTGAGGGTTTGATGGCTCTGCTGATCTGACAGGAAGCAGCCCCACCCCTGAGCCCGAAAGGCCGCTAAACCAGTCCTTGGTGTCCTAACACTGGGGACCACTGCTATAAGGAGAGGATCCTAGTGCTAAGTCTTTAGGCTTAAGGGGATCATAGCTACTGGGCCCCTTCCTTGTCTGTTCTGCTTTCCAACGGTGAGATGAGTGGTTTTGGCCTCCCACCGGCCCAAAGCAACAGGGCCAATCAATCGTGCACAGCAACTTTCAACTGTGGGCCAAAATAAAACCTCAGGATTTGTTATAGTAATGGAAAACTAATAAAACTTTTATGTTTTTCAACTAGTTTACAATTACAGATAATGGCAAATTGCACTTGGACCATTTATTAAGATTTTATAATAACGAAATGATTTTTTTTACAGGTAAGAAGCATTTAAAGAACTTGTCTTTGATTGTTTTTCTATATGTTAATAAGGAGAAAGATATAAAGGTAAAGTTTATAGACCAGAAGAAAAACTAACTTGAATGATTTCAAAAGGAAAAAGTTAAAATAAAGAGGCTACATACTGGATCTTCACTGGACAGGTTTGGGTTCATGGGTACATAATACTCTTCACTGTCATGCGAGTCACTGCTTGATGTTGTGCTGTGCACCGAATCTGGGCGGGGGGACATGGGAAACCTGGAGGAACTAATAACAGATGCTATCATAAGAAACATAAACCCTGCTGAAATATCTAGCATCACTCTCAGACGTGACATCACTCTCAGACGTAAGTGACAGTGTGTGTCTTTCTGAAATACGTCTGTTTATTGTACACATCTAACATAATTTATTGAACACATCTGAACACAAAACTAAAATTTACAGCTCTATTAACAAAGTACATCTTGGACATCAAATTACATTATGTTAAGCAAACAAAATATTACTAATATGTGAATAAGCAGAAGTCCATAAATATAAAAGAAAAAAGAAACATTTTAAGGATACTTATTTTTAAAATTATACCCGAGGGCTGTAGGAATAGCTTAGCAGTTAAAGTGCATACCTAGTAAACACCCAGTGCCTCAATTCGACTCCCCAGCACCACATCATACACCTGCAATCCTAGCATTTGAGAGGTTGAAGAAAGATGATTGCTGTGAGTTCAAGGTCAGTCTGGGCTACACAGTGAGCTCAGCGCTACCCTTGGACTACAGAGTGAGACCCTGTCTCCAATAAATAAATAAATAAATAGATAGATAGATAGATAGATAACTTGAATGAAAAGGGAAAAAAAAGATACCCGAATATAAAAAATACATTTAACACAAGTATGTATCTTCTTAAATTATTACTTCTCAATATACACTTAAATAAATCTCAGTTAAATAAGCCTCACAAGAAACTACTGTAGTTTCTAGAATAGATCTTAGAAATTCTTGGTCTAAGAAACCCTAATATTCATAAAACTTGCTGAGACCCTCAAGGGATTTTATATGAGTTTTTCCATTGATATTTAAACTAGAAATGAATAATGGACCTATTTTAAGAGCACAGTATTTGTAGATATAAATTTTACAGAAATCCATATTTTATTACCTGTCCCAAAGGATCACCATGCATCATGTACAGAGAACCCAGGGAAGGTGAATGTGGTACAGACGTGTGCTAAGGATGGCTCCCCGGATCACCCTTGGGGAAGCACTGTGCGAGATACTTCCCTTGACAACAATCCTAGATGGCCACGCTGTTCAAACTACATATTTTAAACAAAGTACTTACTCTCGAGCAAAACTCCTAGTGATGGGAGACCTCACTGGGGCTTGTAATTCCTCCCATTCTGGCAAAGGTTTTATTTCTAAAGGTGCTGGCTTGGCTGGAAAGAGAAAGACATCGAGATTTTTACTATAAAGACCTTTGGAAAACAAACTAGACCCTCCCTCTCTCCCAACGGTTACGTGCCAGCCAGAGTACAACTAAGGCAAGCTACTTCACACATGAAATGAGGCAACACTCAGCTCAACAGTGGCACAAGTTACATAAGTGTCTTGTAGCTGCTGAAGTCTGGAGCTCTAATGTGATGTGACTTAGGTAAATATTTTATAAACACAAAGAGAACAAGAGAGAGCAATAGGACCCAGTCCCTTACTTGACTTATATTTTTGTTTCATTAATTCTTTTACTAATTAATCTTCAATTTGAAAATTAATCATCTAATAAAAATATCCCTATTCTTCAGTGTCAAAGCATCAGTTATACAACTGTATGAGGCACAGGAAAGGTAAAAAGTTGCTAAAACAAAAACCAAAATTTTGCTGAAACTACAAAAGGTAATGATCTATCTAATCTTTGCATTTATTTATTTCTTGGTGAAGATGGAAGCCAGGCCTTGTGCTTTACCAACCTCAACCTCTCAAATATGAAACAAAATAATAAATTACATATGTAGACTCAAATTGGGCTCTAAAAATGGCTGTAATTAAATAATTGCCTCAAATTTTTAGTTTAACCAATGATTTATCAAATTAAAGATTAAGTAATACTAATACTTTTATTAGCTTTTGAAATAGTCTTTACTTAATATCATTATTGTAGTAATTATACTAGCAATATACCACAGAATTCTTGACCTTTTTCCTAACGTCAACACTTAATTAGTTATAAGAAATGTATGAAGTAAGCAAAAAACTAAATACACTATTTATTAGTATTAATTGTACTGTAGAAATTATTTAAGCATGTTTGGTTCCATCATGTCACTGGAAAGAAATATTTTCATTTTTCCAGGTTTCCTTAGCCTTTGTTCACGTACATGTGAACTGAGTCAACTGTGTTATAATTACCATGAAACTACAACACAGGCAGTCACTTCAGAAGACTGGACAACTAAGCTTACAACACAGTATTTTTATACGCTCAAAATGAAGACTACACTTGCTTATTAAATTCAAGTTAAAGCAAATTTTCTTCTCAATATACTTAAAACAGATATGTAGAGAACATCATGCTAACTGATGGCGTTTCTCAATGTCTCACTGTTTAATTCTGGGATAGGGTCTCATTATGCTGCTCAGGTTGGCCTCCAACTTTCAATCCTCCTGCCTCATCCTCTTGAGTAACTGGCACTGTAGATGTATGCCACTATGCCTGGTTAATATTTCAGTTTTTTGACACCCAAACAACAATGGCAGTTTTGCTGTCAGCTTCTAACTAGTGGCTCAATACACAGAAATGATCCTTTACTGTCTCAGAACAGAATGCACACATGCATACACATAGATACACACATACATGTAACATATAACATACATAAAGAAATAATGGGAACTCACAAGAAGTTCACAAGCTTGAAGAAAACAATGTACTGCTGTCTAAAAATGTTAAAGGAAAGAAGCAAAAAGACAAGGACAATCACATCATCAAATATTTAACATGCTGTTAATGGCAAGACAAGTCAATGCATCACATATGATGGGGAGCATTCACTTTGGAAGTAACATGCTGGGAGGCCTTATTTACAAGAGCAGTAATATTTATAGTTTTTTCTTTTCTTTTTAAGAAAAAACACTACAAAATAAATTCCCCATATCCCATTAGCATGCGGGGCTGAAGTACATACCCTTTCTTCTTGTAGCAAAGTCACCTATGGTGTGTGAATCAGTTCGCTCTAAACCATGGGGTTTGGGTCTTAAAATTTTGGGACTTTGACCTAATTGGTAAAAAGAAGACTCACTTAATATGTAATGTTATATTTTTACTTGGAAAATGGATTCTGTAAAAAAAAAATAAAATCAACAGAGCCCTGTATAGAAATGTTACATCTCAAAAGCACAAGAATTTTTAGAAAATAATTCAGTCTTGCTATGCACCATTCATGCTCAGCACCGTGAAAAGGAGAAGGCTGCATGCAACAGTGAACAAGCAAGGGGTTATGAAAGTCCATGGGGTTTCATGAGGCACCCAGCCTAGTTAGTTATCTTCATTTGAGAGGAGGGAGGAAAAGTATGCCATGTTAGTTTCTGAGAAAACTGGATCAAAGAAAAAACTTCAAAATCCTCTGTCAAAGTTCAGTCACATCTCTGAAGTTTAGTGTCTCATGAGAAAGCACAGAGGCCTGCTTCCCTAAATTACTTTTCTAATTTGGTACAGATATTTCTAAAATAAGAGATCTGACTATTCCTGTACCTCCTGATAAGGCCCTTGAGAAGAAGCAGGTGGCTACTAAAATATTTGCTAATCTAAGACCAAAATTGATTTGTTTCTCTGGCTACTCAGTGGCTGTCCAATAACTTCATCCTGTGAAAACTCAAGAGTAAGTATTCATATTCTGGTATTACTGATTGCCTATCCTTTAATTTAAGCACTTAAAAACATAAACTCAGTTGCCATTGTTTTCCTGTCGTTTAATGTCTGCCATTTCCAAGTGCTGCTGAAAACACACATACAAGTGTCAGGGTGACACCCAGCTGTTGGTTGCATACCTGTTCCCACTCCCAGGCTGCATGCTAGAGAAGCAAAGCTATTTCTATCAGTAATTCAAGCTACATCATTCTCAAAGGTACCAAATTTTCTCTTTTCTTGGAAAGTGGAGCTGACATCTACTAGATGGCAAAATCAGAGTTTTCTGGTTAAAGGCTGATATCTAGTCTCTTATCTAATGAAAACTAAAAATTTCTTAAAATGTATTTTCTAGTTATAGAAAATGAATATTCTCTAAATAATCAATTTTCTAAGTTAAGACAATTATACATTGAGTTTACTCAGAAATGAAGCAGGTCTACCTTAAAATGTGAGCACTCAATTTAAGGGCACAATCTACTCCCAATCCCTAATGCTACCCAGTTTCCCTGGTGACAGGACATTTTCTAAAACAAAGATGCCAGCTATCTATCTATCTATCTATCTATCTATCTATCTATCTATCTATCTATCTATTGAGATAGGGTCTTGCTCTGTAGTTCAGGCTGGTCCTGAATTATGGAGCCCAAGCTGGCCTTGGACTCACATCAATCATCCTGCCTCAGCCTCCTGAGTGCTGGGATTACAGGCGTGTGCCACCACGCCCAGCTTATGTAGTGCTGGGGAATTGAACTATGGCACTGAGTGCTTGACTTAGTGCTTGCTAGGCAAACGCTTTAACTGCTGAGCCATTCCTCCAGCCCCAGATGCCAGCATTTTAAACTCTCTCAAATAGTGCACTACTCCTCAAAAGCAGCAAAAGGCAAGAGGAATTATTGAAAAAATAAATTTATGTTAGAGCCTGAAAGTTCTCAGATTAAGTCTGGCTTCTCTGTGTTACAGATGGGACAGCTGCAGGGAAGAAGATCTGCTCAGGTCACAGCAGCAAGGCCTCCTCTGGGCCTCCCTGGCGGAGGGCTGCTGCTGACCTACAGATCACAACTGCTTTTCCTCCACCCCTCTAGTGAAACACCATCCAGAGTGCACTCTACTATACAGTCAGAAAGTAACTTAGCTCCAGAAAAGGTGCTCGCTGCTGTAGTATGTGCACAGCTGATACCACACCTGCCATCTACTTGAATACCACAGAGATGACCCAAGTGATGCAGTTGCAGTGTTTCATAATTACAAAAGGCTTTCAGAACTACTTTTAGCTTGTTGGTCTTTACATGGAGCTGCTCTCTATCTTCAACCTTTTCTGAAAGATCCATTTTCTTTAGCTTCCGGCCAATTTTTTTCACTATGGTTATTTTCCGAAGGTGATTGTTCATTGTCAACTCAGTAGTATCTTTTCTATATCTGTGGTTAAATAATCAGGTTTGAGTGATTGCTGCATTTACTAGTGATGGTTTTCAAATTTCCTTTATTTTCCTTTCAGTATTGGGAGTTTGAACTCAGGGCTTTCACAATGAAGTACACTTCCCTACGCTTTTTTATTTTTAAACAAGTTCTCATTAAATTACCACGTTGCCTAAGCTAGGCTTAAACATGCACTCTGTGTCTCAGCCCTCCAAATGTGCTGGGATTCCAGGCATGGTCCACCATGTGTCCAGCTTTGTATTTTCTTTAGTTCTACACCTGCCTAATGGGTCACTTCCAAATGGCCTAAAGATTAACACTTTAATCTGAACTGACCAACACTCCTCAAATCAATGTCATTTTCCACTTCCAACAGAAGGAGCAAATGGCACCATTTCCTGGGCTTTCTGCATAAAACCTCAGGACTAGAGCCCAGAGTCCATTTCCTTTGGCCATCTGCATTTGGTCTTAGGATGCCAAAAATCTGTCAACAGGGCAAGGAAAAGAACTCTTTAAAATGCACTACAATGGAAAGAGCAGGTATCTGAGGCCAAGGCAAAAAGTTCCCTACGCTGTGCAAACACCAGCCCCGTAACCGTTGCCCAGAAGGATCACAGGCTTGCTTAGGAAAAGTTACAAGGAGGCTCTCTTAAAAACTTGTCCTCAGAGGAAAAAACACAAGTCAAGAATAAACCTACTGTTTCTGAAGGAAGAGAAAGTCATCTTAATACATAAAAACCAGAAAGTCACTGACTATCTTGCTTTAGGATTCTCTAGAAGGAAGATCTTCAACCCGCAAAGAAAGGGAAGAGGCATTCTGGCCCGGCTCTGTGAGAGGAGCGCGGGCCGCTGTGAAGCACTACTTGGTGAATTACATTCTAAGACACTGAGGACTTGCCAGCAGAGTTCACACCAGGAACTGGGGAAATCATGAGGAATGGGAAGGTGCCATCAACGTGAGCAGCAGGCGCTTTTCATATCGTACTCTTCCCGGAACTGCGCCATGCTCTGGCTGAACCATTCTCTTCTCAATTTCTCCTACACAGCTTTAAAGTTTCAGTCCTATTCTCTATTCTCTCCTGTCAGTATATATCATTTTTATGGGCCAGGCTTTAAAAAAAAATTTTTTTTTATAGGCAAATGCTTTCATTCAAAGGCAAGAGAAGACAGAGTTACTCCAGCTTGAGCAGCCGCTGGAAAGGGCATACTCTGAAGAAGCAGTCCAGATGGCCCACCCATGCGGCAGGAGGGGAGTCTAGCCCACTGTGAGCCGGGTCTTGAATCTGTAGTTCAGGTTGAAACCTTGTGATTTAATTCAGTTCCCACGGCATTGTGTTGACTCATTAACTCTGAAAAACTTGTAAGGAAGGTCCAATTAAGGCAGTTTTCACGTTACCACTGACCCATCCGGGCCTGCCCAGCCACACAGATGGTGACCGGTGGGGCCAGGGTTGGACTCTACATGGAAGGTCTATGCTCATTTTCCTATATCCTTATTCTAGACTGTAGCCTGGAACCCTTACTTTTGTTGTACTCTATTATTTTGCTCTTGTATACAGTAAGTCCTCTCATTTATATCCCCCTCCCCCTTTTTTTGAGACAGGATCTCAAACTAAAGCTGGTCCTGAACTCATTATGTTGCCCAGGCTGGCCTTGAACTCACAGCAGTCCTGCCTCAGCCTCCCAAATGCTGGGATTACAGACATGCACCTCCTTGCCCAGCTGATGTGGTGCTGGGGAACTGAACTCAGAGGTTTTCTGCTTGTTAGGCAAGCAGTTTACCTGCTGTGTCATTCCTCCAGCCCATTGTTAAAAAATGTTTAAGTATCTGGGTTTGAACCCAGTTTGGTTCTGCTAGGTAAGTACTCTTCTACTAAGCTACATCTTTTAAAACACTCACTAAGTTGTTCAGGCTGGCCCTGAACTCACAATCCTTCCTTTTGCTCCAGCCTCCTAAGAGGCATAACACCGCTATGCCTGGCTCATTTTAAGTACTTTAAATGTTAAAACAGATATCTACAATCACTACATTTCTCTGAAGGCCTTTTTATTTGCATATTCCTGTGGGTCACAAAACAAGTGTCAATGTAAATGCCTCTGAGGATTCGTGAAATGCAGACCAAATAATTTTCAAAGAAGTCACGTGATCAACAGAGACGCATACAAATCAAAAGCAGGTGCATGAAATCAGTGAGCCTTTGCCTGCCCTTCTTCTCTATCTCCCATATCTTTTCCCAGGGTAACAAAAGGTGCTCCTTTTCTAGGGTATTTCTTGGTTTTCCAAATAGAAAAATATGATATAGAAATTAAGAGTTAAAAAGTGCATTCACTTATAAATTTCATTTGTCTTTTCTGCTCCATTACAGATTAGGATTTTTTGGGCAAAAGACACAAAGTAGAAATGTAGCACTGAAAGGTACTGTGTCACTGAGACATTTTGTTAACTTTTAAAAAATGTCCTTTCTAACTCAGTTTGACATTTACGTTTCAGGCATAAATGAACGACATACCCAAACAGCATCCCTGTGTTATTTATGGGAATAAGAGGCTCAACCTGTTGGAAATGCTTCTTACCCTTGTTTCCTTGTACTGCCTAAATGCAAATAACTTTAAAGTTCTTTTCTTTTCCTTTTCTTCTATTTTTCATTTTTTTTAACTGGAGATCAGCCCCATGGGCTTCACCCTGTGCTATACTCCCAGCTATTTTTTAATTTCTGTTTTGAGACAGGCTTTTACACAATCCCTAAGCTGCCCAGGCAGGGCCTGCACTTGCCATCCGCCTGCCTCCATCTCACAGAGGACTAGGATTACACTGTATGCCACCACATCTGCCTTGGGTGTGTTTCTGACTGCTGAAGAAAGCTGAAATTTTTTAAGAAATAAGAAAACTGAAGCAAAGGTGAAAATAACCCAGCCTTGGAACACACCACTTCTCACATGTGGAGAGGAAGCTGGATTCACCGACTCTCAACCTTCACATCCAAGCCAGTTACAACCTGACTTTTGCTACAGTAGGTCTGGACGAAGTTTCCAAATTATTATTATTTTTTTGAGGCAGGGTCCTGCTCTGCAATCCAGGCTGGTCCTGAAGTCACCGTGTAGAACAGGATGGCCTTGAACTCAAGGCAATCCTCCTGCCTCAGCCTCCCGAGTGCTGGGATTACAGATGTGCACCATCATGCCTGGCAAAGGTTGTAAAATAACTAGCAAACAGAACTACCTAGGGAAAAATTACTATTTGTGCTTTAACTCTCTGGGGGAACTGGCAATCTCTACATTGTGATTGGTCCCCTAATTTAAGAGTATATCCTGGTAAACCATAACCTCTGGTCCAGATCTTTCTCCTACACTTTAACCTAGATATTCACATTCAAAACCTAATGCATCACATCTGACCCACGGCATCCCTTCATTTCCTGTATTACAAGCACAGCAGAGGTCTCAGGAGATGTGACTTTATTTCTCATTACTAAGGAGTTCTTTATCTCTTACCTCAGTACACCAATTTTATTTCGTAAGAAAACATAATAGTTTGTTTCCATAATAAAGGAATCTCCTCCAGGGAAGCAGCCGTTTGTTTCTTTTATCTTAGTATTCTAATTACCTAGCACCATAGTTAATATAGTTCATATGGCTTAAATTAATCCAGAGTTAATTGTTTGAAATATTAAACCAAAGTTTAAGGAAAAAAAAAACCCTTCATATTCTTTAAATTACAGCCTTACGTGAGTATTCTCAATGCACCTGTTAAAAAGAACAAAAAAGTGCTTGCATTTTATTTTAAATAACCATGAAAAACATTCAAATATGTGACTCAGCATAGCATAAACTAAAGCTAGTTTGGTTTTTACCAAATTTCCATGCCACAAACTCATATCTTATTTTAACAGCTTAGAGATTTCCCCCCTGCTTCTCTATTATGTGAAGGCACGAGACATACAGAGCATTTCTGTTCACATGATAAATTTTTACAAAACACATTTTACAAATAAAGGGCCAGGAAACATAAAGGTGAAGTGGTCCCTACTGATTCAGAAGCTCAACTTACTATTATGATGGTATGATAACTTATACAATAATTTTATCTCCTCCATGAATCTGTATTCTTTTAGTATGCAACTCAGAATTAGTGATTTTTAAAACTAAAAAGCATTCTGGTTTAGAAATGATCTTATTTTACATTTAAAAAATGGAAATTAATGCAAAGGTAAACTAACTTGTCCACTGACACTGTAAGAGGAGGGATGGCTACTAACAGTGTTAAGAAAATGACTCCCGTCGCCTGTACTCTTGGTGTAATGCTGTACTACCACATTTCTTTGTAACCTCATCACTACAGACTGTTTTTTAACAGGTTATAAAAAAGATCAACATCCAACATCTAGAAAACACTTGGTACTTAGAAGCCAGAGTACACAAGCTCCACAGGTCTGCTGCTTTGTTCTTTTATACTGCCTGTGTTCTCCAGTGGGGCACTTCTACTCTTATAAGCTACTAAAACCATCAAAACAATGAGATGATTTTTATTCCAAGGAATCTCTGCCAAGTGGAAAACCGCCTTGAGAACTGCATGAATACTTCTGCAAAAAGTGGCGGTCGGGCCAAAGGAGCCACAGTGCAGTCACAACCTAAGGACCGGGCGGCAGACAGCAGAGTGCTCTTGTGAACGGTGGCCTTCAATGCTTCACTCACTCCAGACAGTAAAACAACCCCATGTTGGATATTTACCCACATTTTTTCTCTGTCTCTCCAAATGTGCACTCTATCTACTTGTTTTGATTCTCAGACAGTGATGAAATTCACACTCCACAGCTATATGACTTCCTAAAACCTTAGGAAAGCTATACATCTCCTGCACTGAGGGAGCCAGAGAGGAGACTTGTAAGATCTTCCCATTTGATCTTGTCCCAGTAAAGGCTTTAAGAACCCTGAATTTGGAATACTGGGCAAAGTTCTTTTTGAAGAAAATGAAGAAAAAAAGGTATGATTTTAAAAAGCATATGATTATTTTTTCTAATGTATTCTTAAACTAGAATTAGCTTCCTAGAGCCAACTGGATTATGTCACTGCTATGTTAATGGTGTATTCTGAATGAAGACCAACCTCATTAGAATAGATTGTAAGTACCTTGGGATGGGGTGCCTGTAAGGCATCTGGCACTCCCTTTCTCTCTGTCCTCCCCGCTCCCAACCTCCTGGCCACCTACCTACTCCCCTACCCTGAACTCTGACACAGTCTCATTTCCTATGAAAAGATCTGAGGATTCTGTTTTCCTAACTAGAAGCATCTATATCACCCTACCCTCCTCTAACATCACTTAATTGCCTCTGATGCTCAAAGGCTTTGCTCAGGGGAGCTTCCCTCATAGTGCCAAGAACTTATCTCAACCACAGCCCCCTCCCTGGTAATTATGATAATGTGTTTACTCTTCTACCTCCTCTGCTAGATAGCTAGATTGCTAGATCATGTGCTTCTCCAAGCAAGTGGCCTTTTCCTTTAAGTTTGAGATATACGATGTGACGAAGGGTATGTTTTATAACTGGTAAATACTTAAATCTGTGATAAATGAATGTGAAGGAACTGCCTTTCTCTTGAAGCTGGTGTTTAATGTGATCAATCTCATATATTTTTGCTTGTTCTTAAAAAAGAAAAAAGGGAACACGTGTTTTTCAAAAGTCCGTCATCAAATATGGTCAAGATAGTCACATGAGGTTCAGGTTTGAAATAAGCTGATGTAGTCTTTATTAAAAGTCCACATACAATAGTGAGTATACTCATATAAATTCAACTTAACATAGAAATTGTTTTCTGTATTATTACTGGTTTAACGTGGCAATTATATATTCTCCCAAAAGTTCTATGGCTATGCCACTACTTCTAGCAAATGTCACGAAAATCAAGAAAACAATCCACAAGATCATATCCTCTGCTAATTTCAACAAATAATCAAGGCAGATTGCTAAAAAAGTTTTTGAATGTATTTTTCTTTTTATCTATATTTGTTAAATTTTTATTTACACACCACATATTGCTCAATGTGTCTTTGTTTTAATGATTTCATTGTGTAAAGAGGAATACACTAATGTAATTAAGATAATGAAACCTGAAGGTCAAGAAAACTTAGGAAAAAACATCTGTCAAGGAGGCTATACTATAACTCTGGGAGGCTAAAGCAGGAGGATAGTAAGTTCAAGCCTAGCTTGGGTAACTTAGTGACTTAGCAAAACCTTGTGTCAAAATCAAAAATAAAAATATGGATGGGAGAGGCAACTCAACGCCAAGGCCAGGGACTTGATCCTCACTATCACACACAAAAAAGCATTTCATTTTTATTCCTTTAGTCTAACAAGTCTAACCCAAATCCTAATTTTCGACTCGAACTTTTAACATCCATTTTTCAAACATTTATTATTGTATAAACACAGTTTTCAAAAAAAGCATAATTTAAAAAATCACATTCAGAAATGTACTTAAAAGGTCTCCAGACTTTTTTTTTTAACAGTACATAGATCATTACGCAAAAAAAAAAAAAAAAACAAACAAAACAAAAAACAAAAAACAAAAAAAAAACTCATCTAGGGAAGAAGTTCCCCGAGTCTGGTTTTCTGGATGTTCCCTACTCTGATTAAAGACCCAGACTTAAACATACTTTAGACAAACTAGGGTACAAAACTACCATGCAAACCTTGTACTGCTGTTTATTCATTTATCTACTTAGGAGACACAGTCCAGGCTGGTCCTGAACTTGCTATGGAGCCCAGGCTGGTCCTGGACTCATGGGCAATCTTCCTGCCTTGGCCTCCGCAGTCCTGGGATTACAGGTGTGTGCCACCATGCCCAGTCTATGTGGTGCTGGGGAATCCAACTCAGGGCCTTGCACTTGCTAGGCAAGCAGATGAACTGCTGTGCCAGCCCTTCAGCCCCCTTGTGCTGCTTTTAAAAACCAATACAAAAACGAATACTAAGGACTACTGCAGAAAGGCTTGAGTGGTCAAGGCCAAACAAAACACAACACAAAGATAGTATCTGTGGTTCCAGCACTGATGTACAGAAGGAGAAAAAGAGAGGATGGGGTGGGGATCATGCGATGTTAACAATTAGACATGGCAGGTTTATATAATGACTTATGTTCAGAGAAGCCAAAACAGATATCCTATAGGAATTTTCCAAACTTCACAAAATTACTTTTCTATCAGAAATACAAACTTAAAATTGAGGCTTGTCAAAATATAATCTGCTCTGAACTGCAGTGATGAACCTGCTTTCTCAATGTCATTCAGAATGTTAAAAATGTCCTTCAATTAATATATGCAAAATTTGGTCCAAAACAAGGGCAGGAAAAGAATGGTAAAAATATAGCTACCACAAAAGGGTGCAAAGGCCCATGACAATACAATGTGTCGGCAGTCACCGTTCTTTGTGTCAGGGGTCAGTATTCGTACTACCTACGTATTTCTGCAATTTCATTTACTCAAAGGTATTGGAAAACTTCATCTGTCCAGCTATATCAGCTGACATGTAAAACTGGAGGTGTGAACAAGCCTGGAGTGTCACTCATTTGTTGTAGACTTTTTCAAAGAAGACAATCATGAAAAAAAATTACACTGGATGTTGAACAAGTTTTATGGGCTGGAAAACCAAAGAAATAGAACTGATTTTATTATTATGAATTTAAATTCCTAAGAAATATTGGAGTAAGCACTCAGAAGGCAGGAGGCTGATTTAGGAGTATTGTTGTGACATTGAGGCCAACCTGGGCTACATATGGAGTTCATGACCAGCCTGTACCATAGAGCAAGAACCTGTCTGAAAAAAAAAAAAAAAAAAGAAATATTGGAATAGGGGCTGGAGAGGAATGGCTCAGCAGTTAAAGCGCTTGCCTAGCAGGAGCTAAATTAAGCACTAAGTACCCAAGTTCGATTCCCCAGCACCACTTAAACCGGGCATGGTGCCTGGCACATACCTGTAATCCCAGCACTTGCAAGGCTGAGGCAGGAGAACTCCTGTAAGTCCAAGGCCAGCCTGGGCTCCATACTAAGTTCGGGACCAGCCTGGGCTACTGAGTGAGACCGTCTCAAAAAAATAAATAAAATAAAATAAAATGAAATAAAAAATTGGAATAACACATTAAGACATTGCCTGATGTTACAAAATTTGCAATTCAAATACTCATCTGATGCTAGGAATAATGAGAAATGTTTCATGACCAAATAAGACATGTTTTATAGTTTAGAAAAAATTCTGCCTCCTGCCAAACCTCCCAGATCACTGGGATTACAAATTTATGCCACCAGGCCAGGCTATCGTTTAAGTCCTTAAGGATATATTTGGTTCTGAGTTCTTAGTCTCTTTTTGTTCTATTTTGTTTCGGTGGTACTGGCGATCAAGTCCAAGGCCTTCACCTTGAGCTACATCCCCACTCCATTTTTATTTTTCATTCTGAGAAAAAGTCTTACTAAGTCACTAAATTCCCCCAGGTGGATTTGAACTTGTGATTTTCTGGCTTTAGTCTTCTAAAATGAAGGAATTATAGGCCTGTGCTACTGGGCCTGGCTTTTTCATAAGCTTAGAATTTACTAATATATTTGCAGAATTTATACTCTTTAAGCAATGGTCTCTTACATACAGACTACAACTTTACGCATGCTAAGCAACAGATACTTGTTTTCCCATCAAAATTCTTGTGTTAAATAAAAATAGCATTTATACTCTACTTCTAAAAGATTAACTTCTCTTGCTCTTTTTAAATGTCCAGCCATTTTCTTTTCTTTTCTTTTGAGATAGTGTCTCACTCTGTCATCCAGGCTGGTACTGAACTCACTATGTAATACAGACTAGCCTCAAACTCAACAGCAATCTTCCTACCTCAGGCTCCCAAGTTTTGGAATTATAGGTGTGTACTACCATGTCCAGCTTAACTGAACTAAGGGCTTTGTGCTTGCTAGGCAATGCTCTAACCACTGTGCTATTTCTACAGCTCCAAATGCCTAGCTTTGAATCTGGGTTTAAGCTGTGTTTTCTTGAACGGTTATTATAACTTTCCAAAGACAGCAGACGACAGTTGCCCTGCCAGGTTGTACCTCCTCATACTTTCTCTCTTCTATCATTCTTATTTAGAAGGCACAGTAGCAGCAGTAAAGAAAAACAAAACCCTCTTTCTTTTACTATCATGATTTTAGTAACCTCTTCACAGTTTTGCTAAAACTGTGCTTGATTTTGCCAAAAAAATATTCAGGTGTTTCACTCTGGGTGCTCTTTCTTACTTCATTTTGTATCTAAAGCAAATGCACCAAATAAATACTCTGATCCATTAGCTCGGGAGGATCTCAGTTCGGTGTGTTTACTTACTTTGTGTGGAGCTGGGGACTGAACCAGTGCCCTGTGGACCTGAGGACAGCACTCAACCACTGAGCTACGCCCAGTCCTGTTTGCTTAATTTTTAAAGGAAAAAACATCATATCCAGAAGAGACAAAGAGCCTATTTGTTCTGTTCTACTGTAAAGTCACTTTGGGCTGATTTGAGAACGAGGCAGATGAATCCCTCATGTAGTAAGTTACAAAGTGCTTCCACTGTATTGACATGGAAGTGTAATTATCCACAGACTCAGTATTTATAAGATACGTCATCCTGGGACACACACTTAAAACACTACATACTACCATGGCATACAGGAGGGACAGCAAACAGAACCTCGTATCCTTCTACACAGCCATCACGTATCTGCGGAACTTGAAAATACAAAACTGGATGGTCCAGGTTAAAAAGTAGAGATCTGCTGCCAATGTGAACTAATTACAGGGAAACAAGGAATCTGCCATTTTAATATTTTAAAAGACGTTTTAATGTCGCAGGGTTCATGACACTTTTATTCCAATCTTCAGTGATCTCTGAACAGATAGACTATAAATGTATACAAGTGCAAATACCCTTTTACACACTGTATGCAAAGAAAATGACTTATTTAGACATTGTTAAGTGTAAAAGAGAGAGACAAATAAAGGCAGAACAAAAGGAACATGAAACAACAGGTCTATGGAGGCTCTGCTGCCTGGTGGCCACGTGCCCCAGAAGCAGGCAACCTCCAGGCTGGCCAAGTTTGTCATGCGGCCTGTGTTAGAAGATGAATTAGGCTTATCAAACAATCTCTAAGCACTCCCCAGCAAGCAGCAAGCGAGCAATGAGGCAATTAGAAGCTGAGGCAGAGCTGCAAGGGTATGTAAAAAGAAGCCAGGAGGCAGAGTCAAGGCCACAGAGTGGCGCTGTAGGCCAAAGCTCTCAGGAAAAACCCACTTAGGGCACAGGACAGCGTATGGAAGAAAACAGAAAGGGAAGAATGTAAGAGAGGACAAAAAGACACAGACCTCCCACAAAAGCACAGAGGGAGAAGAAGAGAGGATAAGCAGGACGAGGTGACGGTCCCATAGAACTGCTTCCATTTCAGATTCTGGTCTTATTTCAGCATAACCTGACTTGCTTAAAAAACAAATTAAATCCATTTTCAAAGATGATCTGAGTCTCAGTCTCTGTCCCGAACAACTGGAAATTAATAACTAGAACCAGCATTAACAAACGAAGTCCAGGCTAAATTTGAAATATGCATGAATATGGCATGTTCTTAAAAAGATATGTATAGCACGAGACTTTTCAAATGTGCTGAAATCCCCTGCAGTGAGCCATAAATTCTATTACTGAATTTACCTGATGGTCAAGATTAAGTTCCACTAACAGCAGATTGCAATGTAGCAGACTGATTGTGTTTAAGTGACTCAAGCCTAAATTTTAGATACTGTCCAACTTGACCAAAAAGTTTCTTTTACAGAAATTTCCTAATAAACCACAGTACTTTAGAATACAATGTTACTTATGAAGTTCATTGTGAAAGAACACATTAGAAGCACTTCTTTACTCACCAGCCAAGGTAGAATAACTTTTTTAAAGTTGTGATATGAGTAAATGGAAAAGGTATTACAGAGTTTCATTATTCTTAATTATGTCAAGTGCATCAATTATCTTACATATGAACGGACGCTATACACTCTGGGGAAGAGGTTACAAACTAGAAACCAAAGGTAATATGTAACTTGCAGCAATGTTGGGTTTGGCCTGATGTGTTTTTTAAAAAATAAATTAATTGATAGAATTCTAGAAATCAGGAGATAACAGCTATAAAAATCCTTTATTTCTGGCTTCTCTTAACATACTACACTTGCCAAGGTGGAGTGAGTTACTCCATTTAGGTGGGTCTAGGCATCCTAGCTTCTGTTAACTCTCTCCTACTGCCGGGTAATCCTGTGGGTATTTTACTATTACCTCCCCTCCAGAGATAAGAAACTTAGAAACCTTACTTGGGCATAAACATGTAACAATTGTTAACCTGTAAGTAGCAGTATTGCTTTACTTAAGTTTGATAACTAAGTAAAAGGAAGTATTTTGGAATTTCTAGCCCCAAATTTGTTTTCTGTTTAATGACAATTAAACGCAAACCTAACTCTGCATCCTCCACCAGCATTTATCTTGCCGCTGCAGCCCACTTACCTTTTCTGTCTGGCTTGAGGTTCCTATCTACTGGGGGTGGTTCACAGTCTGCAACAGGAACTGGTCTTCGGGGAGGGGTCTTTGGGCTAGACCTGAAGCCCATGTGAGCAGGAGGAGGAACTTGCATTCCAAATGAAGAAAAATCAAATGTCCCTGGCGTCATTGGCACGTAGTTTGCTTCCTGAATTGGTTCTGTAAAACTGCTGGAATGTTGTCGTGGCGGTGAGTTGGGATTCATTGGAACATAGTTTTCATCTAGTTCTTCATTTGATAGACTTCCCACTGTCAACACGTTTTTTATTTTCTAAAACACACATACATTTCTTTTAATAAAACTACTTCCAAACATGAAAACACAATTGTCATACCCATTCATATGGATCTGAAATTACTTTGACTTATGATCTCATCTAGTTTCAGAGCGTAAGTATAAGGATTCTAAAAATGAAATACTCTTCACAATGCCAAGGTCATTATACTTACAAAGTGGTTGTGGAAGCCTTCAAGTGAACTAGATCTATCATTTGGAAATGTTCGTGGGATATCATAGCAGTCCTGAGAACTAGCATCTGAAATAAAGAACAAACTATCAACATTTCTTCCCATCCTCACTGGCTTTTAGATAATTAGAAACAGCTTATTCTCTCTTTACTCACATGCATGCACACACAAACTGATGTTTTTTTGCTTTTAGGCACTTTTTATTTTCCAAACAAACTGATTTTTAAAAGGATGGCTAGCCAGACTCAGAGTCCTGTCATCCTAGCATTCTGGGAGGCGGAGCAGAGGAAAGATGATTTCAAGTTCCAGTCCAGTCTGAGCAACTTAGTGACTTAATGAAACCATGACTCAAATTAAAAATGGGCTGGAGATATAGCTCAGTGTGACAGCCCTGGGCTCAATCCCCAGTATCACTAAATAGACAAACAAACAAACATAAAGGATAGGCACAGAATTGTTACTTGACTTAGTATAACAGAACTTATGTGCTAATAAATACTAACATCTGATCATTAAAGACAGTGAGTTTCCAAACCTGGGATGGGATGGATTATAGAAACAAAAAGGAGAAGGGAAATAGTACTTTTCTCTTTTTTGTACTTCCTTGAGTTTAAATTTTTATCTAAGTCAAAACCAGATTATATAAGCACTTTAATAAAGGAGCTAGAAATTGGTATTGAATAGCACTGATAAAATATTCAAAGACATTAAACCCATACGCCTGTAATCCCAGTATTTGGGAGGCTGAGGTAAGAGGATTGTCCTGTGTTTGAGGCCAGCCTGGGGTACACAGTGAGTTTGGGACCAGGCTGGACTACAGAGTGAGAACCTGTCTCAGAGAGAGAGAGAGAGAGAGAGAGAGAGAGAGAGGTATTAAATATATTCTTTAAGATAGCCAGAAAACTACAACAAAATACAGATATTTCAGCATATGGTTTTCAGGATACATACACTAAAAACTTTGGCTTTCTATTTTTAGGACTTTAAGAATCTGAGAGAATAATCCAGATATCCCCCTTCCCACAAGATCTTTAATTTTTTATTCCAAGTTCTTGGAGATAAGATAAATATACCCAGTTGGGAACTCAAGTGTTTTAAAAATAAAAATAAAACAAATAAAAAAGAAAAATGGTTTGATTAGAATTCTCACCTATTAGACACAACACAGCAATTGCTTACATAGAGAAGGAAGGAAGGAAGGAAGGAAGGAAGGGAGGGAGGGAGGGAAGGAGGGAGGGAGGGAGGGTGAGAGGTATGGAAACAGTGCCTAACAGATGGGACACAGAAGTGCCACAATGGCACACAAATACAGGAGAGGGAATGACTAGGAAGGACTCTGGCTGGTCTACTTCCTACTCCTCTGTCCGACAGAGCCCACTCACCTAGGACACACAGAAAGTGGGAGGGAGGGAGAGACACACACCTCTGAGGCAAGAGGCATGACAAGGCCGAACCTCTGCAGGAGTAAGAAACTCCAGCTCTCTTCCTTCTGGCACAGCATGCATGCATGCACATGGGCACACACATACACACGCACGCACGCACTTCTAGGGTTCTACTGAGCCTCTGTTATTTTGGCAACACAGCTCTCATTTAAGATCATACTATGCTGAAAATGTACTTATTCAGAAAAACAGACTTTTTCACCATTAACTCCTAACAGAGCAGAAGCAGACTAGAGCTGACCTTTTCGCAATTTGTTCAAATCCATAGTGGAAATGGTATTACTACGTGACTGCGGCATCCCCACAGTAGGGATGCAGTAACTACTGTCAGTGTCGGAGGCCGCGCGAGGGGCACTACACGTTTCCACAGGAGATCGGTCATGAGTTGGATGTGGTTTTGGAGGCCGCGGTGGAGGGATGTCTGGAATAGTGTCTAGCTTTGACGTCTGTCCCAAAGTTCCTTCTGGAAATGTTCGTGGAATCTGGTAAGTATTATTACCAGGTGTTGGAGGAATGTCATAACTAATAGATACATGCCTCATTTGAGTCTCTACATTTGATGTCCCAGATGGGGTATTAAAAACATAGAGTTCTCCATCTGCTTCTGTACTTGATGGAGACTCCTTTGGCAAAACATCATGGGAATAGCTCCTGGGCAGGTTATAAAGGCTGGAGTCAACAGAGACGGATGTACCACGGGAAGGTGGAGAGTCATACATCATTTGCTGCTGAAAAAAGCCGTTCACTCCATGTTTGCTCTGGGAGGAAGCAGGATTTTTATGAGAAGGGACGTTATCATTGCAGTCTGTTTCAGAAGAGGTGGATTTTGCAGAATCGGCATGAGTTCTAAATCAAAGGTGTTAATGACAAAATAACACGTGGGTCAAGATATAAGAATATAAATTTGTTAAACATATATTTACAACTTAGCAATCAAAATGTTTTTCCATCAGATTTTTTTATGTGATCCATAAGATTTAAAGCACAAATGTTCTTTATTATACACTAGACAATAAAACCACCACCACAAACCACCAGAAGCATTTTCCCTAATCCCTTTCCTGCATCTGTTGGTATAACCAATTTTACCTATGTGATCCACATACTAAAACTGTAATTCCTGAGGCACAGAGTTAGAAATTATAAAATTCTGAGAAAGGAAAATAAAGAATGTATAAACACAAGAAAATTTTTTTCCTCCAAAAAGCATGCAAAACCTTGGGTCAGTCCAGTTTATAAGATTGATCCACTACTGTTTAACCTGCCTGTGGCACAGCTATTGTTCCTGCAAACCTAAAATTCACAAAATTAATGGGATATTGGGTGAACTGAATATGACCTACAGAGGAAGTGGCAATTTAATAGGTGTTATGTCTTTTTTCCCTCTACTAATTTTCTTTAACACTTAGTAATACCATAAAGACAATCAAAATACTTGAAAGAATTAGTAAGCACAAACCAACAACTGAATTTGGGAAATCTCATTTGGGGCTATTTTGCTTAGGGTACTTTCTCAGTCTGTGTATTCTGAGGGGTCAAAAACTTTGATGTAACCAAGATGAAGCTAACAATACAAGAACACTCTTGCTTCCTTAACAAGAAAATAAGATGCCTGAACTACCTAGACGTCCTGAGGGAACTTAAGATAGTATTTCTTTAAATGGTTTATCCTCTTGACTTCTAGGCAACCTCTGGCACTGTATACTGCATTTCCTCTCTTTGCTATCAAAGGATCCATACTGCTTCTCTGATTTTACTTCTCCCTTTTTTCAAAGACTAGGCTCCTTCCTCCTGTCTCTCTATGGGAAATGGTTAGTGGAATTGAGTCCTTTATTACCTATGGCATTGGAGGATCCTTCCTTCTCATCCCTTTACTTTCTTTTCTAAATTTGCTGAAATTGCCAATCTTCTCACCAAACTCTAGGCCTGTATTTCCAATTGACATTTCTACTTGGTTATCTCTGTATGACCCAGTTCCTGCGTCCCAAACCAAATTCAACTTACTTCTCAAGTTGACTGACTTTCCTTACTTATACTGAAAGAAACAGCTTTATCAAGGTTCTCCAGGCTTGGAATCCAGTGGGTCAGATTCCTCTCTTGGAGCTCTACTATCACCCAGGCAAAGAGTTCCAAGTACTTGCTATACACATAACTATTTCCTGCTCCATTTCTACTACCACTACCTCAAGTTCATGTCCATGTTTCAAGTGACATCTACAGTACTGGACTTTTCTCTAGTGGCTTCCTTTTCCATTCTACCCACTGGACTCTACTGTTACATGATCAATACTTCCAAAATATAATTTTTTATATTATTTGCCAACTCAGGGAAACCTATTAGGTCCCCACAGGCTATAGGAACTATAAGGTCACAAAATAACCCGCTTAGCAATGAGGCTACTAATAACATGGCTTCACGCTGTATGTCTTACTGCCTCCCAAATCAAACTCTTTCCCTAATCAGCCTCTCCCTCTCAATATGTTCCTGCACCACACTCATTCTTACCTCTCCTTTCTCTCAAAAAATGTTTGCATAAGTTACTAATAATATACTTTTTCAAATCTTAATTCTCCTATGAAGTTTCTCACTGTTTTGTTCATCATAAATCAGTTGCACTGTCTCTAGACAGAACTTCTAATTGACCAAGGCACACTCTAAAATTTGAACTTCATTTAACTGGAATGCAGGAGCTAAGAGAAGTTAATAATACAATGAGTAATAAGAAAAACTTTATTCTCAGACTACCTTATGGTTTAGTGGAGAATAACTAAAATTTTTAAGGTATTTCCAATGCCATGATAAGATAATGGAAGCATTATCTCTATGCTATAATGGCCCAGAGAGACTGGACTCCAACCCACAAGTTTGGGGAAATACTTCCTATAACAGCACATGTTTGAGCTGAGTCTTGAAGAGGGACAAGAGATGTACTATCTTCAATTTAGCAAGTTTTACTTGTAAATTCCAAAAGCAACTCTGAGGAAACTGTATCTTACAAAATTAGTTTTGTGACTTTGTAGCACATAGCATAATAATGGGCACATGGTGGGTACTTTATAAATACTTGTTACTGTCACTTTTACAAAGTATAGACAATGAAATATGTCTGAGTAATGATTTGGAGCACCAATTTTTATTGCATCAGGAAAGCTGTGATACCAGTGAAGTCAATGAAAGATACTAACATACAAGAAAGGCATACTGAAAGCTGTCATGTAAGATGTTGGCTTTTGAAAATGATACTGTAAAGTTACAGTGAATCTCCACAAAATAAAATTTTAGTTAGTAGCACAGGTAACAAAGTTGCAAGTGTGTAATTTAAAATATTCACACCAAACAAGCACAATCAAGTTAGAATTTGATATTAACTGTTGTTGATTTATAAAATTTTCTTGCTCTTACAAGTAAAATCCCATTACAACAAATACACAGAAAATCATTTTGGAATGCTTGCAAGCTGTTTCCATCTTCTCAGGGAATGTTTCACAGAAATAATTTTGTGCATGTTTAATAAATTCTACATAAAAATTTTAACAAGTGCTGATCCTAGCCTAGTGATAATCACTTTTTATATTTAAAAACTATTTTTTCATAAAACATCTTTCATGTACTAACATGCAATTCTCCTGCATTTTGAAACTATAAATAAATAGATCCAACTGATAATGACATCACTAGTGGTTTTGCAGCTGCTGATGGCAGAGGCTGTCCTGTTGATCATCGTCTGGTTTTTATTTATTTATTTATTTATTTATTTACAGATAGGGTCTCACTCTTTAGCCTAGGCTGGTCCTGAGCTCATTATGGAGCCCAGGCTGACCCTGGACTCAAGGCAATCCTCCTGCCTCAGCCTCCCAATTGCCAGGATTACAGGCATGCCCCACCAAGCCTGGCTTATGTGGCACTGGGGAATTGAACTCAGGTACTTAGAACTTGATTTAGCACCTACTAGGCAAGTGCTTTAATCGCTGAGTCATTCCTCCAGCCTCTCTGGTTTATTTTTAAAACAGCAAAACAACTGCCCTCTGACTCTGTGTCACTGTAAGCCTTACAATAATCAACAACAAATGTCAAGGATGATCAAAGTAAAATGATTTACAGCTCAGAAAAGGAAAGAGAGGGAAATGGTGGGGTATGAAGGTTTGGGAAAGGTTTCATGGCCCCTCCAGTCAAATATTACACTACAATTTTTTTTTTTTGAGACAGAGTCTCATTCTAGTCCAGGCTGGTCCTGAACTTACTATATATATCCTAGACTGTCCTCGAACACAGGGCACCCCTTCTGCCTTAGTTTCCTCTAAGTGCTAGGATTACAGGTGTGCACCGCCATGCCCAGCTATCATGTGGTGCTGAAGGATTGAACCCAGGACCCCATGCTTCCCAGGCATGTGCTCTAATTACTGAGCTATGCCCTCAGCCCATTAAACCCAATTTGTATATTCCACAGAATCTGTTATACTGGGATTTTACCTGTATGATTAATTTCTCACACAGATCCAAAACAACTACAACACACTCACTGCAATGGAATCGTTTTGCTTTCAAAATCTTCTAGCAGTAGGTATTCCTCTCCTTCTTCAGAAACAAAAGATGACCCTTGGCTGGTTTACAATCACATAAGAAATGGAGCAAGATCACCATTTATAAATCAGTGAAATCTGTTAAGTAAGTAATACTGTGAGCCTGTAACAAAGACTGTGAAAGGACAGCTAGATTTCCCAAAGAGCCTGGTGGGCATAGCTGTTCTCTGCCAAAGATGTCAGAGGACCCACTTCAATAGTAATCAGAAATCACTAATAGAGGAATGTAAGCCTGAAAAATAAGCCTGTGAAATAAACCCATTGTAAAGGTAAGATTTAAAAACGTTCACAGGCACCCACCCATGCACACATAAGTACACACGATTTACCTGGCAGGTTCAGGCTTCTTGCTTTGACAGTTGATCAGCAAGAGGTAGTCTTGAGGGTCCTCCTGGATGCCAAGAGTTTCTGGGTGCGGTGGGAGGCTGATGAGCTGGTAGGAAGGAGGTAGAGCAGCGGCAGAGGCATCTGCCTGGGTGGAGGGGTGAGCTGCGTTCATAGTGAAAGGTGAGTCAGCTGGTGTTTGTAAGGAGCTGCCAGGTGGCTTCACAGGATCTGCAATGCCAGAGTAACAAGGATCAGTGGTGCACATTAGACAAAAATTTTTAATTAAAAAATCTACTGAATATTTGTACATACATTGTTTCAACACACAAAGCAGAAAAAACACGTAAGGATGTCAATTAAACTAAATAAAACAGAAACGGCAATATTTATACAGGAAGTAGTGATTTGTTCTTAACAAAGAGATCTAAAAATCCAGGTAATCCAGGTACTTGGGAGGCTGAGGCAAAAGGGTCAGAAGTTGGAGGTCAACCTAGGCAACTTTGTGATACTCTGTCTCAAAAACAAAACAAAAAGAACAACAACAACAACAACAACAACAAACGAGTAGGAATGTAGCTCAGAGGTAGAGTGTATTCTTCTAGAATACACAATCTTAAATTCAAACCCCACTACCTGCTCCCCCATACTCACAGGGCAGAAACTCACGGAATACTTTTTCTCTGTCAAACTGAAAGAGTCTGAAGCAAGAAGACTCCCCCAGATCTGTGTGACCCATTCACCTGCAGGTGCAGTCTGACACTGGCTTCACAAATGCTGTAAGCACTCTTAGATACTAATGAAGTTTGTAAACTTCTTTCAGTTAGAGAATCAGGCCTGAGCAAACAGAAGTTGAGCTAATTTCTTTCTATCTTTGTCATCCTCCATGTAACATCAAGTCATCACATTGGTTTATGTAACAAAATCTAGTATCTTATGCCAGGAGTTAATTCTTAAATATAGAAGAAAAGAACAGAAATAGCAAAAACATAAAAATAAGTATTTGAACATTTATATAATGTAATGTCATAATTTTGGCAGGTACTCATAAATATTTCTCATGTCTAATTAATAAACACTATGAAATATCTTACTGTTGGTTCAGCTGCCAAGTATACAGAGTTTTATAAAGGGATTTAACATGGCATGTATTAATTAGCTGCTCAGGGTATCTTTGTAGATTTAAGAGAACTATGAAAATCCTGGAAAGAAGGAGGAAAATAAAAACAATGTTGAGAAAAAAAAAAAGAGAGAAAACAATCAATGTGTCCCACAGCTTTTATTCGTAAGTGTATTTTAATCTAATTCTCCTGGGCTCTGTCGCCCAGGCTTGTCCTGAACTCACTACGGAGTACAGACTGATCTCAGACTTTCAGCAATCCACCTGCCTGAGCCTCCCAAGTACTGGGATTACAGGCACGCACCACCATGCTGGGCTTATGTAGTGCTGGGGTACTGAATTCAGGTACTTAGCACTTGAAGTAGAGCTTGCTAGGCAAGCACCTTAACCGCTGAACCTATCCTCCAGCCCTTTTAGCTTGGCATATTTTAATACAAACATTGTACCCTGTCTAAATACCCTCTCACTTAAACCTCCTACCTACAGTTACATGATTGATCTGGAAAAAGTTCTACTCCACTTTATAAAGACACGATTTATACTTTATTCTACACTGCAACTAATAAAACAAACATTCTGCTTTCTGCCTTGCTTGGGATTCTCATTTGTTGTTCTAAGTAATGTCAGTACGAAGCTTCTAAGAATCAAACACTGGCTTAGCGTTTGCTTATGCATGCAGACTCATTTTCCTTTTCTTAATCCAGTAGTCATGAAGAGCATAATTAACAGCCATTAGAGGCCTCATAAGCTACTGGAGTAAACTAACTGAAATTTACTTAGAAAGCTAGTAAGACAGCTAAGGAAAACCTTTCCACGAATTAGCTTTCAGTGAAGAGAAGATGATTATGAGTTGATGAGATACACAAATAATATGCAGGACCATATAACCTCCCATCTAACATACAATCTTAACCTACTAGGAACCATAATACTTGGTGTGCCTCTCAAGAAATATGGGTACCCTGATAATGCCTCTAAATATTCAAAATATAATGCACAATGCAGCTGCAGCTAAGTGGTTAGAGCACTTGCACAGTGTGTAAGGTGTGGCATCGTAAGCAGTCCTTTTTCCTTTTTTTTTTTTTTTTTTGAGACAGGGTCTTGCCCTACAGTCCAGGCTGATTCTGAACTCACCATGTAGCTCAGGCTGGCCTTGAATGCACAGCAAGCCTCCTGGCTCAGCCTCCTGAGTGCTGGGTTTACAAGCATGCACCACTATGCCCAGTTTACTGGGTGCCGAGGAACTGAGTTCAGAGGGCCTTGCACTTACTAGGCAAGCACTCTAACTGCTGTAGTATTCCTCCAGCCCCAACAATTCATATTTTTTGTCAGACTGTCAGAGGAGATTCTTTTTTTGTGAAGATGGGCTATGTCTGCTGAAAGAATAATTTTTTTTGTTTCCACTGTCTTTTTTTTTTTTTTTTTAGGACATATTATGTCAGATATGCTGCAGTTACATGGGATTCCCTCCCCCTATACACACACTTAAGATTTCAACTTTGCCCCCAAGGACTCAATAGGTTACATTTGTTTTTATCTAAGTCACACTTTTTTTTTTCCATAAAAAATCACATGACATAAAATTTAACATTTTTTTTTTTTTTTTTGTAAATATGGAGGCGAGTCTAGCCTTGTACTCATGGCAATCCTGTCTGAGCTTCCTGAGTACTGGGCTTACAGGCATGCACTGCCACGCTCAGCTTATGTGGTCCTGAAGAATAAAGCTCAGGTACTTAGTGCTTACCTAAATGTCTACTACGTAAGCGGTTTAACCGCTTGGCCATTCCTCCAGCCCTACAAAATTTACTTTTACAAATTAAATTTAAGTATCTGGGTCTGGTGATGCCAGTCTGTAATCCCAGGACTCTAAGAGGCTAAGGCAGGGAGATCTCAAGTTTGAGTTCAGCCTGGGCAATTTGGGAGACCCTATCTCAAAATCAAAACGGGCCGGGGATCTATCTCAGTGTGAAGGTCTTGGGCTTTATGCCCAGTACCACAAAACAAAACAATTAAGGGTACATGCCAAGGTTACTGCTTCTACTGACCACTGATACATATTGTGTGTGCACATTTTTTTAAATAATGAGAAGCATTTTTCATTTTATGTCTTTTTTTATACATGAACTAGAGATCTAATACCACACTGAAAATATATGGCTTGGGGAGACAATGACTGTCTACACCACTTGAGGCCTCTTTTTCTTCCTTCTTACTCTTGCTCTACTCCCCCTCCCAACTCCTCTCAGAGATTTGTCCCTTTCCTGGCAGTCCATTGCCCCTCTTCCTACCTTCTCTCTCATGTTGAGCTCTTTTTATGCAATTATTTTTGTTAATTTCCTAAGAGGAATACCTGTCTATAGTCAGTCTTTTGTGTTTGGTCCATTTCACTGAACATTACTGATTCAAGATGGCCCTGTTTTCTTTCAAATACTTTGCACCTATCTTTCTTTATGGATGCATAGTATTCTATTGCGTACAGATACCACATTTTCTTTATATTTTCCTCTACTGATGGGTACACAGTTTGTTTCCAGGATTCAGCTGTTATGAAATGTGCTGCTATGAACACGGATATGCATGTGTCTTATAGTATGCTGATTTTATTTCTTCTGGGAACATAAACCTAGTACAGCTATAGCTGGTCAAATGGGATTCCTATTCTCAGCTTTCTAAGGAGTCTCCAGACTTCTTTTCACAATGGTTGAACCAGACTGCAGTCCCACCAACAGTGTAAAAGCATTCCTTTTCTTCCATAGCCTAATCAACAACTGTTGTTTTCTGAGTTCTTAATGTAGGCCACGCTCCCTGGGGTGAGATGAAGCCTCAATGTTGTTTTAACATGCATTTCACTGATGGTCAATGATGCTGAATGCATTTTCATGGGCTTGTTGGCCATCTGAACTTCCTCTTCTGAGAAGTTTTCATCTCAGCTACCCATTTCATGATGGGGTCATTTACTTTAGAAGGGTTTATTTTTTTGAGTTCTTTATACATTCTAGATATGAATCCTCTGTCTGAAAAAGATTTTCTTCCATTCTATGGGTTGTCTTCATGTTATTCTTTTGCTGTGCAGAAGCTTTTTAGTTCAACGTAGTCCCATTTGTTGATTCGTCCTGTTATTTTTGTGCAGCTGGTATTCTAGTCAGGAAATCTTTTCCTGTCTCTAGGCTTTTATCTATTTTGTCTTCCAGTAGGTTCAGTGTTTCTGTTTTGATATCCAGTTCTTTGATCCACTTTGATCTGAGTTTAAATGTGTGGTGACAGGTATGGATTTAATTTCATTCCCTTGCATGTGGTGACCCAGTTTTCCCAGCACCATTTGTTGAAGTGGCTGTCTTTAAGAGAAGTATTTTTAACATCTAATTTAGCAAATGAAAGTGTTCATTACCATTAAAAGAACACAACCATCTCATTTCTAAACATACCATTTTTATGGAGTAAAATTTTATGAAGGTTAATCTAACAAATGAATACAAACAAGAAACAGCAGTACTAATAAGTGTATATTGCAGTTTCTTCAACTTTTTTTTTTCCTCCTTCTAGACCAATTCTTGCTCTGTAGTCCAGTCTGGTTCTAAACTCACTATGTAGCCCAGGATGACATCAAACTCACAACAACGCTCTTGTCTCAGCCTCCTGAGTGGTGGGCTTACAGGTGTGCACCACCATGCCTGACTCACTTGGTGCTGGGAAATCAAGCCCAGGACCGTGTGCTTGCTAACCAATACAAGGGCTTTAACCACCAAGCCACCAAGCCACACTTTAGCACACTTTAGCAAAACATGCTGAATGTACTTCAAGTACAAAGGAACAATATATTCTTACTTGTCCAGACTCTCTCTAATGTTGTAAAAACATGCTTGGGAACTTTCATATATACCCTTATGCAATACTAACAAATACTATAATTCTTATCCAGGGATATGACAGCCATCGGAACCAACTGTCAGGTATTTTAGAAATGTAGGTGCTTGAGTGCCCCCACAAGTCATTCACTAAAGTAAGATCTCAGGGAGAGTAGCTTGAAAATGTATAGTGAGGCAAAGCAACACAAAACAAAACCCCAAAAAACACATCTCTAATTGATCTGGTCCTTGGAAGAATGCAAATTAAAACCATGAGATAACACCACCACCACAATGGCTAAAGTTAGTATACCAGATGTTAAGGATAATCCATAGTAAATAGAATTTTCACACATGGTTGGGAGGAAAGCCATAAGTACAATGACAGGAGAATGAAAGCTAAATATATATACATGGCATGACGCAGCACTCAAAAGAATTAAGTGCTGTTGTCCCTCAAAAGGCACACAAGAAAGTTCACTGTACATCTGCATTAATTCAACACTGGAAACAACCCAATCGTCTATCAACATTTGAGTAGATCCATAAGTGTGATACAGTCACCCCAACAGAATGCTGAACAAGACGATGAACTACTATGTGCTAAGACATGGATGAATCTGAAGAACTTAATAACTAAAAAAAAGAAGCCAGACTCAATGGTTCCGTTCATAAAAAGTTCAAAAATAGGTAACACTAATCTATGGTGACAGAGGCCAAAAAGAAAAAAAAATTACATTAAGGAAATGGGTTTACTGGGAAGAGGCACCAGAAAACTTTCTGGGACAGTACACAAGTTTCATTTCTTAATCTAAGGAAAAGCCACCTTATATATATTTATATATAGCTATAGATGGATGTGAAAAAACATGAAACAGTACATTTATGCCTTTAAGATTTATGCCTTGGCTTGGCAGGGTGGCAAAGGCCTGTAATCCCAGCACTCCAGGAGACTGAAGCAGGAGAATCATATTTGAGCCCTTAGGAATCTTAATGACTTACTGAGACCCTGTCTCAAAATCAAAGCCAAAAAATGGACTGGGCATATGGAATGGTGTAATAGACCGTGGGTTCCACCCCCAGTACCACAATGGGGGGTTAAAAAAATGAAAGAAACCCTATGCCTTTCAGAGTAGAAATTCACATCTCAACAAAATAATAAATTTAAATATGAGTTTATATACTTTACAAAATGAATATCAAAGAGAGAATGGTGCTTCTTTTTATTAAGGCATTATAAATTTTAATCTGGGCATTTTGAGAAAAGCAGCTAAGAGACAACTTTCTAGTTTTGGAGCCAAAAAGCCCTTCAGCTGCTTCTCAGCACTTGTTTAGCAGATTTAACAGCTTCCACCTTGGTGCTGTAGGAACAAAAATAAATCTGAACATTTCCAAGAAAAACAAAAGAAATTAGTTTCTGCACTCAAATCTACTAAAGAAAAGATTCAGAGGAACCACATACAGCCCAATGAGCTAGAATTTAAAAACAGACACAGCTTACCAGCACTTAAGAGTATTTATAATAGCAGTGGTCACCTGGGGCAGCGGAAATAACATCGTAACGATATTTTGAGAGGTTCCTGGAATCAAACCACAGGTCAGATTTTTCCCCTTTCCTTTTGTTTTCAGGGGAAAATTGGTTATTCTCACAGGGTTTGGTAGTTATTTTCGCAGACTGTGATATCCCAGCATGGTCTACTGCTTCCCACATCTGGCCTGAAACTAGCACAGTGAAAAGAATCCTCTTGTGGTATTAGTTTTTAAGTCAAAGAATGAGAACACATTCAGTCCTCTGAAGTGGGATGGGCACAGGGCACAGGGGCAGATCTGAGTAAAAACAAAAATACCTATTAGTGTTTAGTGGCTGGCAGTGAGGTCTATTTGGAAGCAACAGAATATAAAGCAGGTCGTAAAGTTAAAAGAAGAAAAAAACACTGATTTGTATTTTGTTTTTATTTTATAAAATTTTAAATTAAATTTATTAGTTTAAAACATAAATTTTTATTTATAGAATTTAAATTCTATAAATCTGTTTGCAAAGGACAATAGCAGTGCTTTGCTCTGTAGAATTTTACACAAATCTTTGGATGTATTATCTTCTGCCACCCACATGATGCCAGGGGTTGAACCAAAAGATTAATTTTTTTTAGGCTTTCAGAAAAGTTAGCTACTCTAAATGCATAAGGAAGTACAGTGGTTTTAAAGGCTTTTTGTTTAACAGTTTTCTTATTGTGCATGTAAAAAAATTAGAGTACAATGATTTTTTTGGGCTTCTTAATACTACATAATGAATGAACTATTCATCTTTTATAGATTGATTCAAAGAAATGCAAATGTCAATGTAGAGTATTACGGCATTTCTAACTGGCTATTTGAGATGGCTGGGAACAAGTTGTGAAAAATCTAAATAACAGAATCTAATATACAAGTGCAGTACTATTTAGAATTAAATGTAGAAAAGTATTGGCAATTAAGGTCCTTAGGGGCTTGCTTTAATGAACAGATGAAAATTATCTGTGATTAGCACAGCATGGTTCTTGGCAAACAACTCACAAACAATAGATATCAAATCTGATTAATCATACTATGGATATTCTTAAACTTCCCACTTTTACATACTGTGTAAGACTGAAAAATATAGTGAATGTTTAAAAATTTAAAGTATTTATTCCAATAAAAATTGCTATTAATGTTCCTCAAAATATTTCCTCTTACTCCAAACACACTTATGCATTCATTCTCACCACCTTCCAAAGCAGTTGTGAAGTCTTCTTTCATGAGTGTTTAGCAGTGCTGCCATGGTTGCCTCAATGTATGGTTGTCTCAACTGATTCAAAACATTTGCCTTTCACAGTCGTTTTGACCTTGAGAAAGAGCCTGAGTTGCACAGTGTTATATCCAGTAAATAAGGTGGAGAGGACACAGTAATATTTTCATGAGGCTGATTTTCCACCGGATGGCACTTAGCAGCAACATTCACTGTACTTTTGGTCTTGACCCCCAAACTGCTTCAGAAAGTGGCAAGCACAATGGGCTAAGTATTTAAAGCAAGGGGGAGTATTTTGACAGGGATTAATGACAACGTGTCTTTTAATATATTTTTAAAAATTTAAATCTTCACTGTATGTTTCCATGATACCTCATATAATATGAAGAAGAGAAAGTTCACAAATGAAGAATTTCATTCAACCAAAGTAAGTTTCTAACCTGTCTTATAAGGACTTGGAAGTTTTGCTACTGGAAAAATCATTGTAGCTTTCAAATTTTCAAAACTTTAGCCAATTTTTTATTGCTAGAGACATATGATGAAAACAGATGTTATGACTGATCATGATTTCTAAATCGATGAAAATATTTCATTCAAAACTTCAAAAACAAACACCTCAGTATATTACCTAGGTGGTCACAGAGCCATTTAAAACTACTTCTACTTTTGTTGACCTTTCTAAGACTAAATCTGAAGAAACTGTCATCTTTATTTTTTCTTTAGCAAGGTGCTTTAACAGGTATGATTTCTGGATTATTTCTCTTTCCTCCTACACGAACTACAAACATAAATTCTGACAATCAGAATGTTTGCATACTTGTACAGTAACAAACACATACAGTAATTTATACTCATCAAAAATTATAATAAGAATATTTTTGGGGGGAGATCAAGTCTCACTCTGAAGTTCAGGCTGGTCCTGAACTCACTATGGAGCCCAGTTTGGTCTTGAATTCATGACAATCCTCCTGATTCAGCCTTCCAAGTGCTGGGATTACAAGAATGCAACACCATGTTTGGTTTATGCAGTGCTGGGGAATCAAACTCAGTGCAAGTGTTCTAAATGACGTGCCACTTCTCCTGCCCCTGAGTATGTCTTATAATGAGTCCTTTCCTACTAGATGCTCAGTTCCATGTCTCTAAGGTTTATCATTTATGTCCCTAACTAATCACCTAAAATGTATGTGATAAACGAACGCCCACAGCCTACATAATTCGGTGAATTAGTAAATCCATCTTCTTCCTAGAGGTAGTTCGGTATTCATTCATCTTCTGGTTAATAAGACTCAATCCAAGGTGGCCAAACAGATCAGACTCTGGGCCTTAAACCTTGCGAAGTTCATCTTGGACACAAGCATTAAAAATTCTTATCTTGGGGGTTCTTAATTCTACCCACTCCTGAACAGGCTCTCAAAAAATAGACATTCATATTTCTTGACTAAAGAATACAAAGTCTCTGAGAGAGTATCTCACTTCTTTTGTAAAATACATTTAGGAGAATCACGGAAGAACATCTGGAGTCAAAAGTGTGCAGTCCCTGCACACCTCAAAAACAATTGTGAAGGCACAGGAATAGGAGCAATAAAAGTATTATGCCGAGCTACTTTCATGGAAAAGGCCATCAAAACGAAATTCATGTGATGTTTAAAAATTATCATTCCTTACAAATTCTTAACTGTTGAAAGGAGAATGATCTCACTTGTGAGTTGAACTTCAAAATACTGAAGTCTTTCCACTGAACTCAATTATAGACTATTTATGTAAATAGAAAAGAAAAGGAGTTAAACCAGAGTTAAAAACGCCATCCCCATGTACCTTTGGCAACTTTGTGGACACAACTGAAGTCTTCACTGCCCATGACACAATTCCTGGGGGCTTGTAATCACCAGAGCTCTGATGAAGACATCTAGTTCATAAGCTGTCTCCATCAGCCCTGGCTAGCCTGTGCCACTGCTGCTCTGCTTTCTCAGTATTGGCCAGCTGGCCTTCCCAGTTCTTTCATCAAGGGATTTCCCCAGACCCAAGGGCTTTCACCAGGGCAGCAGAGCAGAAGCAGCATGCTGACCTGTGCACAGAGATCATCTACTGTTTCTTTCTCTTCAACACAAAACTTGATGTTCATTATTAATACAATCTTCCCACCCCTCCAGCATTCCTCAGTGTAAATACACTTGTGAATGTGAGTGTAGTAGCCTCTTACTTACTCATATATGCAAAGTACTCAAGGTTAAATGTCAGCCGAAATTATTAAATGAAAAATTCCAGAAACCAATAATTTATAAAAGTTTTAAATTAAGCAGTTGCTTCGTTTCCTTTTTCATCCCTAACTCTTCTGCTTCAGTCAAGTACAATTCTGTTCCACCTCAAAGTTCTTTCTTTTCCAAGTCCCCACACCTATGTGTTCTGTATCTCCCCCTTCGTTTACAGAGAAATAGGTTTCCTTCCAAAGCCTCAACTGACATTTATCTCTGAAGAAGCTTTTCTCTACTCCCTTAGTCAAGCCTTCAGCTCACCTTTTCTTCCTCCCCGTTTCTGTTCCTGTACTAGCGCTAAGTAAACTCATTTAAAATTTTTTTTTTCATTGTGTTTTTGTGAATGACCTCTATTTGCTTTTCAGAGTATTAGCAATTACTTTGGCTACTTCATAACTTTACCTAAAAATATGGACTGAAACAAAAAACCTGACTTTTATTTATTTATTTATTTATTTATTTATTTATTTATTTATTTTTTGAGACAGGGTCTCCACTATGGAGCCCAGGCTGGCCTTGGACTCATGGCAATCCTCCTGCCTTAGCCTCCCAAGTGCTGGAATTACAGGCATGTGCCACCACGCCCGGCTTATGTGGTGCTGAGGAATCGAACTCGGGTACTTAGGACCTGACTTGCAAGTGCTTTATCCACTGAGCCATTCCTCTAGTCCATACCTAACATTTTTAAGAGGGAAAAGTAGTTGAATATCAACAGTGTTCAACGGTTCAACCTGTAAAACCTCAATAAAAGCTCTTATATATGGCCTCTTACACCTTATTGTTCAGGACGATTATTTAGGAACTGTCCCACAATGGTTACGTGTTTCTCTGTAAAATCTGTAAAGTTTCTTTCCATACTGACCGAAGAGTTCAGTGTTATTTCCAAATGTCAAGTTCCTGTTATTTAAAAAAGTTATAGGGTGTAACTAAAATAAAAAATGTTGATGCTTTTAAATTGGAAGAGTTCAAGTTTAAATAATTAAATCTTGAACTTACCTTCTTCTGTAGGATTAAACCCACAGATGTCACAAATACAACGGACCCACTTATTCATCTCCTCCTCACTGTCAGCCACCAAGTAAAAAATCCGGTCAATAGTGTTGATATCAAAAATGTAGCTGTTTTCAAATTCTTTTTTGTTAAATGTCAATCCAGCATCAACTTGCTGACATAAATTTAGATCAATAATACGAATGGGCTTCTTGGCATGATCATTTTTGTAATATTCCAAGACATCTGGATCACCAGTCAAACGTCCACTGCGCAACACAAACCATCTCCTCTTCCATGCCTAGGAACAAAACAAAACATCCATTTTATTTAGAGAGAAATTCTTCAAAAGGAAAACCAATTTTATAAATGAACTATCTATACATAGTTGCAAAATATCTCACTTTCACCGGATAGATAATTTGCCATTCTGAACAGCAAAGTCTAACTCCTGTGATACAGTATCAAGTCAATCAGCCAATATAGGTCTGGCTTTTTATTAAGTATAAAAATGTAATAGTCTCAATAAATGTTAAGAAAAATGGATATAAACATGCAAAAGTAAAGCTGGACATTATGCTAGGTGAAAATATCCAGTCACAAAAGGACAAATACTGTCTAGATTCCCTTTTTAAGGGGGTAATTGCAGTAGTCAAATTTGTAGAGACAGGAGAACAGTGGTTTCCAAGACTGGTTAGAGGAAGAATAGAGAGCTAGTGTTTAGGGTACAGAGGTTCAGTCGGAGAAGTTGAAAAAGTTTTGGAAATGGATGATGGTCATGGTTGTACAAAAAGTGAATGTACTTAGTAACACCAAACTGCATACTTAAAAATAGTTAAAATGGTAAACTGTATGTTACATATATTTTACCACAATTTTAAAAGCAATATTTGGCCATAATATCATTTCAGAAAATACATATAAATGCACTTCTTCATAAAACTCCCAAGATTAAAAAAAAAAAAAAACTCTTAAGATTTTAGACAGCAGAATTCTCTCACTCCCCCACTATTTTACTGAGATGTACAAGCACAAAATTTAAGGTTTACAATGAAGTTGAGCATTTTGTGCACAAACGTATCTTGTCAAGGTGCCAACGTCTTTCCCACTCTCCTTTTGTCCTTCCCCCTACCCACCCCTCCATCTCTCCCCATCCAACCCCCCCGGTTCACTTTGTTTTACGTTTTAAGTTCCATGAGATACTTGTGATCTGGGTTTCTCATATTAAGGTGTGGGAAAGGAGAAACTGGGATTAGATGTTTTAGGTGCTTTCCTGGCTCCTTGCCTAGGAACCAAGGTAAGTTTCTCTTTGGGCCAGTAGGTCACTCTAAAATTCCACAAAGAGAGATCTGGTTGGTTGTTTCTGTTATTGTTGTTGAGACAGGCTCTTACACTGTAGTCTAGGCTGGTCCTGAACTCACTGAGTAGCCTAGGTTGGTCTCAAACACCCAACAATTGCTATGTGACAACTTCCCAAGAGTGGGGTTACAGGTGTGCACCACCATGCCCCACTTATGTAGTGCTGGTGAATCAAACCCAGGGCCTTGTGCTTACTAGACAATCACTCTAACCACTATACTATTCTTCCAGCCCCCAAATCTGTACTCTTTATTATGGGATACAACTGTTTTTTTAGTCTTTCTCCATATCTTTCCAAAAAATATTGACAATCTGGACCTATACTCATCACCTCCTCCATCAATTTCTATGTTTTTAAAATTTCAAGTTTGATATTATGCCTAAGGAAGGCTGAAGTCTATACTCATCAGACAAGAAAAAGAAAATGAAATGACTGAATCTTCCTCAATCAGTCTTTAATCCCAATGTCTGTAAATGGAAAAAAGACCAAGCCTCTTTCTCCTTGAGTTTCATCCTTAGGAACAATCAACTAAGTTTTAAAAAGGCCTATAGCAGCAAGTCTCAGTCACCTACTAAGAGACATCCTAAACTCTGGACTGAATAACCAAGGTAAGATTGCCCAAAGAGGGCACTCTGGGCAGCAGAGGACTGAGGAACAGGGAAATTTATGAACCTCAGTGGAATCAGGTTCACTCACTGCCCTGTCTGCCCACTTGGAGACCACAACTGCACACTAGCCACTAAGTCACCATTCTTTGGTATTAGCAAATACAATCAGAAATAGCCTATTTATTTTCCTGTAACAACTTGGAATAAGACAGCCCTAAGCTTCAGGTGTTTGTAGTAATTTTATTCATTATAATAAGCAACCTCAGTGTTTAGTAGACAGTCCAATCAGACCAAGGACGCTCAAAATGTTTGTGATATTCACATACATCAATTTCCTCAACACAGTAATTTCCGCCTTCACTTTGCATGTGTGCATGTATGCATGCACGCGCGCGCACACACGCACGCACACACACACACACACACGTATAGATATTACTCTATTTGTAAGAAAATATCTACTAAAATCACCAGAAGCAGTGATTATTTTTCGTGTTTCACAAAATTTGGAAAATCTAAAATAAAAGCCATTAGAGTACCAATTTAAAAATGTAGGTGACAATGAAGGATCCTGAGCAATCCACAGACCAATTTACTCAGTCTTTCTATAATTTGACAAATGAACCAGTAGCTGAATTAATGTAGGTAATAACTTCAGGCTTAATGCTTAAAGATATTCTTTAAATTGTATCTATTCGAGAAAAATTAGATACATTCAGAGAAAAATTGATGAGCTAATTATTTAGTAAGTTACTGATCATTCTGAAAATATTGTATTCAATATCTGTGGGGAAAAACACAAGTACAGAATTCATAATTTCTACTCTCAACAGTTTACTATTGATACTGGTGCAAAAATGTTTAATATACACTAAAGTATTTTAGAATATACCCATCTTACCTGACTACCTGCAGATATGTTTCTAAACGGACAGGAATTCAGTATGAATAATTTTCGCAGTTCTTTAACAAAAAGTACTAGAAAAATCATAAAGGCTTAAAATGTTACATGGTTCTTTAATCCTCTACAGATATTTCCCTTCAAACAATGAGCATGAAAAAGAAAATAATGCAGAAGTTAAGGCAAAAAAACCTACATTATTTGGCCAGGGTTATCAAGAAGTTTTTCCGCTTGGCTAGGGATTCCTCCAGATAGGGAAGGCTTCATCTTTAAATACAGAAATAACTTTTGAAACTTTAAGGTCTTGCAAGGAAGTATTTCTAAAATGTCTTACTGTACAAGTCACTAAATATATTTCATCCACTTCATGATGATTCAGACTATATGTCTTATATTGAGGATTTCCATAAAAGGGCTAGGTGGAAGATCACCTGTCCTCTCACTAAATCATATAAAATTGCTGTGCTTATATAGTTCACCTGCAAGTTCTTTAAATGTAGTTTTCTATCTTTTTTCTGCTTGTTTGTTTTTTAAGACAGGGTTTCCCTCTGCAGTTTAGCCTAGCCCTGAACTCAATATGTAGCCCAGGCTAGCCTTGAACTCAAGGAGATATTCCTGCCTTAGCCTCCTGAGTGCTGGAATTACAGTCTACACTACCATGCCCAGCTCTCCTCTAAGTTTTACCATTTGTCCCTTGTCTCTTCTAAAATTTTTTAAGAGGCCAGTCTATTTCCTGCTTCACAGATTTTGCACAGGGTGTTTCCGAGGTCCATTCTCCTCTTTCCCCTGGTCCTTGCCTGGCCAATTTCTACTTCAGGCCCACCCTTCCCCAACCACCCAATATAAAGTATGGCTCAGTCTTAAGAATCCCACTACTGATTTGTAGTCATTCAGTAATGTAGGGATTTGTGTAAATTTGCAACTTAATTGTTCTTTGTATTTGTTTGGCATCTAAGCAGACTGAAAAGTCTTGCAAGATAATGACTGGTCTACTTTATTTGCCATTATATACAAAATGCACAGCACAATGCCTCATTTACTTAAATATCTGAAAATAAACAGAATTTCAGCTACAAGTACGAAGCTGTATTTATGAGAATATTGAATCTGCCTTATGAGACACAAAGAAAAGTGCTTTCAAAACTTTTTTCACGAGAAAAACATGGCTTTACTACTGTATACACATATGTTAAATGTAGCTAAGATAACCAAACCAAAACACAGGTGTGAACATCTTGCAAAAATGACAAGAACAGGAAAGAACAAGTGCAATCTTTGGTTACAGCTGTGTCATGCTTTGTATTCTAGTACACTGTGGCTTTCCCCAACCATTCCTTTGCTTCTCAGTTGAAATCACATTGTTAAGATTCAAAAGGTCCTTAGAAATTAAAATAGCTGAGAAATGAGTGGCAATAAATTGAAGTGTACTACACTAGATATGCTGGGCCCGTGAGTACAGAGGCTGAGTAGACATTACACAAGGCACGAACCCCTACAGCAGGAAATGACAGCATTAAAATACAGAATTCAGCCAAGCAGCACCTGCCACTTATTTATTTATTTTTAACATGGCCCAAATGTGAATGTTTGTCTCATTCGCAAAATGAGTCACTCTCATTGAATTTGGCACTGATGAAATGGGAAAACAAAAGCAATTACATAAACTACACACTTTAATAAGGCAGATACAAAGGTTCTCTGGATTATGGTACAAAGAACAATTTAGCCGCAGAATAAAGCTTGATGCTTGACAAGAGAACTGACATCAGCACCCTTGCTAATCACAGCACAAAGCGCTCTGTGTCTGGGCAGAACACAAAACGGGCCTGCATAAATCAGGCTTTGTTATCTGAAAATATCTGGGATTCTTAAAGTTTGTCCTATTTTTATCCTCGCTGCCCGGGAGCCCCAGAGAAAGCTGCGCACTGTCTTGCCAGTTCTTCAGAGTAGCAATGAACAAAAAGACAATTTCTCTAGAAACCTTCAAAACCAAATTCTTAAAGCAATTTTAAATAAAACTCATGCGAAGCCACTTTACTATTAACACTTTTATTACAAGCATGTAGAGATGAAATCTGCTAAAGTATGCATAGTTGAAAAATATATGAAAATTTTTTGTCAGTTTTTATAAACAGTAAGACACTGAAATTTTAGACTGAATAAATTATATCAAGTAGTTTGAGTTCATTAGCAAGTCTGCATTTTGATATGGTTTAAAAGTACCAAAATCTTTTTTCTTTTTTGGAGACAGAGTCTCACTCTGTAATCCAGGCTGGTCCTGAATCATTACAGTGCCCAGGCTGGCCACAAACCCACCACAATCCTCCTGTGTTGGCCTTCTGAATGCTGGGATTATGGATGTACACCACATTTGATTTATAGGGGGCTGGAGGATCAATCCAGGGGCCTCACAGTTCTAGGCAAGCGATGTAATCAAGTGAAGACTCCAGGAGCACCACCCTTTTTTTTGAGACAGGTTCTTGCTCAGTAATCCAGATTGGTCCTGAGCTCATTTTGTAGCCCATGCTGGCCTGAACTCACAGCAATCCTCCTGCCTCAGCCTGCCAAATGTGAGTGCTGGGATAACTGCCATGTGCCACCATACCCAGCTCGTGGTGCTGGAGAATGAGCCCAAGGTCTTGCCTATGCTAGACAACGGCTTTAATCACTGAGCTACGCACCAAGTCCACCCTGTATGTTTCCTAGAAGAGGTAATTACTAAGGAAATAGCCAATCTATGAGCATGCAAAAAAGGGAGAGTTCAGGTTACTAAAACAGTATTCAACTCTGACTGTATATTAGACATATCCAGAAAATTAAAAACAACAGCAAAAAAAGAAAGGTGTTTCGCCTCCGACCAACCATATCATACTGGGTCAGGGTTAGCAGGAATACGGTTGTCACACCCGACAGCTTGAAATGCTGACCAGTAATGTACCACCAAGATTCAGAACCATAGGTCTGATCATGACTTTTATGCTGTTCTTTAAAACAGAATTTTTAAAAAAGTCCTTTCCAACTCATTTTTTTTTTTCCATTCTCACACCTTCTGCTGTGTCTAGATTTTCCTATTTTTGCTCACAATATTTATCTCTGGTGAAAATCTTTGGACTGTTTTCAAACCCAGTCCATTTGTCAACCTTCGCCAAGATTCTTTCTGACCCTGCCACTCCACAACCACCCTATCCCCGACCCCAACACTGTTTTTCTGTACCCATGGCCATTGATCCCACCAACTGGTTTCTGGCCAGCAATGTCTGCTGCAATGCCTTGGGCCACATTGTAATGGTCAGTTATCTTAAATTTTCAAACTTTCTAAATGCTTATGAATTATTGTTCTACCTAGACACAAACTGCCTCAATGCCAGAGCATTCCTAAAGGTGTTGCTGTTTAACATTGTTAAGCACTGAAGGCTTTGATACAACTGACTGACCAATTGTTTTCCTTGTACTGGGGACTGAGCCTATGTCCACTTCACTCAGCTACATCCCACCTATACTTTATTTCTGATTTTGATACAGGGCCTAAGCACATCCCTACATTCAAACAGGGCTTGAATTTGTGGTCCTCCTGCCGCAGCCTCCCAAGTGCTGGGATTACAAACTGCACCACTGATGAAATCCTTTTAAAGTTTCTATTCATAAGACTGACTGCAGAAAGTCAGTGAATTTGAATGGAAAGATTTTGGGGAAAGAAAAGGAAAGTCCCAAGTTATTAGAGTCCAAACTTCTTTAACAACACAGCATACCTGGGTGATCCAAATCATGTTTGCCGCTTCCCCCCTCTAACCTCTCACCTGCAGAGGTAGCCACAGTGAGTACCAGCAGGGTCTTCAAATTCGCTGGAACTGAAACCTGTTCCCACTTCTCTGAGCTCTTAGTAGGAAGCACCTAAGTAGTTCATTAACATGTCACTAAGCGATCTCTGGTGACAGTACCTCAGTCTCTCAAGAGTTAGTGAAGCCTATCAAAGCTTCCCTGGACCTGACAAGCAGAAAGCTTTCCGCATGCCTGAGCTGAGCCTGCTGCTCTTCTACCAGGTAACCTCACTAGTGCATTTTACCACACTATATAATCCTCCTAAGAAGAAGTATAATGGAATTTAACCTCTTAAAAGGTATTTCACAACTGATATTTTAGAAAGACTATTAATTGCGAGTTCTTTGGTAGAATTCAAAATTTATGTGTAATCTCAGCAACCTGTAAAATGTTCATTGAGGTATGTGTCTTATGAGATGATTCCACCCACCCTGAACTAGGAATGAAACTCACACATGCTAATCAAACATTTCACCACTGAGCTACATTCCCAGCCCTGAAATGCTATTTCTTATAAATTTTAATCTAAACTTCATTAGCAGGGTACAGTTTGGAGAAATTATAGGAATCTGCATTAAAAAATCCATGCAAAACACCTAATAAGTGAAATGGAATTTTACATATGAAAAATTCCCACAAGATAATTATTAAATGAAAAAAGCAAGGTATGGAATTGTATAAATGGTATAACTCTGTCTGAAATAACTGTGGACTTGTATACATCCAAGAAACTATGTTTATAGAACAGATCTGAAAAGATATCGAATTGTTAGAAGCTCAGATATGTTTCACACTTTTGTGGTATAATCTGACATTTTCCAGGAAACTTCCATTTATTGCTATTATCAATTCCAAAGTATACTCACTTAAAAAGTGTATTCCTGAAATTTTTCAAAAATAAGTCAATTAAAAATTTAAAATCTAGAAACGATACAGACAAAAACAAAGCTTAACAGTTTATGTATAGAAACGTCCTTTTCTTATTTTGCAATTCATAAATGAATTTAACCTTTTAAATATAGAATTCCAGGACACATCTGGAAGGACCCTGAGTCAGGAAACAGCTTAGACAAATAAAACACAATGACTTTGTTTTCAAGGCTGGAACTTGGGGGGTTAAAAACAAACAGGGAAAGCTTGGAACATCTGAAATCGAAGAATAGATGTTCCTCTTTTCCCTTAAAGCCTAGCTGTTTTAATACTCACATTGTTTTGACTTTCCTTAAAAGCCACAGCATTCAAAGGGTCATACATTTAGATACTTAAATTCCTAAAATAAGCACCTTGGGAATTACTTTGTCTACTAAAAATATTAAATTTCCACAATAATAGTACTAGGGTAAATAAAGAAAAACAAATTAACTATAAAGCAAGGGCAAACGCAAACCATGTGCTTTAAAACACTTGAGTTGTTTTCCAGGAAGCTCCATCTTTTCTCATAGAGCAAAATAAGGAAAAAACAGGCTTGGTGGAAGTTTCCACTCCACTGGCTTTATCATTACGATCATCTGTTCCAAATACACACAACCCTAAAATTTCCTGTTTTCAAACTATTGTCACCATTTTCTAGCCTTGTGCTATCTGTGCTAACTTTAGCTTAGTAATATAAACAAAGGAATACACTGAAAATAATGCAATGCTACTTCCAGACTTTCAAATGTCCCACAAGTGTTTTAAATCTTTCAGTTTATATATATTACCTGGATGAAAATTAGCTGAAAATAAGACAATTTCAGAAGAAACAAACTCCAGAAAAAAAAAAAACAAAACAAAACCAAATTTAACTAAAATACTACTGTACCCAAGGGAAAGCTTCAGAGTTTTAAATATCAGTATTAGCACACACAGATACTTGCTGAGATTATAGCTAAATTGATGTATAATAAAACAAACCAAAAAAGCAATGATAAGAACTCCTTAGTGTTTAACATCCACAAAGTAGTTTTAAACCTTTTCTGAGGCATGGATTACTATGAGAATCTGATAAAACCAAGGAAAGCTTTTCTTAGATAAAGGAACATCAGAAACACTGAACATGGTTTCAGGTGATCGTAAGACCCCTGGAGCAGACAGAAGTGAAGAGCCCTGGAAGTGGGATTTCATTTAATGTTCTTTATTACAAAGACCTGTGAGATATGAGGTTGGTCTGCCTTGGATCCTAACCAGGGAAATGTAGTGACCAACATGCAACAGGAAAACAGGTCACCTTGCGGTATTACCTCTACATAACAGAGGCAGTGGGAAGGTCATATGTATTTTTGTTTCTCTTGTCATAGTCCCAATTTTGGGACTGTGTCCACACAAACCTTGGTTATTTTTTTCCTCCAGGTTTCTTTATCCTTACTAGGAGGCTAAAGAAACAACTGCTAGGAGTCGACTGCAGATCAGCTGTTGCTTTCTGTGTGAGCTGGATGAAAAGTAGGCAACACTACAACTAACATGTATTCAGAAGAAAGCCAGACTGCCTTCATCAGATCTCACCCCTCTTACCACAGTGAGAGTAGGTAAGCTCGGGTCACGACTGGGCACAGGAGAGTGGAGTCGAGGGCACCACTCCCATCTTTGGAAAGCACGTCTGACCTGTCTTTGGCCTGGATGAAAGACAGCTAGGGTTTATGCCACTTGGCCCGTTGACATTTAGAACAGAGGTACAGCCCCTGAAGAACAAGTGTATCTAGCTCTGCCTTTTGTGTGCCTCTCTAAGAACCGTGAAGGTTGAAGTGGTAAAAATGTGAAGGCAGTCTTCACTAGCCTACCAGAAAACACTGAACACTCACTGAAAAGCCTTGAACATTATCATGAGCTCCAGACATACCATGGTTATTGAACCATTAACTCCATTTCTAGGCCCCTACATATGGAAATAATGGAAAATGCAACTAAATTCCAGGCACCAAAACACTCAACATCATGTGCATCTTCAAGTAAATATCTGAAGTAGTGTAGATATGCAGCAGAGGCAGGGTGAATAACTGTTCCTGTTTCTCCAGGGCTCTCCAGGATTAGAACTCATATCCAACACACCCAGGTTCTGAGCAAACCAGGATAGCTGACTGCAGTAGGAAACTGAGTAAATATATTATAGTATAATCTCACAGAAGTATCATACAGCCATTAAAGTGATGCTGGGGAATAGTTTATTAAAGCTCCCCTCATATTTCACAAAGTTTTCAAAATGAGACATCAGGGCAAAGAACTCCTTCTTCCATTTGCACCAAGTACAATCTGGTGTGAAGGGACAGTGGCAACACCTGCATATTTCAACTCCCGTCACTCAAGTCATGCCAAGTGGACTACCACAGGGTGCCCCAGCATCTTGTGCTATCTTCATCACAGTACTCTCCTCTTGCATTTCAACCAACTCTTTTTGGTTGGTTGGTTTGCTGGTTGATTTAGAGACAGAGTCCAGCTCTATAATCCAGACTGGTCCTGAATTCATTACGTAACCCAGGCTGGCCTGGAACTCACAGAACTCAGCTTCCTGAGTGCTAGAATTATGGGCATGTACCACCATGCCCAGCTTATGTGGTGCTGAGGAAATGAACCCAGGGCCTTGTTCCTGTTAAGGGAGGGCTCTGAACGCTGAGCCATGTCCCCAACCCTCAATGAAACCCTCAATAGCTGCTTTCTTTTCCCAAGACCCTATCTTATTTCTTTTAAAGAGTTTGGCATAGTGCACAGTAAGCCAAAACTTGGGGAAAGGGCATATGTAGTAACTGTCACTTAAATGAATGAGCAAATGAGTAAATGTCCTTCAGAGACCCTGATGACACTTTATCAGTTCTTCACCAACCTGGTGTTCAGTCATCACAAACAAATACAACAAACCAATAGTGGGCCTTCTTATTAAAAGAGTTCACCCAAAATTCTACCGACTCTCCAAATAAAACCATCCATCTGAATCCCAGGGCTGAAACCACAAAGTCAGGAGACAAAACTGTAGCTAGTACCTACGGTTTTATGAGAGGTCCACATACTTTAGTTATAAAACATTATTTATGTTAGTGTGTGTGTGCATTGCCTCTTTTACTGTATGTATTTATTACTTAGGTAACATTCTTTTGCAATGCATGTACACAAATATAATGACTTACAAGTTTCTCAGAGGGTGGAATGTAATGTCATCAAAGAGGCAGAGGAGAAAATACCTATGCTATGAAGTAGTAATGTTAAAGTATTATATTTAAATGAAAAACAAAATGTGAGGTCTTAAATATTACTGTTTTATGTGGTAGGAACTGACAGTCTACCTCCAATTAAAGGCCCTAAATTTTCCTGCACAGAAATAGATTTTAACTGTAGCTTTAAGGCAGTTTTGGCCAGTTGGACTTTCTGTGATAATGGCAATGGTATGCTGACCATCAGGAAAGCCAATAGCCATTGGTGGTTGGTGCAACTGAGAAAATGATTTTTTTTATTTTATTTAAATTTAGTCTCATATGCCTAAAATTGTCACACAGGCTGAATAATTTTAAAGAATATTTCTTTACCTCAAGGGAGAAGTCATGCCGTTGTAAGCTGCCGAACCTGAGAAAGTAAAAAAAAAAAAAAAAAAAAAAAAAAAAACATGGGCCTATTTCCTGATTTTCTGACTTCCACAAGCTTACTCTGCTTCAAGAAGGCATGTCACCTATGTTCCTGTCATTATTCTTTGGAAAAAAATATTCCTGATCAAATCATAACCAATAACAAACTCGATGTTTTACAATAGAAATTTAGCTACCATAAATCTAGCAGATTTCTAAGTTCTATTTTTGTTCCGCTAACCAATCCAAAGTAAATATTCCTGAAGTAGAACTAGTGCTTTGGGTTTCCAGCAACACATAAAAACATTCCCATTTTTTTTAAGTTTCTTATTGAATATTCATAATTTATAATAAAGTAGAACACTGCTATATTAAGATTTAGATCATAGTTCAAAATCAACACCTTCACACTAAAAAGCTAGAGGAAAAGCACGGTAGTGTTACCAAAACAAATTTCAAATTTCCACAATTACATTTATGTGTAATAAGCCAGAACAACACTTAGTTTTATGTTCTGATCATAAAACTCAGTGTAAAGTTTCCAGAACAGAGATGTGTGGCAATGCAAAGTTTCCCTGGGAAAATATCCTTTCAAAGAGGTAACTTATTCAGTGTGGAGTCACTAGCTAAAACACACTAAGTTCAACACAAAAAATGAACAATCTCATCCAAAGAAGAAAATTAAGTACAAAGTTGAACGTTAGACTAAAATGACTCCACAATGAAGTGAAGATTTCTGATGTGAATATACTGGGCTCAGCTCAAGGACTAAATAAAGAGAATACCATCTCCACTTTGCATGGGTGGGCATGTCACCCTTTAATTAAACATAATTCTTTGGGGAAAATGATTTTTCATCCATGTTCCATGCAGACAATGACTTCATGGTACAAGAGAAGTTACAGAACCATCTATCTTTTTTTTTTTTGGTTTGTTTCCAAAAACATCCAAATGCTAAGTTGCCCATTCTATGATGTGTCAGCCCCCAAATGAGCCCACTTTCTTTTTCCTGTCAACTTTCCATCTCCCTCTCCACCACCCACACCTTCTAACCTTCAGCCAGCAGGAAGTGGATACAAAGGACTGAAAATAACAGTGACTGTAAGTATTCGTGTACGTGTGATTTAATGCTTACATACGAGGAGAGAGTTGGATGAAAAAAATAAAAAACAGCTAGCTATTTTTGTCAGAGAAATAAGAGGGCCAGTTGGAAGCACCCAACTGTCACCTTCAACTCCAAGACAAACTATCTGCCAAGTTAGATAGTTCATAAAAGCAAAAGCAAAAACATATTTAAAAAAAACCCTCCAGAACATTGTGTAGTAACACAATCACTGATATTCAGATACATCATGTACAGCTGACACACCTCTTCGGTTTCAAATGAGTTAGAAATCCTGGGAACAATCGGAGCCATTCACAGAGTGCTGGCATCTGAGGGACAGATGACAACCAACTGTCTGACTTGCCAACTTGGAAGTTCACTAAAGTCTGTAAAACTAAAAATAGTCACATAAACATGTTTACAGCATTTTAAAAATACAGGATCCACACTGTCATCTAAATATAAACCTTGAGTTAAGTGTGCAGTGCCTGCCTTTGGGCTTTCAGGAATGTCTTGGGACATCCCACACTGCACCATAGAAATTCACGTATTGGTATTTCACCGCAAATATACAATTGCTGGTGTTTAACTAGAGTGAGGGAGGGGTGGACTTTGGATGGAAGAAGGTAAGCAGGAAAAGAAAAAGTACCTCTCCCCACCTAATTAGAGGCCTTCAAAATGCCACAAAACCCAAACTCTCCATGGGCTGGGTCTTGACCTTTACACAGTTCTGAGAGGGGACAACGTTCTCTCTGTATTTTTCCACCAATACATCCACTCTTCCAGTTTGGCATTTCTTTCTCCCTTCCTCGTTCCTCAGACTATTGATGAGGAGTAGAGAAACTCAGATAGGAAGCCAAGTGGAACAGGGACACACATGCAAAAGTCCCCACATTCCTGTCTGCTAGATGAGCACAGGTATGCCAAAGACAATGACTAATTCTTATTCGGCTCCTAAAAAGTGAAACAGAAATGAAATAGAAATACTCGAAGTATAACCCACACTGCAGCTGAGCATGGCAGTGGGCTGTTTCATAATATTGCAGGTACTAGTATTAAGTTGTGGCCTATGATTCTGCTTACTAGTAATTGCAATCTCATACTATGGTGTACATGATTTGTTAAGTCTAACAGATGAAGAATTTATTCCAGGAAAAAATGATCTTTTTATTTTTTATTAATATGTATTAATTATACATATTAGTGTTCAGTGTGATATTTCCACAGATCCATGTAACATCCACTGATTAAATCCAACCTTCCCAGAAAAAATGATCTCTTGATAGTTCAACTAAGACACTCACTGTAACCTAAACACATTCTCAGGATAAATACTTTTATACCTCTACCTTTTAAATATTTACACTTTAAAAATCAAAATCAAGATATCTTACAGTTATCTATATAGTGAACAAAGAACAGTTTATTCCCCAAAAGAGATAGTTGGAAAAAAAAAATCTATGGTTAAAATCTGACTAGGCTTAAACAACAAAAACACGGCTGTGGCACTCAGGAGGCTGAGACAGGAGGACTGACGTGAGTTCAAGGCTAGCCTGGGCTGCAGAGCAAGAATCTGCCTCAAAAAACAAAACACTGGTGTGTTATTTTGTTAAATTTACAACAAAAAGGAAATGCAGTGACATTTGTACTTAAAGATTATGTAACCCTGGGATGGCTGAGGGAAATCACTTTTTAGTAACTGGGCTCAGTTCTTGGGAGAGCACAGACAGAGGAATTAGAAAACAAAACATTTTTAGCTAGCCTCCTAGACATGGAACAGCAACAGAGGCTCTCTCACGGGTGAAGCCCCCATTCCAACTCCATAATGACACTCTAACCATTATGGACAGTTTCAAAAGAAAAAAGTCAGGAATGCAAACTATCCAGCATTGTAGCTATTAAGAATCTCTTCTGTACCCTTTCCCAGCATGGTCCTGTCACCAATGACTTTACAGGGTGGCCACAGCTAACCACTTGTGCTTAAGTATACTAATTGTATTCCTTTTCTTCTCCTTTTTGTCTGCCCCCTAGTGGAGTGCTTAAGAATACAGAAAACTTAAAAAACAACAGATATTATGAAACATCTTGAAAAACAAAACTACAGCAGAATAAAATACAAAGCATAAAGAGGTCACCTTCAACTTCTACAAATAAGTCACTCAAAAATAGAAAGATAACTGGCGAATTCCCACAAAGGCAGTTTTGACTTAAAAACAAAACTTTTATATAACTTAGGTTAACTATTCTATTTCCTTGTTGTACCTTTGGACTTTTTAGCACTGCCTTTTAGGGAAAAGCCAACATCTCTTGATTGTATCTAGGTACCATATGGCTTTCTCAACATACAAGACAAATAATTCACTGGCCACTAGTTCCTGGGCTGCCGTGACCTGGCCCCCTTATTTTTGGTTTTCAAATGTCCTGGAAAATCTTTCCATAAAGACAGCTCTGGAAATCTCAGGATTCTCTTCCAGAGGACTTTCTTTACAAAACAGGGAAAGAGCAAAACAGAGATGCTGGTTCAAGACCAGCAGACAAGGCATCCTGACTCTCCTTGTGAAGAGTGCTTATCTCCATGGGGATCTTTCTGCCTAGCAAGGAGGGCTGGTTTTGTCTGTGATCTTATCAATAGCCACAGATGCCTCTCCTCTAAACTGGCAGTTCATTTCCTACTGGCTTCCCACTAGCATATACAGGTCTTGAAATGTGAGGAAGACAGATGCTACTACAGATTTATGGAAACAACCAATCAGGGGACTACTCCCCTTGTCACAAGTGATACACATTTTTCGGCCAGCCAGCCAAGGCTGCACAACCAGTATTCACTGAACAAAATATCCAAAAATGAACCGTTTCTGACCTTACAGTTTTGTCATTTCTAAAAACAACCAGAATACACAATTACTTGTGATTATTATACACAAAATGATTTTGAGGTAATGCAACATTTCTTTCACATTTTAGAACACATAAATCTTCCTGCATAACAGGAATTTTGTTTGTCAGAGCCACAGAAGAACCACACAAAAGAATTCTGAAATAAAAAGGACATTCAAATAAATAGCACTTACTTAATTTTAATACCCTGTAGGACTGCACTAGTATAATTTGAGCACCTTTATGCAGTATTAGCTTGAGACTTTCATGAGATTTGTGTGTGCATGTGTGGTCTGCTGAAGATGGAACCTAGGGCCTTCACATTGAGCTATGCCCCCAGCCCAGTTTGTTTGTTTATTGATATAGGGTCTTGCTCTCTGTAGCCCAGGGTAGTCCTGAACTCACTATGTAGCCCAGGCTGACCTTGGACTCACGGCAATCTTCCTGCCCAGCCTCCTGAGTGCTGGGATTACAGGCTTGTGCCACCACACCCAGCTTTCTATGTGGTGCTAGGGAACTGAACTCTGGGCCTTTAACCACAGTGCAATCCTCCAGCCCTATTTTTTTGATTCTGACACAGGGTCTTGTCAAATCACTAAGTTGTTCAGACTCGGCTCAAACTTGAGATTCTCTTGCCTCTGCATCCCAGGGAGCTGGGATTACAGATGAGGTACCCAAAGGTTTCTTTTAATAAGCAAATACCCGAGATGTAGGAAGGCAAAACTTCGAATTTTTTTCCCGTTTTCAGTCTGTTGTGAATGATATGAAAAGCAGACAGGATGAGGAGAGAGCTGAAATTCATTTTCTTCTATTCATGTTTCTTTTCTCTTTGAACAAATCTCTCAGCAACAGGAAGCTTCAAGTAAGACTGAAGAAAATTCTTACTCTTATAATGTTTTTCCCCCATTGTTGCTGTTGTTGCTCAGATTGTTACTAGAAAAGCAAACTTCAAGGAATGACTCCCAAAAGATTTGTTCCAGTTACTAAGGTTCACATGTCAAAAGGAAGGAGGTGGGGGAATTTTCCCAGCTCTCTAAACTTAGATTAATGTTTATCCCTTGTCTGTCTTACTGTCAAATTATTTATAGAGGGTAAAACAGCTCAAATAATTCACTTTCTTAAAGTTTACTATATTTAAACAATGATATCACCACTCAAGTTCTAAACACACTAACATGATATAATTCGTAAAGCATGCTTATCCATCTAATTTCATGTTTTGGAGTCTGTTCAAATTATTCATTAAAATGAGTAACAAAGAACAAAACAATGAAGTGGCAGCTGTTCCATTTGTGTATCTGATTTGTGGCAAGTAGTATATTCATAGTTAAATACAGCAAATACCCAGGAAAGAATCGTTCCCATTTCCAAATAATTAATTATATTGTAAAATTCAATGCAGTGTTACTTAGTATAGAATTAAGTTTATTCATGTAGCATTAACTTTTTTCTGTGCGCTGAAATTAAACTTACAGCATCCATCACAATTTGTAACAATTATTTACTGCTGGCTTGTGTAGCATCTTATTCCTGTCAGACAATAGCAACCTGGACGCAGAGAATATCTGACTCAACACTGACTAAGCTCCTCACATTGGGTGAAACAACAGGTGCTGAATACAATTACATGAAAATGTTCTAGCAAATTTATTTAACTTGCAAGAGGTTAAAACATCAAATGATATAGAAGAACTTACCAAGCAACACAGTAACCCTCCCAGTTCTTTTTTTTTTTTTTTTTTTTTTGAGACAGGGTCTCACTATGTAGCTCAGGTTGGCCCTTAAATTGCAATACTTTGTGCTTTACCTGAGAGCTAAGATTTTATCACTGGCCCAGATTATTGCCTCCAATTCTACTCTAAATAGAAGTATGCCCTGGTATTAGTTTCTCTTGGTAGTCACCTACCTCCCCTGACAGTCAGCCTTGGTTACCCCATCCTTACATCATCCCACTCAGTATCAGGCCCTTGTCTGTGTTGGGGGTGAGCTTATTTACTCCCCTCTTTTCAGGGAAGAGCACACATCTGTGACCATAGCATCCAAGGTAGTTACTCTTTCTCTGTTACAATTCTCACTGCTTATGATTTCATTGGGGTAAAAGCAAAATTCACATAACAAAAAATTTAACATTTGTTTGTAAACACATGAATTCTAAATTCTGTAACACATTAGAACCATGGGGTTTGGTGGAATTAGTGAGATCTATGTCCACCCCTTTCCCTTCTGACCATTGCCTCTCTTTCTACCCTGCCCATTCATGTTGGGTCCTTTTTATATTATTACTTTTGTGCAACTCACTGAGTTTATGTACAGCTTTGTTTTGGTACTGAAGATTGAACCTGGGCCTTTGCATTGAGCTGAAACCTCAGTACCTTTTTTTTTTTTTTTTGAATCAAAGTCTTCTTAAGTCCCTAAATTTCCTAGGCTGAGAGTTTACTTTTGATCCTCCTATTTCACCTTCCCAAAGTGCTAGAATAACAAACACTAGCTACCATGCACAGCTTGTGTAAAGTTTTTAAAAACTGGCATCTGTTATTTGTCTGTCTCTCAATGCTAGGAGTGTAAAGGCTCACTTAACCTCAGTTCAAAACATATAAGTAGTCCCTTTAGTACAGTCTATATTCGAACCATCTGGGCTGAATTCAGTTTATCGTAAGTACACTTAAAAAAGACATTTCATATCTCCATATCCTGTTTATACATGAATTATCAGTTTTAAAGATCATTTAACAGGCTCATTTTCCCATTTCTATTAGTGTACTGATATCACCACTTCCCGGCCCCAAGCTACAGGAACCCCAGGCCACCCACATAAGATGTAGTTTATTTCATCCATCTTACAGTATATCTTCTAAATTTCTGGAACATAAGTCTCACCTTCTTCTCTACCTTCTCTCAGATCTTTCCATATCCTAAGCTCTACGGGCTAAACCTACATTTCTGTATTGTCAAAGCTGATTACATGTTCTGTAACCAGTTGAACAGTCTAGGATTTTTTTTTTTATTCCAAAGGTTGAGTCAAACGATTTAAAATCAATAAAGAGCATTTATACTACCGTGATCATAAATATATTTTCTTTACAGTCTCAAGTAGTAGTTAGGACACTGTTTTAATCTAGACATACCAGTGTCCATGTCACTACATCCATGCCCCTCAAAGGAGAACACTCAAGTCAAGGTCTAGTGGATTCTCCTTTTTTCACCTCACCAATTATTATTTTTTATCAGACCTTTACCTTTTCCCATGCCTCCCTTTATATCTCCTGGTGTATCAATCTCCTCCTTCCCTAAGTCTACTCTGTGGGAATCTGGGCCCTCTCCTTCACTCTCCCATTCTCCACTCAGGGATAGGGACTGACAATCTGGTACCTGGCTTTTATTCTGCCATGTCCTGTATCATGAATGTCCAACCTTTTGGTTTGCCTGGGCTGCACTGAGTGAAGAGGAACTGTCTTGGGCTATATGTAAACTATCTAACATAATTAATGCAACTGAGTTACAAAAAAAAAGAAGTTTTAAGAAAGTTTACACATTTGTATTGGACCACATTCCAAAGCTGTCCTAGGCTACATGGACCAGTACTTCCAACATGGTCTTCTCAGGAGAGTCCACCAATGGCTGCTTGCCATGTCTCCCACCTTCTTGGATTATTCTTTTTGTTACATCCAAGTCCTCTGAAAGGGTATGTGGAAGGCATTCTTTAAAAGAAGGGGCATCCATAGCTAATAGTCCAGCTTATAATAGTGTTTTGTAGTTTATTTCTATTGGAAAGAACAGTTTAAAAATTTATGTATTAGCCTGTTCAAATAAGGGTAATAGCAAGACTTTAAAAGCTATCTCAAATACCTGTGGGAACTGAAAATTACAAAAGAAGGTCTTAAGTAAGTGCCTCTGTTACTTGTATACAAACATCCCATTGTTCATCTTTCAGTTGCAAAAATGTAATTTCATAAAAACATGGCTTTCATGTTTGAATTCCTTTTTATTCAAATTCCCTTTCATGTGTTTGTTAAACAGAAATCACTCAAAATTTAAAATGTTTTTAGCACAAAGATGTCTAAAATAGCATCAACTGGCAACCTAGTTTCACCTGGGGAGAATATTCTGTTGGATATAATGATTAGCTACAATATATTTATGCATCTAAGCATCCAAAAAAGTTTATCAAGTACCTGTATGTGGTGCTTTCCAGCAGCTAGAGGGGCAACAGTTCAATAAAAATTTGCCTAGCTCAGCTACCTACATTTCTAGTGGAGGAAGAAAACACAAGTAAACAACCTAGACTGATTTTGGCATTCTATAATTGTTATGCAGGAGAACTGAAGTTGGTCTGAAAGGCCTACTATTACCTTAACAATCCCAAGGCCACTGGAAGCTGCTGTACCATGGTTGTGTTATGTATTTTAGTGGACTAAGCCACCACTATTCTTAGCAGTCCTTCTGGATGATGACAATTAGCCAGCTCTTAGAAGCAGATCCTGGGAGTTGCATAGGCTTAAAAGCTCTGCAATCTCATCCTCCAATATCCCCATCAACTAATAAGATGAGGTAATCAATGTGTGAGTTTGCCATGCAATCTTTACACAAAGCCATTACTTGAGTCCACTGACATCATCGAATACCAAATACCCGTCCTTGAACACTCATCATTCCAGTCCAATATCCATCAACAGAACATATACAACTAGAGTAAAAAAGGAGAACACAGAAAGGATTATGATTCACTCAATTTTTAAAAAACTTTTAAAAAATACCTTTACCTTCTCTTCCCTACTGCTATTTGCTGTACTTGAATCTTCAAACAAAGCTTGTTTTTTCTTTATTTGAAGGTTCAAGTACAGCAAATAGCAGTTGGGAAGGGAAGGTAAAGGTATTGAGAAACCCACCAAATATTTGGTGATATGGTGGTGATTATGGCACACAGGTAAAGGGAATCAAGCTGCTGTCTTAAGAATAAAAACACAAAAATATGACGATTTTATATAGGGGTGTGTTTTAGTTACTTTTTGTTGCAGAGACCCTAACATCCACAACTTAAAGACAGAAAGGTTTATTTTAGCTCACATTTCAGAAGGCTTCAGTTCCTTCATGGATGGCCGGCAATGGAGGAAGCACACAGTACAGGCACAGCTGAAGAAAAGCTGTTCACTGAGGCAAACTGGAAGCCCAAAGAGCAAGGAAGGGAGGAGCTAGCACATATCTTTGCAGGTCATGTCTCAGTGATCTGCCCCTTCCAGGACAAGCCCACTTCCAGTGATCCACTCCTGGCCCAACAATACAGGAAATCACTGGATTAATCCCCACGACTGAATCATCTTCCAAACACGAGGCTTTTGGGGGACATTCCAGATCCAAACCATAATAGGGTGTGATAGGTTTTCTGAGGGAATATACTTTACATATAGTTTTTGACCAGTAAATATTATTTGTCTTGATGTTGAAAACTAACTTCTGTAATGAAAAACAGTCACTCATTTCTTCAGGTAGGAGTAACTAAAGTGGAGACAGTACAACTGAGGTAGATTCCCAAGGGAAGATGGATGTCAACACTTAACAACCTTGGGAAACCTCTGATTTCTCTCTGATATCTGAATCGTTATCCTTTTCTTCCCCGTACTTCCCTTTCCTTCTAACACTGTATTCTCTTCTACATGTTATTTCTACTTCAGTTTTTATTATTGGAAACCTAAATCCCAAATACACCAAAAAACTTTCATGTTTGCTTTTTGTTTTTTAAAGTACCATTTAACAAATGAGTTTTGTCTTTAATTAAAAAGCAGCTATGGCTGTACTTTATTTTAATGATTTAAAGCATTTTTTACAATTGAGAACTGTCCATCCTGATTTTTTTTTTGGGGGGGGGGGTAAATCAGGCAGGTGCCATTAAAAAGTAAACGGTCCTCTATTCTGTATAAAAATAAAAAAAAAATGGTCTTTGAAACTATGAATATCCACCAGTTGAAAACAGAAACCAGTTTAGATAATCTTTCAAGATTTTTCCCACCATAATAACGAAAATTATTTTTATAGGGTATTCATACACATTCCCACATAAGTGCTACACGTTGTTCCACAAACTTTATACATTAACTTAATCTTCACCGCAACCCTAAAAAGTAGGATGTAATTATTCCTATCTACAGATGACAAAACTAGGGAAATTTGCCATTTGCCCATGTCATATTGGAAACATAAAAGCCAATACCTGAACCAATCAGTCTGGCTTCCAGCTGTTGTCCTTAGCCATTTCACATTATACTGTCTAGGACAGAGGACAGAAAACATTTCTGTAAGAGCCAAATCGTAAATATTTTGTATTACTATTTCATATTCTTCTTTTTGCAACTGTTTGAAAAATGTGAAGAGCCTTGTTAAATAAAAGTCAGCCATGTAGGCCACAGTTTCTTGATCTGGGAGTATGGATTTATTATATTATCTAGGCCAGTACATTCCATTACATTTAGACAAATTATGACTGAAACAAAAACACAAGATTCCAGACAGGTAGGTTTACAATCCATAGCCCCTTAGTACCTAAGGACTGTTTGTCATGGGTAGCCAATGGAACACTATAGATAAAGAGAATGGAAAAATCAAAATCAAAGAATTGTGGGTGGTTTGTGGACACAAACAGCTCACTGACAGGAAGCAGATACAATTATCATTAATGGGGAAATCATAAAAAGAAAATCTTTGCAGCTTCAACAACCTTGCATTTCACAACTAAAAACTCTGCCACTATTTTATTTTATTTACAGGACTAAGCCACTACTACTGTAATATTGCTCACTGACAAGTCAATAGCTCTGCATACTAAAGGCATATCTTTTTCTTTAAACTGCCTTATAAGTAATAATCGACTGTTACATTAGCAAAATAATTATTGTCTTCAATGTCAGAAACAAAAGAAAGTAGTGTACTGACTAGAAAGCCTAAGAATATAAATGTCATTAACTTATATTCTTACTGGTCGTCTGTCAAAGACATACTCCCATAAAATAATGAGTTCATCACCATTTACCACCCTCTTGAAACAGAAAAACTTTTTTTTTCTTTTTCTTTCTGATACAGGGCCTTGCTCTGTTAGCCCAGGCTGGTCCCAAACTCACAGCTGTACCCCAGGCTGGCCTTGGACTCAGGCCAATCCGACTGCTTCAGCCTCCAGAGTGCTGGGATTACAGGTGTGCACCACCACACCCAGCTTTATGTCATTCTAGGGAATTGCACTCAGGGCTTCTGTGCCATTCCTCCAGCCCAATAAAAACTTTTAAAATAAGTTTTTGTAGTCTCCATATATTTTACCACATTTTAAACATCTTTTGAAAATCAGTTCTATTTCAACAGTGCAACAATCATTCTGATTAATACAATTAGAAGGTAGGAATTTAAGCAATCTTTAACGACACTACCATGACAAACAACTCAACGTACAAATCCAATCTCTTAGAAGTTACTCCTTATAATAAGTAAACATAGAGATAAAATTTGGTTCAAAGCATATACTTTAATTGTTTTTGCCATTTTAGTCGGGGCGGGGGGCGGCGGATGAGAAATCAACTCACTTCTGTTTTCATCCTTATTAACTTGAGGTCACTTGTTTGAAGAAGGTACAGCTATTTTCAGAATTTAGGCAGTAGGTTACTTATAAAAACAGAAATAGATGTCTTCTCTTAAAGACCACACTATTATCAAACATATGAGTATGACTTTCATACAAAAGCACTCAATGTATGTTACTTGGCAAGCTTAAAATTGCAGATTAAAAAAAAAATACCACTCAAGACATTCTAAATTTCTTTTTAGCAGTTGATAAGTACACACAGTACACACACAAAGAAAAAACTTAAGGTAATTTTTTGTAAGGATTTAACAATATTTGCTCTAACACTAGATCTTTACTTACAACTTGGCTTTCCTAACAACTTTGTGTATTTCTACTGCTGAGAAAAGTTGCAAACTTAGTAATTTTTACATAAAGTGCTTTCTTTTAAATGCAGAAACTCATATATTATTTCACCTGTGTTTTCTCTTTGGAGACATTACCAAGTTACAGACATTCTTAATGAATGCACAGGTGTCTTTTTTTTTTTTTTTACATAGAACAAACTTGAAAAATAAGTCTAAATGCGTATTTCCCTGTGTAATTCTCCTCTTTCTCTTTTGTGCTTTGAAATAATCACGCAACTCTTAGAAAAAATTTCTTTAGAAGCAAATGTTCTTTGTTCTCACCAGTACAGGAAGGCGTTAAATTTAATATATAGAACAGCCTCCTTTTTTTTTTTAAAAAAAAGGTTTCATTTTTATTATCATGTTAATTGTACATGTTTCTGAAGCACAGTATGGTATTTCTAATTCATGTATATAATAGATATAGGTCAAATCAGAGTAATCAATGTTTCTATTTCCCTATCATTTATGTTCATGACTGTACTATTTACAGAAGCTAAGAAACAGAATCAATCAAGATGCTTGTCAACAGATGAATGATATATTAGTCAGCTTTTTCACTGCTGTGACCAAATGCTTGACATACACAGCTTTAGTTAACTCATCATTTCAGAGGTTTCAGTCCACAGACAGCTGGCTCCAAGGCAGAAACATGGCAAAAGGACATGGGAGAGGAAAGCCACTCAACTCATAATATCCAGAAAGCAGAAGGAGAGCAAGAGAACCCAAGAGAGAGGTAAAGGAACTAAGAAAAGAAAATGCTCCTCAAAGGTACACCCCAAAGATCTATTTCCTCCAAATGGGCCCTACAGACTAAGAGCCCATTCTGCCATTAATTGATGAAGTCAGTACTTTCATGATACAATTGTCTTTTGAAAGCTCCCTGTTCTAGTTTATTGTTGTTGTTGCTGGGGCAGAATAACCGACATCCATAATTTAAGAGAGGAATCACTTACTTTAGCTTACAATTTCAGAAGGTCAAAGTCCATGCATGGATGGCTGGCATGGTGGAAAACATGGCAGAACAGCAGCTCGAGGGTTCTTCAAGGCATGGCAGATAGGAAGCTAAGTGCATAAGAAAGGGCAGAGCTACTCTTCCAGTTAATCCACCCTTTCTTGGTCAATGCCAAGTGTTCTACCTGCTCTGAGCCCCACCTCTTAACAGCATCCACATACATAAGGCTTTTGGGGAACATGATAGAGCTCACCATAATATGTTTTGCCCCTAACCCATAAAAGACTTACGTCTACCTCCTTATGCAAAATGCATTCAGTCCACTGTTAAGAATTAGCAATCTTAAAAGTTTCAGCACTGCTAAAAAAAAGTCCAAGTCCAAAGTCTCCTCTGAGACTCAAGGCATATTTTTAGTTATGAGATTCTGAATAAATCGGAAAAAGTCATGTACTTTCAACATACAATGGCTCAGGGTAAACATTCCCATTCCAAAAGAGAGGAGTCGGAAGATAAAAAGCAACTGGACCAAAGCAGGAACAAAACCAGCAGTACAATAACCAAATCGTGTTGTTCCATTAACTCTCTAACTCTGTATCCAGCAACATGGGCAAGCTGTGGCAAGACATGAGCTCCAAAGGACTTGGTTGGGCCTGACCCTACAGTATTGCCTCTGGCTGATGTAAGATTTATAGCTTCTCCTCTGGGTTGGCTCTGCTTATAGCCTATGGTCTTCTTACTCAGATGGTCTGTATTTCTAAATTCTTGGGGTTTCCACTGTACCTTTGGCATCTCCTACACAACTTTCTGCCTGCTCTCCCAGAACCTGGCCTCCAAGGTCTACCTCTGAAATCTGGGTGGATGCTTCTATGATCCAACATTTGCATTCTGCATGCCTATGAAACCAACATCAGCACTCTGCCCCATTGAATAACCCCTGTGAGGCCTCTGAGTTCTTAGCTAGCTGAATTCCATTAAGCACTTTTTTCTTTGGCCCTACAGGATGACCCAGGGTAGTATTTTCAGAGCAAGATATTTTGCCTTTTCACTCTTTAATTAGAAAAGGGTGGGGTCCTGTTGGTAACTGACATACCACCAATGTGTTCTCTTTATAGTCCTGATTGTAAGTACTTGTCTTCTTTTAACAACTAGACGCTCTTCTGCCATTTTCTTCTACTACTCAGTGGAGAACTGGCTAAAAGCTGCAAACAGCACCAGTATCAACAGTGTAAGCACTGGGTTGCTTTGAAATTTCCTCTACCAGATTAAATAGTCCATGGCCCTTAATCTCAGTTTCAGGCAAATCTCTGGACAACAACAAAATAGTGATACACTTTTTGCCAGGGCATAGCATGTATAATTTCTAGACTAATTGCCAATAAACTCCTCCTTTCTATTTTAAACTACTTGACTCTGGCCCTTCCAATCCACAATTCTATCAGCATTCTGACCTTCTAATCTCTGACCAGAATCTCCCAACAAACTTGACTCATAGCATTCTAAGGCTTTTGTAGTTATCATCTTCAAATCTTTCCAAATTCTTCCCACAAACCAGTTCCAATGGCTTTTAAACAACATTGCTGGGGAAAGTCACAGTAATGACCCCTCTTCTCTAGTACCAATGGCTGTCTTAGTTACTTTTTCATTGCTAGGGCAGAATACCCATCATCCACAATTTAAGGAAGGAAAAATTTATTTTAGCTCACAGTTTCAGAAGGTCACAGTCCATACATGGGTGGCCGGTATGGTGAAAATACACAGTAAAGGAGCAGGCAGAGGGCTCTTCAAGGCATGGCAGGTGGGAAGGCAAGTGAGTGAGGAAAGGCCGAGTTGCCTTTTCAGTTGCTCATTCTAGGTCAAGACTAGTGTTCCACCACCTCCAACCAGGCCCCACATGAGGCCAACAGGCCCCACCTCTTAACAGCATTCAAACAGATGAGGCTTTTGGGGGACCTTACAGATCCAAACCATAAGACCCTACCTTTAAATGCATGAATGTTTTGGGGAACACTTCTGGTCTAACTCATAAAAAGATAGATAATGAAAATGTGGCAAATCTACACACAAAATGCTCAACTGTAAAAAGAATAATGTTTTACCAGCGAAGCGATAAGCGAAATGAGCCAGATACCAAAAGTGACTACTGTATGTTCTCTCGTATATGTGGATGTTAAAAAAAAGGCAACTGTAATAAAGAATATTAATCAACAGAGGCTGGGTGGCAAGAAGTAGGGACAGCTGGTGGTCGAATAACTGGTAGCCAAACACAGTTAGACAGTAGTAGTCTCTAGAAGAGAGTGTAAAGGGAATAATGGCGGTGACAATGATCTAACCACCTTATATGCATGTACTAATCTGCCAAAATGAAGACCACTAACCTGTGTGAAGACAGTAGTAGTCTTTAGAAGAGAGTGCAAAGGGAATAACGGCGGTGACAATGATCTAACCACCTTATATGCATGTACTAATCTGCCAAAATGAAGACCACTAACCTGTGTGACTAATAGCCACTAAGAAAATATTGAATATAAAAAAGCAGTAAATTCTTATCATTCTACAGCATAGTGAGGTGATTACAGTTCACAATAACCTATTAACTACTGTGTAAGTAACTAGAAGAGAGGAGCTGGAAGGCTTCAAATACACATTAATGATAAGCAGACCTTTCTTGTCAGCTGTAGCAGCTGAAGAAGAGCAAGGAAGAACAATCTTATTAATCAGCACTCATTCCTTTCATTACCTTGCCATATTTTCTATTGCTTTTTACTCATCCTTTCCCTTTTCTCTAAGGTTTACCTGATTTGGGGATTAATACTTAAAGGATCCACCCTAAAAGACCCTGACCACTTCAAGTTTCATGCTACGGAAGTTCTTTAATTTCTCTTTCCCTAGTAAAAGGTTGCTTGGATCCTTGTTTGAAATAATATTTTTTAATAGGTAAAATGTCTTTGTGTAAGGAATCAGTTACTTACCCAAATCAGTTTTTCCATTTCCTCAGTAAATGAGCTGTAACTGGACACATGGCCATTCAGATAGAAATGACACTACCCAGTCTCTGTGGCAATGAGATGTGGCCATGTGGCTTAACAGCCCCTCCCACCCAATGAAAAGTGAGTGGCAGAAATATGTGCCTTTTCTGGGTCTAGGCCTAAAGACACTGGGCATGCTGCTCCCACACCCACCCTTCTCCCCCCAGCTAGGACACAGACATGCCCATGACCTAGCTTTGACTATGCAGACGAACTATGAGATACAAGGAGGTAGAGCAGTAATGTGGAAGACACTTGGGTCCCTGAGATTCAGCAAGGATCATAACTGCTTTGCAAGCCTATAACACTTATTTTATTACAGAAGCAAGAAATTTAGTGGTATGTCTTTTGACTCACTGTGTTTTGAGATCTCTGTTTTAGCACGTAAGCTTTTATTATAGATAGAATATACTTAGTACATGCAGCTCTGTTCTGACTGCCTTACACGAATTATTTCATTAATGAGTCTCTGAGATAAACACTACTTCTAGTTTCTAGATGAAGAAACAGACTCCTCCGAGGATGAAGTCATTGTTTTTTCTAAGGACAAAGAATAGTGAAAGACAATACAGTAACCACTTACAGGTCTCGCTGGCTCAAAATGCAAAGAACTCACCAGTACTCTAGAGTGCTTCTGAAAAGCAAGTCTACTAATCAAATTATTTCACTCTGAGATATTCTCCCTCATGGTTTCTTCTATATATGTGAAACAGAAACATGATGACCTCAAAATTAAGGGATATAAATTATATTTGCTTCACTCACAAATATCCTTAACCTACTGCTAAAGACCTGATTTTTGTGTAAAAGACCAACACTCTGAAGGAATCAGACAGCAGCCAACGAGAAACAGCTTTCTGGATGAAACTGTAGTCCATTTCTAAAATTCCATGGTGTTGCACTCAAGGCCTACCTCTGTACCCTCATTTAGAATTTTAAAATGCTGGATTGTTAATTAAAAACAAACTCACTCTATGCTTAGTATTTTGTACATTATTTAAAAAAAAAACCTGTGGAACATTGTTACACAACAGTGGGATTTTCCCTAGTTTAGTAATATAAGGCCACACACATTTACTCCCAACTTCTAAGAGCAGGAGAGGTGCCAAGAGGGTATGAATTGAACTGAACAGGCACAGTAAAAGGAGGAAGGGAGTTGGAAGATAAGTGTCTTTTGTCTTCACATCTTAAAAATCATTCTGCTTAAGAATCCTTTCATCTTCCAGAAAGCTCTTGTAATTAAGTGCCAGAATCCACATTTTCTTTTTCATTCAACAAATATGTACAGAGCACTTACTCTCTAGTGAGAACTCTGCCAGACACGTCACATAGAACGGTAAGGAAAAGCACAGTTAGAAGACAAAGAAAAAGCAGAAACTTTCTTATACCCTGGCAATGTGTTTTTGTTTTTCTAACTTAAGCTTTAGAAAAACTCCAAAATGAATGGTATGATTCTTTAGTAATTCCAAAATACACAGAACTACAAGGAAAGACACCCCTGTTTTCCCTCCTTCCCTGTCAGACATTATTGTAGTAACTACTACATTTACACGTCAAGCATTCACTACTGAACTTTCGGGTTGAAGCAGTATCTTTCCCGCGGAGCTTTCAGAAGGCCTGAGTAACCATTTAAAATCCATGTGTACCCATTTGCGTCCCAACACTGTCACCAGCCTCACCAGGTTTTAATCAATAGAAAATGAGCGAATAACGTGAGTTCTTTACCAGCATAAGCAATTATTTCATTATTTATACCGGTCTCCTCTTTCTATGCTTAGGTTAAAAGACAGGAAGAAAAAGTATTGGCACTGTATAGGGTAAACTGTTTCTGTAAAAATACAAGCTCTTCTTTCACTTGATTACTAACTGTGAAGAGATGAAGCTATGAAAATACTACCTTATGTGGGAGGAGGATTTTTGTTGGACCTTTGTGCAATCAGGTTCCTGGAAGCCTGGTGTAGAAAATGCAGCAGTTCCACCCCACGGAGGGGCCAGGCTGCTCTCCTCCAGAAGGGCCTCTCAGGTGCTCAGGGAGGGATCTGCCCACATATTCCACCTTAGCCTCACAAAAGTTCTCTGATTTCTGGCTCAGTCGTAGCTTTTCAGAAAGTATCAAAACTTCCAAATGAGAATATACTCAAATATTCCTTCAAGTCTCAAGAAACAGTTTTAAAATATAATTTTCTTTAGTTTAAAACTAGTTAAAAAATCACTCTGGGCCAGGCCTGGTGGTACAAGTTTACAATCCCAGCATTCTGGGAGGCTGAACTGGGAGGGTAACAAGTTTGAGGCTAGCCTAGGAAATTTTAAAACTCAGTGAGACCCTGACTCAAATTTAAAAAATTTTTAAAAATGGTGCAGATATAGCTCACTTAGGGCCCTGGGTTCAATCCCCAGCACAGGAAAAAAAAAAAAAAGTTTTTTGAGGTCTTAACCAGCATTCACATTCAAAACATGTAGAAGAGCTCTGTTTTATGCACATTTACATTCCTTAAGGTGGCAAGGCACATTTTTAGTAGTGCACATTAACTTATGGACAGCAATGTTTGTGGCATCACTACCACACTGACCAACACAACAGTAAGTAACAAGCTTTTAACAGATGAAAGTGGGCCTCAACAAATAATAAATCAACATGCCACCGTGAGCAGACAAGGAAGATGCTAGCGGCCCAGGCTTCTAATCCCAGAACTCTGGGAGGCTGAGGTAGGAGGAACACAAGTTTAAACTCAGCCTGGGCAATTTAGTAACCTAGTAAGACCCTGTGTCAAACAAACAAACAAACAAAGGCTGAGGATGTACTATAGTATGAAGGTCCTGGGACTGATCTCTAGTATGACAAAAAGAAGGAGGAAGGGAGAGTGGGAGACAGAGATCACACTTAGATTGGGGAAAGGAGCCCAGCTAGAGAGGGAGAGCTAGGAGTGAAATCAGGCCCTTCCATGCCTGCCACATGCCAGCCGTACTCCCAGGTATTCAGAGCCTCTGGATATAGTGAGGTAGGGAGGGGCATCAGGTGCTTCTGTCAGGCTGCACTTCATAGTGTGAGATTGTGAGGGAAAACAGGAAATGGAGACTCACGGGAAGGTCTTTTCAGAGAATAGCAAAGGAATCCCACTTGCAGGAGGTGACTTTGGAGAAGGCTGAGAGTCCAGGTGAGGACAGCAATGAGAAGCCATGGCGGAGAGAGGCCCACTGACATTCCACCCATGAAGGACAGGAACAGGGAAAGAGTTAAATGCACGGCAGAGCTGCAGGCTGCAGGAAAAGGGCAAAGGCCTCGAGGTATGGCACTCCACTTTCAAGATGGAAACTCACATTAGTAAGCCATCTTTTCCACATGTTCCCTTCAACTGTACCAGGTTACTTTCTGCCTGGCTTCTTAAATCTGTCCCTGAGCATTACTTCAACAATCTCTTGCACACCAATTCTCCACACTTACAAGAACATTTTCCGAAGTACAGAGTTCTAACTGCATTTCTAAGACAGTGACCTATTCTGCATACCATGTCACAAACTGACACAAAATGCAGGCTGCTCTAATATTCATTCCCAATTTCCTACAGTAGAGGTCAGCAACTTCTGCTAATGGCCAGATAGGACTTTAGGTTTTGCAGAATAAACAGTCTCTGTAGCAATTACTTAACTCACTCACCAAAATATTAAAGTAGACACCATTTGTAAACCAGTAGGCATGGCTGTGCTACATTACAACTTTATTTACAAACAAAAGTGGCAGGCTGACTGAAGGGAAGAACATTGTTTCTTTATTATTCTTCTACTTAACGGAAGCTTTGGTAGGATGTCTGGCTTGCTAAAGTGCATATATCCAAGCTTTCCTGCATCTACAAGACATGTGACTGTTCAGGCCAATGAAATGTGAGTGAAAATGATCTATATAATTTCTCCTGGCTTGGAATGTAATTGTGGACTGCCATCTTGGACTGGGAAGATCTGGGCAATACTCTTAGGATGACAGAGAAAGATGAAGGAAGAAATCTACCTACTAGTTGTGGAACAGTATGGGTCACTGGGATTGTTCTAACAAACAGATGAACATCACCAAAACTTTTTTATTTGTTTAAGTCACTGTATTGTGGACATCTTTTTTTTTTTTTTTTTTTAAAGATTTTAGTTTAAGGCACGAAGCTGTCATTAATTTACACGGAAAAACAACTTTACTCTAGGACTAAGGAACCTCAATGATCCATCATAAACCTACACAGTGAAATCAGATGACTAGGAACCTTTATCACAGTAACCAGTACATAAGGGCTTACTCTATGCTACACTCATAAAATACAAGCTCTCACTTGTCTTTAAAGCAACTGCTGTTATGGTCACTTTTATAGAAGAATTTCAGACAAATTATGAAATGTGACCAAAGAGGTACTGTTCCTAAATAATTTCTTAGATACACAAATTTGGGATATAACTTTTAAGCACATTCTTTTTCCTCATATAACATCCCCATGTCACCATCACTCCACAATACTAATATGAGTTAAATTCCAGGGTGATATTTAGAGACTGCTGTGTGTCTATGACTCTTAGGTTTCAGTTTTCAAAATGAAAACTGTATCAGGTCCTCTTATGGACCGATGGTTTTGGTTTAATTATTATTCCTTTTTAAGAGCCATGTACACTGCAATGTTGTGAGGATCTCTGCCCCAGGAACTCTGGTTCCAGCTCTGGCTGAGGCCTCACCATGTGATTCCACCATTTTCCAGCCACCCACCTGTGAGTGGACTGTGGCCTTCTGAAATTGTAAGCTACAATTAATCTTTCCTCCCTAAGTTGTGAATGTCAGGTATTGAGTCATAGCAACAAAAAAGTAACTAAGACAGAAATTGGTAGCAGAGAAGTGGGGTCGTTGCTGCACTTTACCTGACCATGTGGTTTGGAACCCTTTCAAACTGGTTTGCGGGAGGAATTTGGAAAGGTTTGAGGATGCCACATGGAGAAGTGTGGAGTGCTCAGAGCCGAGTTTGATGGGAGATTCTGGTCAGAGCTCAGAAAACCAGAACGCTGATAGAAGTGTGGATTGGAAAGGCCAGGCTCAAAAACTTTCAGATAGGAAGGAGGACTGTATCAGCAAGTGGCCTAAAAACCACATGTGCTATGCTCTGGCAAAAAGTTTGTCAGCGTTTTACCCTTGTCCAGAGACTCTGCCTAAAACTAAGATGAAGATTAAGGGTGTGGACTATTTACTCTGGTAGAGTAAATCTCAGGGTGGACCAATGTTCAGACTGTCATATGGCTGCTGTTTGTGGCTTTTAGCCAGCTCTACGGAAAAAGAAAGGGTAAAATGGCAGATAAAAATTATATTAAAGGTTTGCAGTGCCAGGCCAAAATGGCCTACAGTGGAGGGGCCAAATAGCACAGGAAAGTTAAAGAAATTAACATTAAAAAGAAGCCCCATCAGGGCTATAAGAAAGATGCCTGGAGGGCATTTCCAAAGGCAACAGGACCCCTCCCTTTACCAGGTCAAGAGCAGAGACGCAAAAGACTTTGCTCTGTGTAGTGTATAGCGGGACCAAAAGGAAAAAAAAGTGTCTTTTTAGAGTTCAGCAGCCTGGAGTTTAGCCATCTAAGAACTTGGAGGCTTCTACAGCATCTGTCCGAGGGTGCTGGCCCAGTGCTCAAGCCAGTGGCAGGCCTTGGCAACATTCACGTGGACCTGGCTTCATAGGCTTACAGAGTGTTGGAATAATGGGTTCACAGAAGTTTCCACCCAGATTTCAGAGGAAGGCCTTGGAGGCCAGGCAGTGTGCCCCTAGGAGGGCAGTATGTGAAGTTGTACAGGAGAAGGCAAAGGTTCAGTGGAGAAGCCAGGAGCATGGATCATCCGCTGAGGAAAGCTGTGGGCAGTGAGTGGACAGAGAAGATGAAGATTATAGCCAGCAGTAACACTGTACTGGAGGAGCCACCTAAGCCCTTGGGAGTTCCTACCTTCCCTCAGTTTACCCCAGGTGCCGGACATGGGACTATAGGAATTAATCTTTGCCCTGCTGGGTTTAGAAATTGTTCTGTTCCTATTGCCTTTTATGTTCCTATTCCTCCTTTTTTTGGAATGGAAATGTTTATTTACTCTGTGCCATTTTGTGCTTAACTCTGGTTTTAGCTGAGACTCACAGCTGAGTCTGCCTTGAGTCTCAGAGGAAGCAAACTTTGGACCTGGACATTTTGGCAGTGCTTGAACTATTGGGACTTTGGCAATTTTTAAAAGGGATTAAAAACATTTTGTATAAGGGGGTAAGGCTGTAAGTCTTTTGGGGGCCAGGGGCAGAATGTTGTGGTTTGGATCTGGAGTGTCCCCCAAAAGCCTCATGTTTCTAAAAGTACTGTGTAGAAATGGGACGTAGGGCCTACCTGGAAGGAGTGGAAACTTAGGACTTGCCCTGAATGAGCATGGGTTTGATTTGGAAGGGTATGCTGCTGGTTTCGCCCTTCCTCCCAGTCTCTGTCCCTGTACCACCAAGTTATGAGGATCTCCGGCACAGGAGCTCTCTCCGGCTCTGGTCCTGACCCTGTTCCAGCCCTGCCATGTGCTTCCACCATTTTCCAACCATCCTCCTGTGAATGGACTATGACCTGCTGAAACTGTAAGCTACAATAAACCAGCCCCCCACCCACCCACCCACCAAAAAGAGCCATGTAAGCCAAAGACACAAGGTTAAGTAACTTACCTAGTCTCCTTAAAAAAAAAAAAAAAACTTTGAGAATGCCAATAAGAGAACTGCACCAGACTGCCCCTGTAGCTGGCAACCTGCCCCTGTGAGAGCTACCAACTCTTTACTTGCCCACTAGAAGGTAACAGCCTGGCTTTTGCTACTTCAGGCTGAGCAGAGCCTTCACAAGCAGTGGCAAAATCCACCAGGGAAAGGAAAGAGGTTTTCTTTCTTGGAAAGGTGGGACTTCTGACATTTGCTGTTGCTCCTGGCCTGTCACAAGTAGCATCCATCTCTGCTGGAGGCTTGGCACCTTTCCTGGGCACCAACTGCTTAAATTTCCCTGGTTGCCATGGCCTTTTCTGCCCTGTACAATTTGGAGACCCATGGAAAATCACATTTACTCCCAAATTATGAAACAGCCAATGGTACTATGATCATGGTATAGGAACCCAAAATGCAGTCACAAAAAAAGACTTAAACCTTATTTCAAATTTATGGGGATGATCTGCTTCAAAATTTGCTAGATTTTTTTTTATTTTTATTTTTTTTGGAGACAGGGTTGGTCTTGCTTCACAGTCTAGGCTGGTCCTGAACTCACTATGTATGTAGCCCAGGCTAGCCTCAAACTCACAGCAATCCCGCCTCAGCCTCCCAAGTGCTTGGATTACAGGCATGTGACACCATTCCCAACTGCTTGATTCTTTTAATGAGATAAAAATTGATTTCTAAAAAGTCTTTACTATGTTAACAACTATGATTAATAGCTAATTGAAATTGTTATAAGTAACTGGTAAATTAGAGTTTATATAGAGTGCTTTGTTACAGAAATGAGGCAAAGAATTAAGTCTCTCTCTTGAGTATAGTATAAAACTTACATGTTCTCAATTCTCTTTTAAACCAATTGTTTTTAAAATCAGGAAAGGAGACATCCTCAAAACAGATACTTTTATTTTACTACATATCTTTAGCTCTTTCCAGAGCGAAAACTGTAATAGATGCAAGGCTATGCAGCTATTTAAAATAGTATTTTCAAAGAATAATTTTGGGTGTGGAAAAATGTGCTCAAATGTACTTATGGTTTTTAAAAAGTAGATTTTGAAACAGTTTACAGTAGTTCTTACAAAAATAATGGTTATATATATCTATATAAATACTCACAGGAAGTTTATCTGAATGTAAATCTCTCAACATTTAACAGTTTTTCTCTGAATAGCAGAATACCAAGGTATTTTTATTTTCTTCTATGTCCAGAATTCTACAAAATTTTCTATGATTATCATGATAGTATACATTTGCATTCTTAAATTTTGTTTTTATAGTCCTAAGGGTAGAACCCAGGGCTTTGTGCATGCTAGGGCTCTACCACCACTCAGCTACATCCCCATTCTCGGTATGTATTTTTTAAAGAACCAAGAATAAGGAATATCATGACACAAAAGGTACAGGCTTCTTCTTTCACCTTTAAGAAGATATGGAGTGTGGGTATTTTTTTTTTTGGGGGGGGGGGCAATAGCAAAAGCTATTCTATCTCTAAACCATATTCATAAATCTTAGAAGCTTACAAGTGAAACAGCTCATCAATTGTCAGTGATCTGATGGTCTCAGAAAGATCAGAGGGCACCATAACATATCAGATGCAGAGTCTCTAGGGAGAAGGCTCAGACTCATTACAACACACACCTAATATCCACGTTTTATCTTCACTAAATTGATATTTAAAACAGAGAAGGGAGTATGTAGAGCACTCAAACAACTATGACTTACCTTTTATTAAAGAACATTTCTAGGAATGAATTCTCATGATTACTTTCAAATTAAGTAAACAGAAAAAAAATTGTTAAAAATTAGTACTTGTATGTTCCAATTCAGCAGTAAGTAAAATCAACTAGAAATCAGTTTTTACTTCACATCGGGAGTTACTAAAACCAGAGAAAACTCCTACAATTAGAGAACAGAGGTCAGAACAAAGTTCAGATCTGGAGAATGTTATCTTCCCCCCCATTCTCAAAACAGGGTTTGAGGTCCCATATTTATCTGCAGATACTTAAAAAAAATCTTAAACAGCTCAAGTCAGGTAACCACTGCCCTATATTTTACACTAAGGGTCATATGATCCTCAAGTGCTGTTTGACTCTGTCTTTGCCTAACAAACAATATCTTCTTTTATGAAGCCAAGACACCATCAAAACAGCCTCAGCTAACAGCTCTTGTGCTTTTCAGATGGTGGAACCTCTGTATGGAGCAAAACAAGATTTTGAAAGATATATTTCAGGGGAAAAAAAGAAAAGGTAAGGAGCTCTGGGAAAGCTATTGATAAAATTCCAATGCTTTCCCAAACAACAAAAACATAGTTTTGCAAACCAAAAAGCAGAGAAGAAAATACAAGTATGTTCTCTTATTACACTATTCCTGAGGGAAATGCACTGTCATTTGCTATTTCAATGAGTACTTTCCAGAGTGTCAGTCATTTCATTTATAAAGAAAAACACCACCACAAACTTAAATAATCCCCAAATGTCTTAGTATGCTACACAGACCATCAGACACAGACAATTGCACTAAGAAATTCTATGTGCTTTACATAGATATTTAATTGACCGAAGAGATTTGCAACAATGAAATAATAATAGAAAAAGACACATAACGGAACAGCAAGAGTCTAACTAGAGAAGAAGCAAAACAACAGCCCAGCAGGATGAAGGCTGCAGGCGAGTGAGAAAAAAATACCATTAAGATACTGAAGAGAATTTGATTTGTCTAAGAATGACGAAGAAAACAAACACACCTTTCATGTGGGCTGCCTAAAGAGGCAGCTTTCCTGTCCCTCTGACGTCCATCATCCTGTTCCTGACTAGAGACTAAGAAAGTAATATATGACCTCAGTAACGCTGTCTGGACTGCACCCAAGGCAGTGACTTCAACCACTCTACATCAACAACAAAAAGCCGCACATAGTGGACGTAAGAGAAAGCATCAGAGATAAAAGACTTGGGAGTGGTATTCTGAGAGCAGAGCTATCTCTTGTTAAAGCAGCCGGCCAAATACTGTTGAGAAGCAAGAGCTTTCTCCAGTGAAATACTAAGGTCATTAAAAAGCTGATAACCATTTCATGCCATGTTAAAGAATAATCTAACTCTAACAACACAACAATCCTCACAAATACAGACTACAGCAAACACCAAGGTATGCTATGTGCCAGGAACAATACTAAGCATTTCACACAACTTAAAGGTAGCTCAGTTATCAGCAGCCCTATAAGGTAAATGCTTAGTCTGTTTACAAATCAGGAAACTGAGGCACTAACAGTAAGAGACTATTTAAGAGCACTGAGTTGGTAGACCTGAAAGCAGAACCAGTGTCAAATGCCCACAGTCCAGCACCTTGGGGGTCTCAGACAATGCCACAATTCCCCTGGCTAGGGTTGCTACTCTGTGGATGCTCCCTGGATGTGAGGGAAACAGCAAGAAGGTAACTTTCATGGAGTACATACTTACTGTCAGTCCCTTAAGAAATCATAAATGCTGTCATCGATCGTGTCATATAAGCATTGAGTATTCCCATGTGACAGACTCTGAGGAGTTTAGGAACTTCCATATGGCTAGTGAGAGGTAGAGCTGGCATTCCAACAACCTTAATCTGTTTATATATGACCCTTGGTACTGCCACTACAGAAAGTAATCTGGCCCCCAAGCCATAGGTTCATCTTGCAAATACAGTCTCAGTACTTATCCAGAAGCTAGAGATATTCTCTGATATTTTAAGTGACTGTTTTACACATGAATGCAGCTTATATTCAGCATATATCACTGATAGAAATATAGGGAGGACACACCAGTAAAGTTCCAACAGAATAGCAAAAGAACTTCGAAACCATAGAAAATCCCCCCAATTAGTTAATAGAGAGCACATTTAGTAAGCACATTCAGTATCACTTCAGAGAACTATGTACTATGTACAAATATACAGAACTGTGTATTTCTCATTTATATTACACATCTGCAAATCATACGTTAAATGAGTTAGAGAAACTTACTATTGAAAGGAATTCTAAGGTTAAATTCCTTTGTAGAACTAAAAGTTCTTTTACAATATCATTTTCTAAATTGTTTTCCTAGTATTTGAATTTTCAAAAGCAGTTACATTCTATTTTGGGCAGATCTAAAGAATGTAACATTCCAAAATACTTTACATAAGCTTGGGGTGTGTTTTGTATTCAAATGGAAGAAATGAACCACTACACAGTTCTAGTCTAGCCTGTTGCTCTATCAATTGCTAAGCTGTCTGTCACACCAGCATATAAATTAATTTGCATTTATAGCCTGACCAAGGACATCTTGAAATAAAAAGATCAGTAGGAATCAAAAACTTGATGGTTAAAATTTTAAAAGTGTAGTGAGAATGTGACTCACATCAAGAAAGTTTCAAGACCCAAACTTCTCAGTTTATGAAGAAAAAATCTGAGGCCCAGGAGATAAACAATACTTTAAGTCTTTAAACTAGACTCAGTGGGAGAATACAATGGAAGAAATAGAACTAGAACTTAGTATCCTAACATCGAATTTAGCTCATGCTCCAGAACAGGCTACCTCTAATGAGGTAATACAATATCATAAGCTCCAAAAGAGCAGGAGCTGTGTTGTATTTCCTTTTCACAGTCCTCACCCATCTTACAAATTTGTCCAATTCTGGAAGGAAGGAATCAGAAGTGGTCCAGTAGGGTACCCCCAACTTGAGTTTCTGTACATTGCTAGATTGTAGGGTCTCAGCAAATGGTTATGCACAACATCGAATAGGGGAAAGTAACGAGACTCAGATGTATGGCCTTTAGTCAGGATGCCTTGTGAAAGGACTCAGGAATGGCAGACAGGAGACACTTGAAAATCGGTTAACTCACCAAAAGTAAAACTCCTTCAGTCTGAAATGAACAAAATGTATTTCCTAATCTCTAGGTCTTCTTCGAAAATGAAGTATCATTCCATTTCTTGAATTTTATAAATTAGTATTTTAATAAAACCTTTTGGATTTGACTCACTGGTGGTTGCACACAAGTAGTTTCCCTCTTTCCTCCCATTCCCTACCCCAGAAAATGAAGCAAGGAATGAAGAAACTTTGGTCTATAATGATCAACTGGTCCTCACATCTTTTTCTCACACTCATCTTACCCTCAAAGCTCCTCAGGAATAGGAGACAAGGAGTAAAGCATTACCAGTTTTATTCCTTGCATCAGGGCTTAAGTCCAGGTCTATCCCACAGAAATACGGTTGAAAGACCATGCTCCCTCCAGACAGGCTGCCTGTTTGTCTCCTATGAGACTGCAGGGTTTGGGGGAGTGAGCTGGTCTGGGGCCAGAGGCATAAGGTCAGAGAGAGGCCAGGGCTTTGTAGTGAGAGCCCCATGTGTGACACGAAACTGGAGAAGGTGATTAACTGACACTCAGACAAGGAAAGAATAGGAGAGATTTATAGACTTGAAAAAAAAAAAGAGCAAGAAAGAGAAAGAGAAGCATGATTACTTTGGAAATACCAATCTACTGCCCCTCGAAAAGCAAGTGTTTCTGTCACCCATGCAGGCCAATATAATAACATGGATTTACTATACTTTTGAACTACACAGGATTTTACTAATTGCAGTTAAACAAAAAGAGTTCTGCTAGTAATATACAAATGTCAAGAAAAAGAAAGGCCAGGACACAACTTTCATAATAAAACAATAACCAGAGTTGGGTATGGTGGCAAAGGCCTGTAATTCCTGCACTCTGGGTTTTATTCATTTAAACATAAAAGACATACACAGAGCCTGTTTTCATAGACCACCATGCGAAGATAAGTAGGAGCATTTTACTATAACAGAAGAAAGTTCATGAAACTCCCACATATTATAAGAGAAATTAAAAAGTGGGAAAGTCCCCTCAGCCCCAAGACCATGCCAAGACAGCTGACATACTCATGTTTGTCAGGACTCTATCATTACTCAACTCAGAAACCATTTTTTAGATAAATCAGCATTATACTGCAATGTTCAAAAAAAAAACTCAAAAAAAGACTCCTTGCTAAAATAATTTCTTGAGGGTCTCTAAAAGGTTTGCTCTGAGATAAAGTCTTTGCTAAGGAATTTCATATAATAAAAACAGTGGCAGGTTTTCAGTTATTATCAACAAATAACCAACACACATTACTGAAATTTTTTCCATTGAGGACAATGTCAAGTTTAATATTTAAAAAAAAAAAACAGCTCATAAGAAGAGATAAATCAAAGTATGGCCATGCCCACTACTTTTTGGACATGTATTTGTTGTATAAGTTCAGATATGTCTGTGTGAGACCTACACAAAAAATCACAAGAAACAAGAGCAATCTGACTACATCTAAATATTATGCTATCCCACCAAAAGTCATTTAAAAGAAAATTTGTCAGTTTTTACTCTACCTCAAAAAGCAGGTACTGTGTGGACTGGTGGTTTAGTATCCTGCCTTCTTCTGTGTCCTCACTGAGGACAGTCCTTCTAGCTAGACCTTCAAAAAGGCAGACTAAGAATGATAAGGATCAAAACAAGAAGAGCCTTCATGCATGAGAAACTCTGAATTGCCTAATTTCTGCTACAAAGTGTCTCAGTCCATCGAACCTCTAATTTTTGACGAAGTACAACACAAACCTGTTTAATTTAGTTGTTTTTAATAAAAGGCACAAAGTATGAGAACCAAATTCTCTTGGCTTTGAGGTAAGTCCAAACCACAAGCAGCTAATATTTAATTTGGTGTTTTTACGTTTGTGTGAGACATCACAGTAAGATACAAAATGTATCTTATATTTCTACCTAGAGTAGAAATATCTCATCAGGTATTTCTCTATCATCATTATCTTCATTTTTCTTTTCTTTTCTTTTTGTATCCTCTAGTACTGGGGAAGCCCAGGGCCTTCACATTGAGCTACCTTCTCAACATCTTTTTTTACCCCACTTTTTTAGAGACAGGGTCTTACTAAGTCCTTAAACTGCTAAAAATGAGCTCAAACTTACAATCCACCTGATTTATACTCCCAAAGTGCTGAGATTATGGGGCAGTGCCACCAGGTTGTTTCTATTTTCTGATTAAAAAGCAAGTTATCTCTTATTTAAAGCCAAATTATCATTACTTTAAATCCTTTTCTCTTGATACATGTACCTAAAATAGACTAACATGAAGCCCATACAAACAACACAGGGCTGTGCCAGGAATCCTGTCACATTTTGGTAAATTAGTTTTATTCTTTTAAATCTGAAGAAAGTTCACTAAATAGCTTAAGTTCATTTTTAGTGGTGCTGGACATTATTTTTCTGGGATGTTAAGTGCTACTCTGTCGCTTACCTATGTCTATACACTAATATTTTCTTATTTTCACTAATTTGAAAGTAGACATATGTTCATAATCTGTAAACACAGTTAAATAGCTCTATAGTCCCAAACTGAATTGCTTAGTATACTTGTATTTTTTTCTAATCTCCCCAGATATTTTGGGGTGGGATAACGAAAACCAAAGGGTACAATGTGCTGAATGATTTGTAATTCTCTACCAAGACTAAATTTCTGATCTTTGCTGGGCCTCTGGTCTGCACTTTTCCCAGACATGAGTATTTACACAGCAGTGGTAATCACCTGAAAGTGGCTATTTTGACTCCAAGGCAGATTTGGCAATGTCTGGAGACATTACTGTTAGTCACCGCTCGCAGGGGAGGGGCCTTGCTATTGGTATGTACTGGGCGATCAAAGGGGCCGAAATGCCAATAGGGCTGAGCTTGAGAAGTCCCATTGAAGAGTAACAGGTTGGGAAACTAAATTCATCTCAGAAATTGTGGAGGCCACTTCCTAAAAGTATTTGCTGTTTACATATTCTTAGGCAACTTAAGGGTCTTTTATAGTCAAGCAAAAGGCATAATCTAGTAGGGCTTATTCTCATTTTCTTCCTCTGTCTCCTGTCACTGAATGAGGCAAGCTGACTAAGAAACAAACCCTCTCTCCTAGGTGCTGTCACTTAGAAAGGGGGGCAGGCAGATGGCCCTGATCACAGCAGAAATAAGTGCTCAGGGACAGCAAAGAGCAGTAAGGCTTACAGAGTTCCACAAAATCTTCAAAAGGAATCAAAATAGCATTTAATCAGAAGACAGAACTAAGGAGCTTTCACTGGCTAATTTTTAAATAGATCAATTCTGGTAAGAAGTTTGATCACTTTCAATTGTGTTTTCAATGACTAGGACATATACCTTGGTAGAAGGGCACTACCCTAGAACTACAAAGTCTTGGGTTTGATCCCCAGCACCACAAAAAATGTGTTTTTTTTTTCAACATACCAAAATTACAACAGCTGACCTTCACTGTGAGTGTCACCCTCACGGCTATAGCCAAGTGTCCCTCTAAGAAGACTAAAAGTATTCCCAGTATCACTGGGCGTAAAGGTTCCACAATTCTTTTTGTAAGAAAAGCCTGAGGTCTGAGTAATACCTGTAAGAAGGAGTCACCTGCTGTTTAGGGGGCCCTAGGACATATCCAGGGAGTTATATAATTTTTCCTCTAAACCAAAACATTTTTGAAAATGAGCTCCTCTAGTAGAGTTGAGGCCAAGAAAAGCATTCACCGGAGCCATGATCACCACGGTAGTGCTAATGAAGCCACCTTTGTTGGACAACGGTTCACACACAAACTTGGTAATAGTCGCAGGTCATAAACCTAAGGATAACTATTACTGTTTCAATCAATTCATAATCACGCAAAATTACATTATGATTTGGATCTGTAATGTCCCTGAAAACCTCACATTTAGAGGATAACTCAATCATGGCAGTTAATCCATTGATTTACTTCAAGTAAGAATAAAAGACTTCCATCAATACAGAAGTTTGTGGTTCAAGTAGATAACTCTTCCAAGTTTAAAGGCAGAAAACAACAACTTTTACACAGCTGAAGTCACAATTCAGAAAGCCCCCAAAAGGGCAGTGTTTCACTCCAAAGATTTCTAAGTATAATTTATAAGTTCCTGCAGAATTTTCTACATAAACATTTAGATTGTCCACATTCCAAATCTCAAAACTAGGTTTTGTTCACCAAGTATTACATACTGATATATTGAAATACGGGGATAAATGGTACTTATATGAAGACATATTCTGCTGTATACATGCTAGAAAATGACAAGAAATGATTTACCGAAAGAAAGAAAGAAAGAAAGAAAAAGAAAGAAAGAAAGAAAGTCAGTCAGTCATGGTGGTATACACCTGTAATTCCAGTACCCTGGGAGACTGAGGCAGAATGGTAAGAAGTTCAAGCTGAGTCTGGGGAACTTAAATGACTTAAGGAGATTCTATCTCAAAATGAAAAAATAAAAATGGGGGGGGGGGAGGACACATCTCAGTATGAAAGCCTTGGGTTCAATCCCAGCTACCACACACACACACACACACACGAGTATTTTCAACTTCCATGTGTATCCTTACAGAATACTTACACTTTTTAAGTCAAGCTTCTATCACTCTCTTTACTTTTTTTGAGACAGAGTCTCACTCTATAGTTCAGTCTGGTCCTTAAGTTAGTATGTAGCTAATTCTGATCTAGAACTCACAGCAATCCTCCTGCCTCAGTCTCCCAAATGCTGGGATTACAGGCATGCATCATGATGCCCAGCTATATATTACGGTGCTAAGGGATTGAACCCAGGGCCTTGTGCTTTCTAGGCAAGTGCTGTAACCACTGATCTATACTCCCAGTCCAATTAGTCTCATTTTTATGCCAACTTATCGATGCATGTGGCTCTTTCCTAATATAAAAAGCTAGAATAAAAAAATTGTTCCTGGAATTTTGCATCTTTAACAATAAGGCAAATCTAAATTAGTTAAAAGCTATAAAGGTGATGGCATTATTACTCCTTTATTATTATCTAAAAATAAATGTGATAACAGAATCATATGTGACAAGGGAAATGGATAAATAAATAGTGACTCAAAAATCAGAGAATTACTTAATTTCAGAACTGAGAGTAACCTTGTGGGTGCTATGATTTGCAGAATCATGTGAGATTCTACTACTTACGGATATCTGCCTGTGATCTCCCCCAGACAATTTACTATTTTATTCACATGTGAATCCTTCCTACAAAGCCCTGCATGTGCCAGACACAATACATATATTCAAAACAAACTGTCAAAGCTTTTTGGATGAATAAATTCATTTAATGTATAATTTATAATCTTGGGGCTGGAGGAATAGCACAGCAATTCTGAGCATTTGCCTAGCAAGTGCAAAGCCCTGAGTTTGATTCTTGAGCACCACATAAACTGGGAGTGGTGGTATATGTTCTTAATTCCATCACTCAGGAGGCTAAGGCGAGAGGATTGCCTTGAGTTTGAGGCCAGCTTGGGCTACACAGTCAGTTCACGACCCAGCCTGGACTACAGAGTGAAACTGTGTCTTAAAACAACAAACCAAAACAGAACAAAGAAACCCCATAATCTCTCAGAAGAAAAGACACCATCTCTGGTCTTACCACAAAAAAAATGGCTTACTGTTCATTTACGTATCAGTAAATAACTCCTATATGGGAAATCAAGTAATGGCGGTCCTCAACTAGTGGAAAAGTTATTGTTCCAAAGTTGGTCCACAAGTAGGTTCAACTGAACTCAGAACGCATTTTCTCAGAAATAGAGAAACAGTGTCATATGTTATGGTTCACTTCTTTGGTCAGCCCAGAAAAGCTTTTTAAATATATTGTTCTGACAGACACCAACCAAACACCATACAGAAAAATGCTCCACAAGAATGTGTTCAGCAGCCCATACAGGAGCTGACCTTTGCTGCAACCCAGAGGGCAGACCCATTCGAGATCAGAGACAGGATAAATGTTTGAGGAATCCGGCCAGGACAAAGTCGTGAAGGCCAGAAACAATGGTTTCAGACTTCCCCTTTCGCTCCTCACTCTTTACCAAGCCAAGTTCTACCCCAAACTCCTCAGTCCCGTGGTGCTGGAGTTCAAACCCAAGGCCTGATACCGCCCCAACCGAGCATATTTTCTTAGTGCCTTCTAGGTTTCAGGCTCTGTGCACCATGAACACCCAGACAGGCCACCATCAAAATGGTGTCTAAGCTTACAGGTTAATGGGTACTGGGCCGGAAATGCTTAAAGGCGAGAAAGGAGAAAGGGCTGAGGCTGAACGGCAGTGGGGCACAGGTGCCTGAAGAGGAGAGAAACAGCAGACATGGTAGGAGTTGTTTCCCTCTCCTCCTTCACCTGCATCCATTGCATCACTGGTCTGAGAAAAGATGAGGAACACAAGTGAGTAACACAAACACAGATAGATGGAGGAAAACTTTATTTTTGTTGCCCCTTCTTTCACCCCTTTTTACGGATCTTAATGTCAACTAGTGCAGGGGAAAATTACTGGAGTCAATGATAGGTTGGGAGAGAGGACAGGCAAACACTGAGGACATAGCAACAATGAGAAAGTATGGAAAAGAGATGTTAGTCAGTTTTCTATCACTGTGAGCAAACACAAAGAAAATCAACTTAAAAGGAAGATCCTGGCTTACAGTTTTAGAGGTTTCAGTCCATGGCTGGTTGGGTCTATTGTTCCTCAATCTGTGATAAGACAAAATTTCATGATAGGAAGACGAGGAGAAGAGCTGGTCACTCCACTGTGGCCAGGAGGCAGAGAGAAGAGGAGGGGAATCCATGGACAAAACATACCTTTCAAAGGCATACCCCTAGAAACCCCCACTCTTCCAATTAGATCCCACCTTCCAATAGTACCAACAGCTGGGGACCAAACTTTCAACATGTTAAGTCTTTGAGGTACACTCCAGATCCAAATCTCATACCAACAGGGTGATGATGAAAAAAAGTACGCTTGTGAATAGGATACAGGAAACGCAGCTGCACCTACAATCAAGAAAAACTGACCTGGTCAGAGCCTATATAAGACAGACTCTACTATGGACACCCAATTTAATAGACATTAAAAATATATTCTAACATTCATCTCATTTTCTCCAGTTTTCTATAACACATTCAGGAATACTTTCTTTCTTATTAACAACTACAGGCATCTCTCAGCATCCCCAGGTGATTGGTTCTAGGACCACCCCTTACTTCTAAACTCAAGCATCTTACATAAAATGCAGCAATATTTGCATATAATCTATCCAGATCCCCCCAACTACTTTAAAGTAGTCTACTTCAAGTCTACTTTAGATTACTAATACAGTGTCAATGTTGATTATATTATTTGCACTGTTATTCACTAATGACCAAAAAAAAGCTTGCATATGTCAGTACTGACACAAAATTTTCTTCAAGTCTTTTTGATCTGTGATCGGTTAAATCTCAAGGGAGTAGAACCTATGAACACAGAGGGGCCAACTGTGTATTTTTACATGTATGCTCAAGTACACTATAGCCATTCTTTGAAGACAGAGGGATTACAAATTGCAAATAGTTAAATTTTAATCACCATCCTTTCTCCCTCCCACACAAGTACTAACCAGGCCCAACCCTGCTTCTGAGATCAGATGAGGCAGGGCATGTTCAGGGTTGTATGGCTATAGATTTACCATTCTTACTAAAGTTTATCTATAATGATGCTTTAAGGTAATATTAAACTCTTTATTTGCAAAAAAAAAAAAAAAAAAAAAAACCAAACAGCATAAATGGCTGGAAGATTTCACAAAGCCATCTGCATAGAAAGGAAAGTGGCAGATTGGCTTCCATGTGGGCAGATATAAAATAACAGATCTGTTAGTCTTGAGGGACAATGGCCTCTGAAGTGACAGATGATACTCTAGAATGGGAAACAGCAAACACCCTCATCCACCATCCATTTAAATTGTTCACTCATGGAGGTGTGGTCCTAAAGTCCAAAGCCAAACCATCACAAAAGAGGAACTAAAAGCTGCATCAAAAAAAGAACTAAAAATGTAAACACAAAATTGCATGTGTTCATTGAGCAAGTGAACCCAGAATACTATGGAAAGGTTTCTATCACTGCAACCCTTGGCACATTTATAGAGAAGAGAAGACCAAGTACACAATTTCAAATTACACAAGGTCACCATAACTTCCTGACTGACCAGTTCACTCCAGTGACCCATTTCCCACTGTCTCCTATTTTGATTCTCAAAGCACCTGGATTCTGACCATACTTTCCTTCTTAAACTTGATCTTTGGCTCCTCCAACAGGTCTCTATTCCGGTTCTCCTCCTACCAAGTAAAAACCATTCAATCTTTTATGAATTCCTCCTTTCCTGGTCCACCCTCTAAGTTAGTGTTTGATTAGGTCCCCTCATTTCTTACTCTATAAACTTCTCCCAAATAGTGTCTTCAAAGCCCAAGAGACTCTCAGCTTTTATGATTCCAGAATCTGAGTCAAATGAGTGCTGCTTTCTTACGACACTTAAAATAAAGCACCTGATAATAAAAGAAATACCATGATAAAAACTACACTTCCTCAATATTCTCTTAGCATTCACAAACATAATAATTGCAGGTGCCCTGTCTATTGCTTGCTGGGTTTAGCAAGGTCTCCCAATTCATGATAAATGGTAAGCTATGGGTCATTAAGAGAAATGATGCAAAAGCACTCTCAGAAAATTCTGCCTTATTAAGGGAGGTTATCAATGATGTATATGTATGTGTGTTTGTGTGGCACTGGAAGCTGAACACCGGGTCTTCACTCTGAATTAGATCTCCAGCCCCCTTCTATTGTTTATTTGAAACAAGATCTTGCCAAGTTTCCCAGGCTAGGTTGGGCTTGCAATCCTCCTGTCTCAGCCTCCCAAAGTACCGGGATAACAGGTCTGCACTAGCAGCTGGCCACAGGTGTTCTTTCACAATATTCTGTGAAAAGAAAGCTAGTTTGATAGCAAAAACAGAGAAGCAGACAAATGTAGGCTGAATCTGAGTGCTATCACATTTGAGTCACAAATCTGGGAAGTTTTCTGAGCATTAGTTTTCTTACCTGTATAAATGAGGGCAATAATGTCTGGTTTTTAGAGTTATTGTATGGATTGGAAATAAGAAATTATGCAGCACATTCACAGTTGATTAGTAAACAGGGCATCTGCAATTACTATGTCTGTGAAAAGTAAGAGAATGTTGAGGAAGTATAAGTTTTATCATGGTATTTCTTTTCTCTTATTATCAGACACTGTAAGTGTCATAAGAAAGTAGCCTTCATTTGCATCTCTTATCCTTCTGCCTCCAATTCTAACACACCACATACAGTGGACTTACATGGTTCTTCTGGGTTGCTCAGCATCTACAGTCATCTTCCTATGTGTACAAAAACATCAATCTTAATACTACAAAAGCTGAAAACTACAGGTAACTGCTTTTTCAACTACTGCTGCAACCAAAACGTAGCCACATGGTCAGCTAACTGGCTTCACCAAACAAATCCATTCCAGATTTCCAATCTAAAGCAGTTGTAAGAAGCAAGAACTCTACAGAAACCAGGTCAAACACTGGAACAGTAAACGCAGTCTCCAGATGGGGCAGTGGTGCCCCCCAGTGTCTGGTGTCACTGGGACTGGTGATGTATGGTGCGGCCTACTGTCACCAATGCCAAGGCAATTGTGATACATTCCAGAACCAGTCCAGCAGTACTGCTCGTGGTTCTTAAGCTTCCAAGACAAGTTCTCAGCTTCCCTAGAGATTGCAAGCCACCTAATACCCTAAATTAACTCATTTCTGATTAAATTAGCCAAGATTTCTGTAGCTTACAGCCAGGTATCCCAACTATTGACATGCCAATATTTTATTACTTTTGATCAAAGGCCACCATAAGTCTTACAGAGTAAACAAGTTCAGTGAGACCTTCCCAGTAAGTCAGAGAATTAATGAGCTACTGAACAAGATGTTACGGCAATTCTGCTATGATTTATTAAAAATAAAGTTAGGAGAAATACATCACAGTACTGTTTTAGCAATAACCATCTAAAATTTGATTTGCTTTTAACTACTACAGCAAGAGTATAGTAAGGCTATCTCTTAAAACAAAACCAAACAAACAAAAGACAGTTAATTCTTTGCATGTCTGAAGGATGTTTGTTGTTGTTGCACAAGATACTCCTTCAAAAAGCCTGAATTTATCTTCTAGCTTACCTATTTCAAAAGAAACAGTGATGTCATCACAGTAAACTGGCTCCATTAGAAGCCACTTTCTGCTAGTCTCAGAGAGAAATCTTGTAAGAGTGACATAAGACCAACTACATTGAAAAGTGTAATTGTTTTTCTCAAATTGGAACAAGCAGTCTTTCATTAGAGCTGGTATTTTCCTTGTGTCACTCTACTTCAGATACCTTATGTAATGCATTTGTTTTCTCCATTTCACTATAAATTACACAGAAGTCTGATTTACTCCTTTTCATTTACTATCAATAACATTTACCAATGTACTTTTAAATTTTTTTTTCATTAAGACTCAAATTGCTATAGAAGTCACATGACAAAACTAAAACACTGGAATATGGAAAAAATTAACAGTAAGCAAGAAAACTCTGAGGTAAAAAGCAACTTCTAATGTAAGAGCAAGAAAACTTTTTAGCAGATGAGCAAGAGTTTGGGGAAGGGAACTTATAGGAAAAAGAGTTTTGTGTTGCCAGTTATTCCTTCACTTTTTGTTGTTGTCATTGCTATTTTTAAAATGTCCAAGTAGAGTTCCTTATCCTGAGCCTTTCTTTACTTTCCACTGTGTTCACTAAAGGTCTCTCTACATTCAAGTCAACCACTGAAAACATGATAATTCAATGAGTGTAGGAGTTTTAATCTTTAGTTCAAAACAACAAAAAAGTTAGGAAACAAAAAGTAGTCTTCATCTCAAACAAAAGAAAGTTAAAAGAAGAAAAATAAAATAATGTAAAAATCAGAAAAATGAAAACTGAAAAACTCCCCAGTTCCAAAATTCTGATTGTGATCTAGGCAGTATGACTGTCTCCATTACTTTGGAGCAGGACAAACAGTGGTGGGCCCACTTGCACAAAGAAACCTTCTGTCTGTGCCCTGACTTACACAAGTTAAGATCATCTGCACAGGACATACAGTTTAGCCATTTCCTCTTCTATTCTCTAAAATTACTGTAAACCAAAAATATTAAAAACTAAGCAGGTTGCAACCTGTCTGACCTATAGAAATAAGGGCTCTTTCAGTATATTTCAAACTAAGAGTGACTCAAGGAGGAAAAAAGCAGGTTGTTGTTAAATTGATGTCTTCTAAGTTGGAGTACCCTGGTCTGTGAAACTGAGGAGCCTTGGGAATGGGCAGGTGGGGAATTTGCAAAGTACAGCATGGCAGGATGCGCCCGTTATCCTGACTTTTGTTTAACAAGCACCTTTGGCAATAGGACCCTATGAATCTCAGAAGCCCAACATGGAGAAAAGATGTATTCCAGGGAAGACTTCCACAGGGACATCTGTGGCCAGCCTGATGACAAATGGATATGAGAAAAATCCACAGATCTGGGTAGACTCACAAAAAAAGACAAACACACCTTTCGTTAGATACACAAGACCCTGGCTACTTTTGCAAACCCAATCAATGTTCAGCTGGGAACACAGCAGTGCCATGCAGCCGTTAGACATTGTCATCACACAACATATGGACACAGTCTCATCTGCTGAGGTAAGAAAAGATAGTCAGTGTCTTCATAGTCGTCACTGACAAGTGAAATGATCGTACTGGTTCTGTTTGTTCAGTGTGCTTATGTACAAGTGACCTCTACTTTCTGTGTTAACATTTTTGGTGCCTGACATGGCACTCTGTGTGTCATGCAGAAGGAGGCATCATCTGACCAGGCAACACAGAGGTTCACACTAACTTCCTGAAACCCAGAGAAAATGGAAACAGCCTCAGAACGGGCGGTGCAAGGGCACCTGACAACAAGGGCCCTCGGTACTCCCTCCTCAAGGGCTGGTTCATTTCTAATACTATTTACAATGCTATCACACATTTACTTAGCTCTGCAGTTTATGACAAACCTGCCAAACGGGACAGACTAGTTTGGATTATACAATATGTAAATAAACCAGGGAACTAGAGAGCCAGTTTATAGAGTAGGAGGAGCTGGAACTAAGGCTAACAAAGTTAATCCTCACTACACCTGAAGGCAGCCTATTCATTCATTTTTGTTCTTGTAGTGCTTTAAAACAAAAACATAAAGACTACAAAAATAGTAAAAGTTATATGTATCCTCACAATTACTGCTAAGCACTAAAATTAAATAGAAAAAAGTTACTGTTTACATTTCATTAAGTTTCTGTTTAAATTTGGTACAATCTCTGAATAACTTACACCTAAGGCAGATAGTATTAATGAATTCAAAAGATTATCAGTAATTAGTATCTTCTCCCCCTCCCCCACACATGCTATCAGCTTAAATGTGGGCCCAGAGCCAGAGTTCATGTTTCACACATGTCGTTTTACAACCTAAAAAGTTTAGTTTCATGCATGTACTTGTCTGAAAAATACATTTTGTATTTGCCACCTTCATGGCTGTTGAAGACATAGTAACTAGTGAAACTGTTAATATTTTACCAGCATTCTGAAAATACAACAAATTGAAACAAAAGAGAAGCTAAAATTTCATTTTACAATATAGGAAAATATCAGAATGGTAAAGGTCTTCATTAACCTATACTGCTTAATAAGGAGAATAAGTGGTGGTCATGTAAATAGACACATTATACACAATATTGACAAAATTATAAACAAATCACTGAAATTCAACAAAAGAGAGCTGGCATTTAATAACTTCATTTTAGAAATATGAAAACTCTTCACGAATATGGTTGAAATACATAAGGCTCATCAAAACAACTGAAAATACTGGGCTTAATTTATTATAACGGAGTTCTTTAACAAGTTTTTTTTTTTTTAATAGCAATGACCAAATAGGGCTTGGTGACATATGCCTATAATCTCAACACTCCTGGAAGCTGAGACAGGAGGATTTGGCTCCACCTGGGCAATTTCACAATCCAGCAAGACACTGTTGCAAAATAGAAAAACAAAAAGGTCCTGGGGATATAGCTCAGTGCCAGGCCCTCAGTTCAAATCCCAGCAATGAAAAAAAAGAAAAGCAATGATCATTTGTTTCTGATACTCCATCTGTGTGACTTGAAAACAGTATGACTTATGAACTATCTTCAACACTGGGGTGTAGCTCAGAGGTTAAGGCACTTGCCTAGCAAGCACAAGGTTCTGGGTTGACTTCTAGCACCACATAAACCAGCATGGTGATGAGTGCCTATTAAACCCAGTATTTGAAAGGCTGAGGCAAGAACATTGCTGTGTGTTCCTGGCTAGCCTACACAATGAGTTCAGGACTAGTCTGCACTACAGAACCAGACTCCATTTCAAAAAGAAGAAAACTACCTTCAAAAGAGATAAAAGAAGCCAGGTCCTAAAGGCCTATGCCACTGTAATCCTAGCACTCTGGAAGGCTGAGGATCCAAGTTGAAGCTCAGCCTTAGCAATTTAGCAGTTTAGTGAAACCCTGTCTCAAAATAAAATTAAAAACTCAACTGGAAATATAGCTCAGTGCAAAGGCTCTAAGTTCAATGTTTAATATCCAGTACTAGAAAAAAAAAAAAAAAAAAGTAAAAAGCAAAAGCCCTAAAGGGGAAGAGGAATCCTCTTCTGGCAATTCTACTAAATGCACATAATATATTTTTAAAAATCTTTGATTGGGGGCAAGTTGGTGTTATAAAGCTGTATCTTTTCATCACAAGAGTAGGCATGTAACAGGGCTGCAAACACCCCTAACCATGAAAACTAGCACACTGTGGTAGAGATGGATGTAACTACTGCCTTGCCATCCCTACCTAACCTTCATGCCATTAGCAGGTAAGTGAGGGGGAAAGTTCTTTGGCAATTAAGACCTTCCCCTGACCTGTCTCCCAAAATGAGTACTAAAGAACTAAGCATTTGCTGCCTCAATGTTTTACTTTAAAACCTTGCAGATAACAATATGAGAATCACCTTCTTTCCTTTCTCTTTTTCTTTCTTTTTTTCTTTTAGACAGTCTCATTTTATACCTCAGGCTGGCCTTAAACTCACAGCAATCCTCCTGACTCAGCCTCCCTAGTGCTGGGATTATCGACATGAGCCACTATGCCTGGCTTACGTGGTGCTAGAGAATGGAACCCAGGGCTTTGCACTTGCTACGCAAGCACTTTAACAGCTAAGCTATGCCCAGCCCCCAGAAGCCTTTCTTTCAACTGACTCTTCCCTTGTCTACTTTACAAGTCCAAAGTTATGGTTTTGGCCAGCCATGTATGTGTCAATGAGAAGTCAAAAAGTATCTTGAGATACATACAGATCCAGGCCACAAAACTGGCATCTTTATGATCTGATTATCTCTTAGGGAAGTAGCTTATTTCAAGGCACTCTCACACGTCTCATGCATCCTGTCTGTCCTGGTCCAACCATCTCTGTTCCCATAAGTCCAGTAAGAATCCTAGCAACAGCTTTAGGACTAATTCTCCAGGAACAAAAACAGGCTAAGAAGGAATTCAGACACACCCAGGATAGATAACAGAGGTGTTTCTGAGACATCTCCAATGTTCCTTTAAAAGAAAGAAAAAAAAGATATATATATATATATATATATATATATATATATATATATATATATGAAAAGGAAAAATCCAAAAATGTCTCCAGAATTAAAGACAAAAACAGCTGGGAAACTGGACAATGGTGGTGTGGCACACGTCTGTAACTCCAGCACTTGGGTGACCGGGGCAGGAGGACTGCCATGAGTTCAAGGCCAGCCTGGGCTACATAGTGAGCTTGGGACCAGCCTAGACCACAGAGTAAGACCCTGCCTCAAAAATATTCTAGCCAGGCCCAGTGGCACACACCTATAATTAATCCCAGCACTCTAGGAGGCTGATGCAGGAAGACTGCAAGTTCAAGCCTAGCCTGGGAAACTTGGCAATTCAGCGAGACCCTATCTCAAAATCAAAAATCAAAAAGTGAGATGCAGATGTAGTATGGTACAAAGTTCCTGAGTTTCATCCCCAGAACAACCATCAAAAAAAAAAAAAAAGGCCTTCTCCATAAAGAAAAAAATACATGATTACAGCCTCAAAATCTCTATAGTCACTTCAGAAATTCCCACTGTTCATTTGGCGGGCCTCCAAAGAGCCTAGCTTGGCTGGCAAACATTCAAGTACAGTTATTCAAAATATGTTAATAAGACTAACGTGGCGCCTGTATCACGTAACCCCACCCCCTCCCTCTTTGTGTGAACTGAACCTGTGCAGGTTAAAACAGCCGTGCCAAACACTTGCTAAGTGAGATTACTGACTGTTGGTTGAACAACTGCCAATTTAAAATAAGTATTTAGGGAGAATAGCTTTACTCAAATGTGTGTTATATTTAAAAATAAACACAGATTTTCATTTTGATGTTAAAGTCACTCCCACTCACATATTGCTCTGTCAATGTAAGAACAAGCATTAATGATTTATATTCCTTTAAACTATCCTGAAGATTCAAGGCACTTTACAAGCTGTACTCTTTTAAAAATAATTTCTTAGTGAAACATTTTTCATTAGACAAATAAGTAGAAATAGTGGTTACACTATGTATAGAGACTAAAAACAGAAATAAAAAACAGACCTCACATATTCAACAATATCTTGTTAGCCCAATACATCTTTTGTATGGTAACAGTACACAATGAAACTCACACAAACACACAAACAGCTGCTCATCTTCGGTCTACATGTATTTTAAAAATCTCGGTATTTCTCCCACAAAAGTCAGGCTATCTTAAAATTTTCACTCCTCTTCTCCTTGCCTCTCCCAAATGCATGTGTTTGTTTCTTCATCCACACAGACATTCCACACATAGTCTGAATTTCAGAGCTCAGGCCAGGCAACTTCCTTTGCAGAACAGAAAGGACTGATTCCAAAAAAATCTCATCTCCCAGCACCTAAATTCATCCATAAACCACCAGACCTTACGCAGGAAATCAGGGTCCAGTATCTTAAATTTCAAAACCTAAAGGAGAGTTGGAAGGAAGATATAAACGAGATGACACACTTACTTACACACACACACACACACGGTGACTCATTCTCATATGTTCAAGACTAAACAGAACAGTGAATCAAGGATCAGGAAAGATTTTTTCCTCAGGGGCAGAAAGGGGTGTGGAATTTCCAAATGTACACTACAGTAAGATCATCTGTGTGGGTCAGGTGAGCAAGTCCTACATAATCAACTTCATACTACTACTAGGCGGCAGGCATTGGCAAAGGTACGCATGCCTTCCTGAAAGATGTTTGTGAAAGCTCCTTCCGGTGGACAGGAGACTGGAGAATCAAGAGGGCTGTACAACAGCGGAAAAACCCTCTACCTTGACTGAATGATATGCTTAGATATGGTACAACGGAAGCTGGGCATGGTGGGGCACAACCTGAATCCCAGATACTCAGAAGGTGGAGGCAGAAGGATTGCAGGTTCAAGGCCAGACTGGGCAATTTCAGGAGATCCTATCTCAAAATAATTTTTTAAAAAAGCTGGGATGTAGCTTGGTGCAAGGCCCTGGGCTCAATCCTCTGTACTGTAAAAAGAACACGAAAAAAAAATGGTTACAAGGGTCAATTTTACGTCATGTGGGTTTTTTTCTCCCACAATTTAAAATAAAACTAAGAGACAGATTGGAATAAATTTGTGATACTGGCACTCCTCTGAGGGGCACCTACCAGGAACTTGAAATACGCAATATGAATTTTAGAAATCATACCAACTCACTGAAGATGAAACGAGATATGGCAGCTTGGGGAGTAGCCCTGGGCTGGGCTTGAGGAAGCTGGTCCTACTTCGGCCTCCTGAAACCAAGTGGTCTTGACTTAAATTCCCTACAGGCCTTATTAATCTTACCAAGAATAGGAAGAGTAATTTTTAAAAATTCTCCTTTCATAACTTTAAGAAAAACTGGCTTTGTCTTCCCTTTATTGTTATTTCTCCCTTAAGTATTTCAACACATATCTAACATCTAAAAAAATGTATTTTGCTTTGAAAATACATGGTTTCAAAATGCAAGAGATTCAATGTAAAAAAAAAAAAAGACAGGAATGTTTTCAAGGGTAGAATTTACTGGAAGGTAAAAATATCTCAATACCTCTGTTCCAGTTTCTGTTCGTAAGGGCAATTTTCTCAACATAGAACTAATTTTCCAAGTTACAACAAAATACATGTTGGCTAAAAAATAAAAACTTTAGTTGCCCAAGAAACACTAAAATAAGTAGGTAAATATAAAGGACTTAAATATACTAAAACTATGACTTAAAAAAAAAATCAAAGTACCCATATGTTATAATTTTTTTTTAAGACAGTCTCACTCTGTAGTCCAGGCTGGTCCTGAATTCACTTGGATTCAAGGCAAGCCTCCCCACTCAGGCTCCTTAGTGCTGAGATTACAGGCATGCGCCACCACACCCAGCTTATGTGGTGCTGGAAAATCGAACTCAAGCGCTTTAACTGCTGATCCAACCCTCCAGTCCCACATATTATGATTTTTGACCCAATTTATACATTTTCTATTTGAATGCAAGTAAATATAAAAATATTTTAAGACTAAAGATATGTACTACGGTTCAATGAAAAATCTTCTGTACTGTATTATTAAGCAAAACAGGATACTGAGTTAAAATACTTCCACCCAAATTTATACAGTATTTGTTTTATGTTATACTTGGGTGACTATTTAATGTTACACTTTCCTCTACAACACTTATATTTACTTCTAGCAAATGTAAGTATTCACTTGAAATATCTACCACTATGTTAAACAATATGTAGACTAAATTCCAGGAAAAAAAAGGAATAGTAAAAGGTTAATAAGAATAGATCTACCAAGTAGATAGCTTAAAGAATACAGGAAAGCAAGAGAAGGGGGTCACCTGTGAAGCAGAGGCCAAGTCTTCACCCAGGCTTCAACTCCCAGGGCAGGCTGGAGCCACGGCAGTCGACCTCCCTGGGCTGTCAGGGAGCAGGCAGCTCTGGGTCTCCACCAGCACACAGCAGCAACCCTTCTATTCACTTCAAGAGCAAAGGATCTACTAACCAAACTTACGTGGACTCTCGGTGCAAGAAGAGGGTGTGGCGACACTTCCTATAATGACAGTGATAATCCTCAGCCCTTACAAAGCAGATAGGAAGATCCCCGAAGATGGTGTAGGCAGATGGGCAGAGTCCCCAAGAGAGGCTGAAGTGCTCCTGAGGGAGGGAGAAGACAGGGAGCACGAAGGAGGGCGCAAGTAAGGGAGACCACAACGGTGAGGGTCCTAAAGCAAGCACACACCTGGCGCGACAGACTGGGCACTGAAGCAGACATGGCTAGAGTCAGGAGAGAAGACCGGTGCCTTAACGAAGCCTGATGATAATAATTCCTAGATTTTTTTTTTTTGAATCTTTTAGGGAATTAATTGAACAAAGCATTAAAATTTCCCTAAGGAAACACTAGGTGAAAAGGGAAAAGAAAAACTGATAGCTTTTTAGGAGCAGAATACATTCAGTAGATACACAGTCAGAAATCAATTTGTTTATTTTATTCCTGGCCTACTTCTCAATTTATTTCCTAAAATACAGCTGTCCTTTTTGTCTCATTTGCTCTTTCTCTCCTGTGGACTTCAGAGTAAATATACCCACACAGAAAAATGTGAAAAAGTAAGTTATTCAGTCAAGTAAAACTACTTCAGCTCTCTTACAAATCAACCACATCGCCTAGCAAGCGCTGAATACCGGAGTTCGATTCCCCAGCACCACATAAACTGGGCGTGGTGGTGCACGCCTGTAATCCCAGCACTTGGGAGGCTGAGACAGGAGGATTGACGTGAGTGTAAGGCAAGCCTGGGCTCCGAAGTGAGTTCAGGACCAGCCTGGACCACAAAGTGAGACCCTGTCTCAAAATAAATAAATAAATAAATAAATAAATAAAATAAACAAATCAACCACATCTACAAATCTAATAAAAAAAACCAGAGGAAGCCATGCATGTCTTCTATAGATGAAGGGGAAGCATACTTGAATCTTGAACTATTCCAGAAAATCTGGACCTTAATAGTATGCTTTCAGATCCAATAACCAGAATAACTAGAACTTCTGGTGAAGAAGTAATCCTCCTTCATCTTTCCTTTCATCTTTAAGCTATTCACAAACTCTTAATTTGGAAATATATTTTTATATCAATACCTGCTTAATACCTTCTTTAATAGTATCTTCTGAGCATTTTAATGATACGTGGGTACTTTCCCATAGCCTGACCTTTCAAAAATTTTTTTTCCACCTTTGTCATCCTCTGAGTCTGTCCTCTTTGGGGAATAATGTGACGTTTTGACACTGACAAAAAGGTAAACACCTACCTTTTTTTTTTCTCTCTTTAAGCCCCACTGCATATTTCCTTAACCTCACAGTAGAGAGGTAAAATTATTTTCTTAGTTTTTGACCTTGCTTTCCTATTCCATTCTTTATAAGTACTGACTTCTCTTGGATTTTCTTTGCTCTTTTTTCTCTCTCTCTCTCTCTCTGCCCAATTCAGGATTTTCCTCAGTGTAATATGAGGACTAACTACATCAAAATCAGCAGTTCAAGTTAGACAAAGCAGGTTTCTGAATCCCTACCTAGATTTACTAAAAACCATGTGAAGGAGAAAGAAATGAAAATAAACTTCACTTTGGAAATGACCCAGGTCATGTTACACACATTGAAGTTTGAGGCACACTACCCAAAACTCTTGGTTTTTCTCAAACCAAAAGGCAAAGACGACTGTATGAAGTTGCAAGTTCTTTGGATCATCCAAAAGAAGACAGTGACAGTTCTCCTTTTATTTTCCTTCTCAAATGAGGATGGAAAATGCAAGAAAGCATGGACAGTGGAACATGAACCGAATGTGAGATGTCAGCACAAATGCAGACTTGTCAGCCCGGCTCTGTGGCTACTGCCAATTACAGTAGCCAGACCTGCAAAGCACTTGATTACATGTAATTTATAAAAAGTAAACAAGCTGGGTGCTTATGAACAATGAGTGGTGATATTCCAGCCAAGAGGTAATAAAAAGCATGAATAAATGACTCAGCATCCCCCTTCCTTCCCACCCAGACAACATGGGCTACACTCTAGCTAAGCGAGCAAGGGCAAAATGACTGTTTTGGTAAAGATTCAAATGACAGGAGATCTTTGGAGAAAGATCTTGCCTATCACTAAGCCCTTCACGATCTCTGGTGTTCAAAAGCTTATCCATCTCAGTGACTGTTTTTTTCAGCATTATTGAAGCCAAAAAAATACAAGTGTAGTTCCAGTGCTACAATACAGTCCTGTATCTTTCTGAATCATAGCGTTTACTGAAACAACAGAGAAATAAGCTTATTAGGTGAAACAAATGTAAGAACCAAGCTGTGCCACACTGATACTCAGGTTAGGCAATTATAGCAGTGGGGCTGCCCTGTGTAATACCAGATAGTTAGTAGTATCATGATTCTACTTATCAGACTTCAAATGCACTCCCACCTCCAATTATGACAGCCAAAAATGCCTCCAAAATGGTCAGATATCCTCTGGAGGGTGCAAAAATCACCTCAGATCCCCACTAAAAATCACTGCTCTGTACAGAAGCATTTTAAAGAAGTGTGCATATAAATAAAACAGCAAAATCTTAACTTTTGATTTAGTGAGCTACCTGGGCCAATAAAATAGTGCCACGTAACAAAATAACTGAGTGGTCTCCTCACATTTTCTACATCCAACCAATCAGCTGATGTAAGCTGTCAATTTTATCTTCAAAGTAGTACTGTTCATTTAACAGAACCAATGTATTTATCAGACATAAAATGCACAATTCTTGGGATCCATGGTACTTTCTCAGAGCATACAGAAAATGTTTTAATGTTAATTTCTCTTAAAATAAGATATTTTAAATGATATAACAATTATAAATATATAATAACAAATCCAGCTTGGATCTATCTTTATGCTGACAGTTTGCAAAAAATTTACTTTTTTAATAGAGGAAGTTGGGGGAAGCAAGAAGGCACAGATACCTGGGGCTAACAAAACTTAGAATGTTACAAGTTTCAGAAAGATCACTGGGCTATTTTAATGAAGAGACAGCTTGACAAGGCCTTAAGACTGGATCAAGGAATACCACTGCTAGGCAACAAGGCACCAACAGGACAGACTATTAAGGGGGAGGTAAGCATAGGGTTTGGCCATTGGTGTTTACAGAACAGGGGAGAAGAGTGGGAAAAAAATGTGCAGAGTCAAGTCACTGCAAGGGGATGGTGGCATAAGTCATTGAAAGGGGACCACAAGATGAGCAGGCTAAGGAAGAGCATGTGAAGACCTGTCACAGGTGCCCGAACAGCTAGCGCCATAGATCTGGATTGAGGAATGGGCTGTGATAGTGTCAGAATGACCTGCATATGGCTCAGGAACAAATGTTCTGGGTGTTAAGATCACCTGATGGGCTTTAAAGGCCAGAAATTATGCAAAGTTAGGATCATTTTGTAAGAATTCTTATAAAAACAAAGAGCCCAGGGCTTTTATCAAAATTTAAACAGAATTTATAATTTCCCAATGGGCGAAGAAGCAGTAACAGAGCTGAGAGGAGAGAGCGAGCAAGTGCTAGCAATGGAACCCTGAGGAACTCAAAAGCCTACAGAAAACAGCCTGTGTCTGGAAGGGACAAGAGAAAGCACAGTTCGAGAAGAGGAGCTTGTCCTCTCCATCAGTGCATCAAGAATTCCAAGAAAAGAACTGTGTCTGTTAGATTTGGCACGAAGTTTACTGTGGAGAGTTACAGGGAGAGATGGTTGATGGGAAAATAATCAGGCTGTCTTCTACTACAGAATGAGAAAGGGGCAGAAAAGAGAGGCAGACATGTCTACACAACCTACAAAGGAGGTCTGGCTATGAAAAGGAGAAGTAGAAATTGTGTCTCCCTCCAGCCCCAGCTTTGAGAGTAGAACCCATCTTTTAAGGTTCTGATGAAATGTTTCTTGTCCACCCCAATTAAGCCTCCACAGAGGCCCTGAATTAATCTCTCCAAGTACAATTCTCCTAGACTTGTATCTCACAAATCAATGGTTATACCACAATTTGAAGGATGAGTATATCTCCTACTATGTCCCCTAACAGCATACAAACTCTTGAAGGGGAAGACAGTGTCTTCTTGGTCTTCTTCTTTCAAGTTTTCACAGTATCTTGGTCACAGCAGACACCCACTTGGTGTATGAAAGGATCTGCTCTGAGAGGTGACAACCTGATCCTAGCCAAGCAGCTGGTTAAGTTGTATGACTTTAGACAAATCAATTAGTCTCTCTGAGGCTAATTTTCACTACCTGTAAAAAGAGGATGTTAGGTTTTATATTCTTGGCTTGTGAGGAAGAAAGATGTGTATAACTAGAAAAGAATATTCTATATAGATATTCTTTTCCTAATGAATCATACAAAGTAAGACTGGATGTAAAGCCAAAGGATGTCCCAACAATACATGAAATGGGACTGGGTTAAAAAAGACTGAGGAAAACCAGACAGGATGATTTATGATTTTAGGGTCTGACTTCTACGATCCCTTGGCCTTGTTGTTCAAGAGACTGTGCAAATTACCATCGTGTTCATTTCACAAAGGGCAAATGCCACCTTTGCCTTCTGAAAATTAATATCCTGTCACAAACACCAAAGAATGATAAACAAAACTGTAATTTTCTGTAAACAGATCATGTGCATATACCTTTTATTGTCTATACTGTAGATCACTATGAAAATCACCTGGAAGAACACATCAATCTTGCTTTTCCTATTGAAGTACTGTACATTGATAAAATTCACCACTAATTGTTTGACTGCTTACATAAACAGGAAAAAGAATACTGTTCAATAGCAAGAGTTTGTATGCCCATTTCTTTGGAAATAAACAACTTATTTACCTGGTAAAGATGATTCAGAAGGCTTTGGTTTTATGTAACAGCACCACTAGGAACAAATTAGCTTCCCAAATATTCTGCATTCTTATTAGTTCAATACTTCCTTTCACCTCTCCTCAATACTTCAGAGATTTAAACCTGAAACTGTCAGGAGTAACGGGTAAAGTCCAAATATTCCTTCATAACTTTGAGGTCAACTGTAACTCTGGCAGAAGGTGGGGGTTCAAATAATACCTCCCTGACTGAATGAGATCATCATTCCTAAGCTCTACACAGCTCTGCTGGAATTCAAAACACCAAAGGTAGCAATGTACTAAGTGTTTGTCTTCCAAAAGCCAAAGATTAAAAAGTGCTTCTCTACTGATGATCAAAGGGTCATCCCTCCAATCAAAAGCACTTTATGCCTGGCTAGAGAGTCTTGGACCAAGGCAATTATGGGAATGTGTTATGGAGTGCTGCAGAGAAAGCATACCAGACACTTAATTCTTTAATAAGGTAGTCATCTCAGGGAGGAGTTCTGCTAGTCAGAAAGTGGCCTAACCACATTTCCCAATACATTAGTAACTAAAAACTGCATTTCATGAGAGAAAAATAATGTGTTCACTGGGCAGATCAGTACTATTCCTAATTATCACATATTACTGACACAAATTAATACCAAGACCATAAGGAACTGTGGGGCTAAGTTACTTTAAAAAGTTAGCAAATACAATTTTATAATAATAGACAAATATAGGCATTAAGTACAACAATAAAAACTAAAATAAAAATAGGATGCATTCTCCTGATGTTAATATCCTGCAACTCCTCCATGTCACAGAAAACAGGCCCATCTTCAGGGCACTCCCGGAAGCTAAGGCCGGATACCGAGTTCAAGCCCTGCCTTAGCAACTAAGTGACTTAACAAGACCCTGTCTCAAAGTCAAAAATAAAAATGGGCTGGGAATGTAGCTCAAGGAGAAGTTACCAGTTTTGATCTTCATTACCACAAAATAAACAAACAACAAGAAATAAAAAAAACCAAGCAAACAAAAAAGGTCTCCTGACTAAAATTAGATTTACCTGCTTATTTCAGACACACTAACAGCTAAGTATCTATAGGCAATAGTGATAGATTCAGTTTAACCAGGCATCACATAAGTTAAAATACTTTGGTGTTATCTCACATGTTCTATACTCCTCAAGTAGAGGATAGCTTCTTTTCACATTCATTCATCTCAAAACGTAAAACTTAACTGTAGTTGTTTTTCCCACACACAACATGCTCTTAAAGATGAACGTCTAAGAGTCTTCAAAAAAATTTAAACTCCAGAAGTCAAAGCAAAAGAAAGTAAGTAAAAAAGGGAAGGAAAAACAAACAGGATAGTTAGAGAAAAGTTTATTCCCCCCCAAAAAAATCACAAAAAACACAGTATTTTTACATCGAAATGAAATGTCTGAACCCTTAGTATATTGTTTTAAATCCACAAAACAATGTAGTCAACTTGGGTTATTTTTCCTTTTAGGCCATTGTTTTTTATAATACATAACTTAGGGAATTACCTAGGCCTAGTATGAATTCAGAGAGCTGGGGGGAGAAAACCCTTAAGAAGAACTCTTGGTAAATGTGGCCTTCTTTCTAACCTAGTGAAAAAAAGCTGTTTAGAAATATCATAAATATTTATGAAATATACACAAAAAAGATAAAGAACAAAAACAATTAACTGGTAGGAAAAAATTGAGATAACTCACATCTCCCCTTCCAGAAGCTCTGCTCCTTTACAATTTATACCTTCATGGTGCTGTCTGCACAGAGCAGCTCTGCTGAAGCAACCACATGGAAAATTTCTGTTCCAGATAATACTGCAGGACAGGGCTTGGCAGTTACACGTTGTAATCAGAATGCTTCAAGAGCTAATGTAATAGAGATAACACCTAAAAATGCATTGCAGTGCACAGTCTTAACTTTTTTTTTTTTTTAAGCTACCGTAAGGTCAAAAACCTGTTAGGTCTTACTTTCTATGCATTTGGCAACAAAAACCTTTCAATTGGGAAGATTTTTTGTCCTGGGTGCTTAAAAAACAAAAGACTGTTTCTTCCAGTTAAGGCATTTTTGTATCACTCTAAAGTGATCACACACACACACACAAGTCTGGAATGGACCAAAACTTTTAGTTCCCACAGTGACTTCTCCCAGCAATTTTACAGGCTCAAACTGCCACCTACAATTCACTAAGGCTCTGCAGCCATCAGGTTGGCACTGGAAGAAGGCTACTCATTTAAGAGTCATGGAAATCCACAGTACAATGGGTCACTTTTCCCCACAGTAATATAAAGAATGCTGGTTTTATTTGTGCTGTAGTCCAAGAGGAGAGCACAATGAGACATGTGACATGATACATCTTCTGTACTTCGCTGACAGACAGACTTAGATAAAAGGAGTCACAGAAATGTGACTTCAATCCAAGTTCAAAAAGCAAATTCGGACAGAGCTCTGACTTGGTGGAAATGAGCCACCACGTTAATGTGAGGAATGTGAAATGGGAGACAGGCCTCCATCAACAGTCCGAAGGGGTTTCATGGGGTCCGGTGGAGTGACTCTCTCTCTCCAGCGCTGGCTGGCACTCACACAGCTGGGCTAAAATGGCTTCCAAAGTCCAAAATAAGACGCTAGCCCAAGGCGGCACTGGCCTCCTGCTGGAACTCAGAAGCACGGGAATCAAAGGCTCTTTTATTCTTCCTCCCACCAGAACATGCTCCCTCTCTGTTGTAAACTACAGGCTTGCCAGAATGAATTATTTAGCTCAAAACAGACATAAAGAAATCTTAGATAACACAAGTCCTCAGAATTTTAATAAGTTCAGGTGACCCAAAAGATTGTTCTGTTTGTTTCCAGTTTGATGCAGAAAATGTACTTGTGGTTTCCCGGAGCCCATCACGAGCATTATTAGATGGCTGGAGAAACAGAAACTTCTCAAAGTACAAGTTACAGCTGACATCCAAGCCCTGCAGATGAAGCGCCTTGAAACACTTCTTTCCACCAGGATGCTCTCCTTCCTTCTTCAAAAACCAGCCTTCCATTATGGTTTTGCTTTTGCTGTAAACCGTATTTCAATTCTTCCCAGAACAGAGCTTGAAATTCATTTGCGCAGCATCCCTGGAAGCCCTCTTCGTCTCTGCTCTCAGTGTGAACTCCTTAGCAATTATTGTCCGTATCCCTCATTTAGCCATTAATCATATATGGCCCTGTAACATTATCTCTTATAAAAAGATTTAAATGTTCATGGGTTCCCAGCTTGTCTTCACAAATAGATGAGAAACTCATTACAGACAGGAAGCAGGCTTGTGCTCTCCATGGCATTCTCCACATGGTATATTACAAAAGTCCTGAAATACCTATTTATTCAACAGTTAATTGCTCAGCTTCCACCCAGATCCAGGCACTCTGAGAGGAGGGAGAACACCTCCCGCCTCCACAGCACGGCAAGGAAAGGCCCTGATAAGACCGATACTGAAGAGCCCCCAAGTAATTCTGCTTCAGGCCAGCCAGTAACACAGTCCTGTAATTCCAGCACTCTGGGAGGGTGAGGCAGGAGGATCACAGGTTTGAGTCCACTGTGGACAACTTAGCAAGATTTTGTCTCAAAGTCAAAAATAAAAACACTGTGGGATTGATTGTATCTCAGTGTGAAGGACCTGGGCTCAACCATCAGTATCACAAAAAGGAAAAATAAGCAGCAGGAGGAGATCCTGTCTCAAAAGCATAAGCACTCAAGCAAGCAAACAAAACAACCTTAAAATTCTCCTAAAGGAAAGTAGCAGTCCATCTATTACAACGCCACTTCTGTCTGTACTGACACTTAATAAATTCTTTAAATCTATCACTCAAACTTTCCCAACCTGGAAATTATCAAGACCCCAGTTACATATTTTTATAATGGCTATTTTTTTTTCCCAGCACTGGGGGTTGAACCCAGGGCCTTCACACGGAGTTACACATCCAGCCCAGTCTTTATAGTTGTTAAACAGATTATGACAAAACACATTAAAATAATAACTAGATAATCAAGCATAATTCCTAACCTACTATTATATTTTGCAAAAGATGACCTTTAAAAAAATAATTTTAAGCCAGACAGAGTGGTGCAGGCCTGCAGTCCCAGCCCTCTATAAGGATGAAGCAGGAAGACCACAAGTTGGAGCCCAGAATAGGCAATTTAGCAACACAGTGAGACTGTCTCAAAAATCAAAAGTATAAATGAACTGAGGATGTAGTTCAGTAAGAAAGCCCTGGGCTTAATCCCTCGTACAACAAAATAAATAAACAAATATTATTTTTAAATCTTAAGAATTCTAAAGCTATCTCCAAAATAATACATTTTCCAAATGGTAATTTTTAATTCCCAGGAGACAGCAGTCAAATTTTCAGGATTCAACAGGTTTTTCATGAAGAGTTTTACTTATTATTAAGCCCAGGCAAAACAAAGGAATTAACTATAATTAACTATTATAAGGGTTTAATATAATTACTGGTTGATGATCTTTGTTAATAGAAACAATGGCCCCACCACATTCGAAAAGATTAAAAAGAAAACACCAGGAATATAAACTGAGTGCTTACTAATGTGAGGAGAGCAAGGGAAAATTTCATTCAACAGAACAATGATGCGCCTTCAGTCACTATAAAAGAAAGCTTCAGAATCTGTTGACAGCTACCAATAAATGCAATAAAAGAGAAGGAAGAGCTTCTATGCACCAGTTCCTTTGTTGCAGTGACACTGTTGAGTAGGGACTTCTTGCTTAGCATAGGTTGTCCTTGAACCAAGGAGATGCTGAAACTGTCTGCCCCGCCTCTCTTCCTCCATGGCAGATGTCAGGTGCCCACCCAGAGGGAGAGGCTATTTCTGTTTCTAGGCCCATTTCCAGAACCAAGAGCATGTTCTCAAAGTCCACACAAGAACTGTCCTATTAACTGACAGCTGGAGAGCAGACAGAGCACAAGCTGGGTACAGATTGCCCACCCAAAAACTGGCTGAGTCCTGGCCTCCATAGTGGCTGTCAGCTAACAGGCCACCTTGCTCTGGCCTCAGAGGCAGGTCCTCCTGCTGGGAAGGCACACCTGCCCAATACTGACAGCCAGGCCATGGAGAAGCCGATTTGGTGTCCAAGTTTGAGGCAGGCCATGGGGAAACTCCTGCAAAGCTATGGCAGCCAGCTGGCTTGAAGGAATTCTTTGTTACAAGCTTAGATTTTATTTCAACTAAAATTTCAAGTTTTGATGAAAATTCCATCATCATTTCTTTAAATGACCCTTAGAAAACCTGAGCACCCATAATTATTCATATCGTATAAAGAAGTAGAAGAGAAGAATTTGCATGCTGTCAACAAAAAGAAATAATAAACGTTCGAGGAGATGACAATGTAGCTGGGTCTGGACCATAATCTCAGCTCTCTGGCAGGGTGAAGCAGAAACATCCCAAGTTTAAGTTCAGCATGGGTGATCTAGTGACTTAGGAGGACGCTGCGTTAACATCGCAATTTTAAAAATGGGCTAGGGATGTAGCTCAGAGAAAAGGTCCTAGATTCAATCCTCATTTCTGAAAAAGGGGATGAATATGTTAATTACCCAGACTTAATTATTACACATTATACAAATGAACTGAATTACCATACTATACCATATACATATGTACACTTATTATGTTATAAAAATAACTAAATTTTTAAAAATATGAGTACCACTGTTCAGTGCATATTGCCAGTGTACTTAAGACAGCTTTAAAGATAAACAGTTTTTGTCACAGCCTTCACCAATCCTCTTATCATTATTCAAGCTAGCCTGAAAATACATAGAGACAACTGTCAAAATCTCATGGTTGACATATTTCCCAGCAAAATCATGATACTCAAACTCCTGAAGTCTCCTTTAACGGTTACAGTACTATGTATTTCAAGACATTTTTACAGTGAATCTACTCACCAAAAACCATGACCGGTGGTTGGGGGAGGTGGGCAGTGCAGCTCAGCAACACAGCGCTTGCCTAGCGTGTAGACAAGCTGAAGCTCAATCTCCAGCAATTTCCTCCCTTCATTTCTTTTTTTAAATTTAAAAACAGAAACCATTATCAGGCAATACCTCACCGATTGGGTGGCCTAGTTTCTTCTTTCGCACAGAAAATGTGTGTATGCATGACTAATTATTATTATTTTTTTTTCAGACAAGGTCTTACTCTATAGCCCTGGCTGGTCCTAAACTCACTATGAAGCCCATGCTGGCCTTGGACTCACAGACATCCTCCTGCCTCTGCCTTCTGAGTACCGGGATTATGGGCATCCGCCACCCGCCTGGCTTTATGTGGTGCTGGGGAATCAAACCCATGGTGTTGCACTTGCTAGGCAAGCGTTTTAACCACGGTACCATTCCTTCAATTCTATATTTTTCTTGTTGTGACAGTGGTGATTGAGCCCAGAGTCTTCATACTGAGATACAATCCCACAGCATTTTTATTTTTGACTTTGAGACAGGATTTTGCCAAGCTGTCCAGAGTGGGCTCAAATCTGATCCTCCTGCCTCAGCCTCCCAGAATCCTGAGATTTCAGGCCTGAGCTACCTGGACCAGTTTACATGGCTCTGTCTTCCATGGTCAAAGATGCTTTAGCAAAAACATTCAAAATTGGATACCAAAGCAAAAAGCTCAATAATCCGAATGTCATAATCTTCTGGGCAACTAACTTGATAAAGTTTAAGGTAACTGGGCACGGTGGCACATGCCTGTAATTCCGGCATTCTTTCAGGCTGCAACAGGAAGATGCAAAGTTCAAGCCCAAAGTGGGCAATTCAACACGACACTACATCAAAATAAATAGATAAAAAGGGTCTGGGATTATGGTTCAGTGTGCAGGCCCTGGGCTCAATCTCCAATACTGCAAATTAATTAATTAATTTAAAATTAAGGTGAGACTTAACTTCTAATACTCCATGTCATCCTTCTGGATCCCTCATTCCCAAGAGTCACCTGCCCACTGTTTTCCCGGGTTAGCTTTATCTACTTCATTAGGTATGTAAAACCATTAACGTTCTACCAGGCAAGAAAACCCCTGGCTTACTCCAGGCCTTAAACACATTTTTTCCCTGCTGAAAGCACAATGTTCAGATGGCCTAAATATTTCCATAGTTTCAATCTACATTGAGTTTGTTCCATATAACTTCTATATAAAATTTCCTTACCACTCAATCTGGAAACAAAACCATAAACCTTTTTTACTGACTTTTTCACATGTGTGTCTTGTTGTTCCAAAGATTCTAAGTTCACTGAGGGCAAAGACCAAGTCTCACATTTTTTTTTAGCACCATGCAACTGATCCATATTTCTTTCTTGGCATTCTCAATATCATTCATAGGCTCACAGAAAATTATTATCTGAAAGGATCTTTAAAGATGTCCTAGTCTGAGCTCCACGTTTGAAATACACTGGGTTCAAATCCTATCTCTGGCATGTGTGAATTATTTAGACTATATTGGCCACAAAACATGCAATAACTCCTTAGAAAACCAGGGCAATCACCAAACAATCAACAAATACATATATCCATACACACACACACACACACACACACACACACACGCACACTTACACCTTTCCTTTTCTTGAAGGGGGAGTCTTCGTGAAGACAATCTCTTTGGCTGATTTTCTTCATAGTTAATACTGCATTTAATTGTAAGCCCAAAATGCAGGGCCTTTTACCTACTGTATTTTCTAATCTATGGCTAGTGCCCCAGTACAGGGGACAGCATCTCTGTGTGAAAGACTGCATTCAATCTCTATTTTATCACTATCTAGTTCAGCAAATGTGTCATTCTTTAGTTCTCCCAAGAACCCAATCATAGCTGCAGTGACACCTATAGTCCCAGAACTATGGGAAGCTGAGGCAGGCTGCCCAACCTGATGACTAAGCTCTATCCAGTCTTTTAAAAAAATCTCTCTCTATATAGATATATAGATATAAACTGTGTAATATATGATACATAAATATTATACATACAAACAAATATATAGAGGGTTAGAGATACAGCTCAGTGCAAAAAGCCTTGGATTCAATCCCTACCATCAAAAGAAACAACCTAGGCAAACTTCTCTTCAGAGCTGGAAAGGAAAAACAAAGAAATGAAAAACAAAAGAAAACAAAAACCTTAAAAAACAAAACTACTGTCACTTTCCAGTTTTTGGAATAAGTATTTTACCAGGACGTTCAGGCAAACTCTGACAGACCGTAAAGACAGGATTTGGAAGGCCTGAATCTCTCTCTCCACAGAGCTTTCTTACAATTTACGAAACCAAGTCCTCCAATGAAATTACTTATGCGTAATAAATTCTGGTAAACCAGGAACTCAGCGGAGAGCTGTCAGTGAACTTAATCACTGTTTTATGCAAGCAGGCAGTAACTAACAGGTTTAACGTGAGCTCAATACTGGGTGCAAATATCCTTCAACAACTAACAAGTTCCATTAGTAAAGATAGTAAATGCATATTTAAAGGAACATAAATTTTGCTTTTGGAAACACATTTTACAAGAAAAATATCTGCCGGCACAGACGTGTCATCTCTCTCCTCTGCAGGGAGTAGTGATAAAAGAAAACCTATGGGGGAGAGAATAAGATCGCAGATTGCTGAACTAAATTAAGACTGGTTCTTTCAAGGAATAGTCTCCCTAACAGCTATACATAATCAGCATCATGTATCAATTATACAAATACTAGTTAAGCCACTTTCGTGCCCTGGGAAAGAATATAAACACATAGAAAATCCCTGCGGGCGTCAGCTGTCCCCTCCTTGACAGCGCCATCCTAAAAGACCAAACACAGGCATTAAATCCTCCCTCCGGCTCTAGGCTCTATCCTCCCGCATCAAACCGCCCGGGCTGTAAGGCCAAACTCCGCCAAAATGTGAGCCCTGTTAAGCAAACGGTAGAGCACGCACAACTTTTCTTCCCACCGTGCGCGCATTCGCGATGCTCGCCTAGGCTAAGTTCTCACTTCCACGGTTTGCTTCCTCAACCCACTTTATGAGGCAGGGGAGAGGTCGTGAGCTCCAGCGGGAAGACTGGTTTCTGAAAGGACAGGCAGCGCTCCTAATGTGGGAAATTTAGGACCCGCCGGCCCCAACATAATAAGACGCAGATCGAAAGAGGGCTCCCCTCCTCACCGCCCTCCACCCGTGCCACGGGGGTCACAAAAACGCGCGCCCGGCATTACGCAGGAATCCGGGCCCTCCCGCGGGTAGACAGCCCGCCGAGCAGGCCGGCCGGGATCCTGGGGAGGAAAGTGGCCGGCCAGGAGACGCCGGGGCGAGTGAGCCGCAGCGCCAGTCCCGCGGCCGCCTCCGGGAGAGGCGCCGAGGGACAGAACGGAGGCGGTGGCGGCGTGACCGCGCGGCGGCCGGCGGGGCCGGGAACACGGTGGGCGCCGAGACCCCCGAGCGGCGGCCCGGGCTCTACTTACGTAACGCTTCAACTTTTTCTCCGGGGGGGACTTGCGCAGCCATCCCGAGCAGACCACTTCGCCGCCGCTCATGGTGAGCGCCCGCCGGGCTGTCTCCCCGACGGCGCGCTCGAGCCTCTCCGCCGCGCGCAGCCCCGGGCGTCCCGGCAGCGCCTCGGCTCCGTGGGACGCTGCCCCGACGCCGCGCCTCAGCCTCGGCTCTCGCGCTCCGCCCCGGGGAGCGGACCTCCCGGAGCGCCCTCCGACGCGGACGCCGTGCTCCCGCGCGGCGACCCCGCACGGCCTCTGCGCCCTCCTCTTCCTCCGAGGGTGGGTGGCTCCTCGGCGGCGCAGGGAAGCCCCGAAGCGCCCGCGGGCAGCGGCCGCGGCGCAGTCCTGCCCACGGAGGGAGCCGCCGAGGCGCGGCGAAGCGGGAGCGGTCGCTGGACGCCGGGCGCCGCGGAGCTCGCGGGTCCGACCGGAGGGTAGGTCCGCGCTCGCGGCCGCCGAGGAGGGCGGGGAGCGGCGGAGGAACGCGGCGCTGGCGGCTCGGCTCCGGCTGGGACCCACCGTCCCGTCCCGGCGCTCCTCCCCCGGCGCCGCCCCCACCCGGGCGCGCGGCCGGCTCCGAGCGGCGCGGCCCCGGGTCCCGGCCTCTTTCTGCGGCCCGCCTTCCGCCCCTTCCCCCGCGCCTTCCCACGTTCCGGCCCAGCTCGGGTTTCTGCCCAGACTTTCTCCGAAACTCCGCCGGAGCGCTTCCAGCCACAACAACAGGGCCGGGAGGCGGGGCGGCGGAGGGAGCGGTCGCCGAGGGGCATGCTGGGAGCTGTAGTCCGGGGCGGAAGCGGGGTCCGCGCCGCTCCGGCCCCCGGCCCGCTGGCGGCCGGGAAGGCGACGGAGGCCTGCGGGAGGGCAGTGCCGGAGCTTTGGTGCGGGGAGGGCAAAGGGCGTTCCGGGGTTCAGCCGGGATTGCCCTCTTGGTTCAGCCGGGTTTTCAGTGTGGAGTTTCTACTGTGCGCTACATCTGGAGTTTCGGGTGCTTTCTTTACTGTCAGCCCGTAAAGGAAAACGGCTAGGAGACCGCGATCCCGCCACTCCCCACGCGCGAGACCGGGCTGCCGCCAGCGGGAACGAGGGAGCGCACCATGGCGGCCAGCCTGGAGGGAGGACAGGGGGACCCCGAGGGCTGCGGTGCGCTGGCCCCCGGGCTTTCTGGCGGCCGTGGTGGGGCAGCGGAGGGAGCCAAAGGCTTTGATTGGACCTTTCCAGATTGGAGTCTCACACTCCTTTCATTTGTCGCTTCTTTCTTCCGTTTGACTTTGTTATTTACCTAAAATCTGCCCCGGGTTGTTGTATAGGAAAGGAAAACTCAAAGGGCGGCCCGGTTCCGTGTGCCTGCTTGTGTTTTACTACTACCTACCCCCGAGTTTTTCATGATTCTGCAATAGAAATATATTTTCCAGTGCACTTAAAACAAATACCTAAAACAAATTCTTAGTCGATAACATATATGCAGTTATGTAAAAGTGCTAACCATATGAACAGGTAAACATTTTTGAAAAGCGTAACTTGGTGCATTTCCTTTTAAAATGCATGCAGGAGTTCCTGTCTGTTTGAACGTTACAGGTTGTAATAAAAAGTAGGCGCTGGGTGGTGACAAGACAAAGGCCACTGCATACTCAGGATGATAAGGAAAGGGTCAACGCAACCACAGATTGTGATGAATGTGTTTCCTGAGGGGAACACACAGCTGAAGGTGAAAAATAACTAGACTTGAGACAGGAAGGCTGAGGAGAGTGTTGAGGTATCCAGAGAGAGTTAAAGGTATTGTGAACTGTGGCTCAAAATCAGAACTAAACAATGCGCTTGGGATCTAGCTCAGTTTGAAGGCCCTGGGCTTGAATCCCAGCACAGGAACAGAAAGAACAGAAAGAGAGAGATGAAAAATCAGACTTGCTCTTGATTTATGGACACATAAAAGGAATGATTTTTTGATAACCATAATTCTAAAGAGGAGTGGAAAGAGGGTTAGTTATAGGGAGCAGGCTTGGAGACACCTGGAAACCTGGCTCTGGAATAGGGACGAGCTCTAAGAAGAGAGACGCTGCCGAGTTGTGCAGATGTAAGCAGAGACAGTGGCCAGAGTCACCCCCCCCCCCCACACACACACGACACTACCGTGCATGAACTAACTGCATTAGATTAGTAGTTCTTTGCTGTCATCAGAGCCAGACTACTTTGAAAATAAAATGCATTTAAGAAACTCTTATGCTATCTTCACCTTATCTAAACAGCTTCATCCACAGTAGAGCAGAAGAGACCTGTTGGCTGAGGGTTATGAACTTTTTCAGCAGGCAGGCACAGGGGATACACTCATTTCACATCTGGATTCATTTTTCAAGTCATTTCATTTAGTGACCGTGACCTTGGACTGATTATCTCAGGCCTCTGAGTTTCAGTTTCCTGTATGTGAAATGAGAATAAGAATACTAATTTGCAACATTTATTAGAAATAATAGAATTGAAAGTATCAGGCACATAGTAGATGTCGACCGGTTTTGCTCTTCGTTGTTTCTCTGATATTTCATGGCTTTTAAGACTATAAGCAAGTATAATTTTTGTAATTGCCGAGAAGTCAGTGATTCTTTTTATTTTTATTTATTTATTTATTTATTTATTTATTTATTTATTTTTTTGAGACTGGGTCTCACTCTGTAGCCCAAGCTAGTCTTGAACTCATTATGGAGCCCAGGCTGACCTTGGACTCACAGCAATCTAACTGCCTCAGCCTCCCAAGTGCTGGGATTACAGGCGTGCACCACCATGCCCAGCTTATGTAGCGCTGGGGAAAGGTACTTAGTACTTGATTTAGCGCTTGCTAGGCAAGCGCTTTAACCACCAAGCCGTTCCTCCAATCCCCAGTGATTCTTTTTAAGTATGTGAATATAGATTATGCTACAGGTCCTCCTAAAGAAAATAAATTGCATTTGTGTTCCACCTTTCCCATAAAGAGTGTGCAAAGTCAATGTATTAATAACTAGCATTGGTAGGACTAGTCCACCATTGGATAGGAAGGTATTGGCTTTAGCAAATTTATTATACTTGGTCTTGAGTATAGCATGGTCCTATAATAGAACTGTATTTTCCAAACATATTTAGAACAAAGGGTCAAAACAAATTTTAGAAAATAGTAAAAGTAACCAGGCATGGTGATGCATGGCTGCAATCCTAGCACTGCAGGAGAGGCTAAATTAGGAGATTTGCAGATGCCAACCAAGTGAGGGCACCTTAGCAACTCGGAGAGACCCTGTCTCAAAATAAAAATAAAATGGACTGCAGTTACAGCTCAGTGCTAAGAACCTGAGTTCAGTCCTCAGTACTAGAGAAAGAAAAGAGAAAAGAAAATATAAAGTAGCCAGGTAAAAGACCTAAAAATATGAGGAAACAATTGAAAATTTATGGGAAACATACTGGGAATTGTCTTAACAATACAACACTCATTACAAAAACATTTCTGTGTTAGAAAATGTAATAAACTGTAGTATTGCAGAATTTTTTAGAAATTAGATGCTAGACTGGTGACAAGACAGATATGTACATATTCTTATTTCCTCTGTTCTTATCATAAATTCCTTTTTAAAGGGGAATTTTTAATATATTGTCTAATTTGGCTTTTGGAACTTCCAGGTTTTTTTCTTCATTTCAAGTAAGGCATGCAATTATCTTATTTCTGTATATAATGTCTTTATGAGGAATGTCCCTGGCTTCTACTGTATTGTTTTAGACTCAGTTTTCAGAGATCAAATCACAGTGGAGGTGAGGGTGAACATGTATGTACAGTATTTTATTTTTAAAAGTTTTCACTATTTTTACATTTTTGCCATCTTTAGATCCTCAAGTTACATTTTATGTATGTTTATATTAAAAGTATACTGGGCAAATCTATTACATATAACTATCTTAAATTTTATTTATTTAAGAAATATTTATGGAATGTCTAGTATTTCCACGTTCCTGTGGGTCTGGGGTACAATGAGCAGAAAGGCAAACTGGTACCAGTCCTTGTCTATCCTGTATAAAAACCTTTTTTATAGACAGTAGACCCTATGTTGTCTATATGTTGTTGATAAATGTTGGGAAAGGAACATATCGTCTTGTTTGGGCATATAATAGAGGATCTGCCCCAGGAGTGGGGAATCTTTTCTCTGCCAAGGACCATTTGGGTACTTATGGCATCATTCTTGGACCATATAAAATTATTAACTTACCGATTAGCATACTGTGTTTGGTAAAACAACTCATCTGTTATGTGACAGTTGCCTTGGTGGTATCATACGACTCACAGGCTAGATTTTCCCTTGCTCCCTGCCATCTTCCCCTCCAAGGGAGGGAAGGCAATAGGTTAGGAAAGGCCTCCCTGAGGAAAAGACTTCGGGCTGAATATTCTCAGGGTACGCACAAAATGACTGGGCTGGACAAGATAAAAACAAATACAGGTACAGGTTCTCTGGACAGGAGTATTACAGAACTGAATGAAAACAGCAGTGAGGTAATCAAGAGACATTAGATTAGAGACAGGCACAGATGGTGCAAGACCCTGAGTTTAGACCTTTCCTTGAAACAAACCTTCTAATCACGTTAGACAATCAACCTCTTAGATTTTGTAAGGCACCTCCATGTCCCACGTTAATCAAATAGCTTCCAACTTGAGTTGTTGATGTTTTTCTATGCATTCATTCTTTCTTCTCAATAGCTCTTCTAGCCTGTGGACACCATTTTTTTTCATGATCTGTCAGATCTTTTTGTTTCCATTGCCCACTCCCTTTTCCTAACTTAAATCCTATGGTCCACATCTTCAATAACATGTTTCCATCTCACAAAGCCTTAACTCTGGGCCAACCCAACTCTGCTGTCTTCTGAGCTCAGGCAGCCAAGTAGTGTTGGAGCAAGTCGTACAACCAGATGAGTGGCGTCATTACACGTTCGTGTTCAGTGACTTCAAATAGATTTTCAATTATCTGCAGGGGCATATCTTAGTTTGCTGGGAACTGATGTTTGTACACTTTGGAAAGTCCCCTTGAAGAAAAAGAAGCTGGGTGTGCTAGGACTCACTTATAATCCTAGCATTTAGGAGGCTGAGGCAGGAGGATAACAAGCTCAAGCCTGGTATAGACACCTTAGTGAGATCCTGTCTCAGAATAAAAAAATAAAATAAAGTAAAAAGCAGAATTGAAGATGTAGCTCAATGCAAAGGTCAGTGTCCAATACAAAAACCAAAACGTGATGCAAGTGCTAGGGGTAGAGCACTTGCCAAGCATATGTGAGACCCTTGGTTCAATCTCTAGCACCACAAACAGAAAGACAGAAAACTGGAATGAGTATGCATGTAGACTGTGGAAGATCTATACGTATTTTACAAATCCTTATGTGCATGAGCTTCCTGAGTATGACTTGGTATCCCCTCCTGTGTTGGTAGCCAGCACTATGAAAAATACTTGAGATAAACAACTCAAAGGAAGAAAGATTTATTTTGGCTCACAGTTTCAGAAGTTTCTCCCTAAACCTGTGGCAGGGAGGAACATCATGGCGGGAGGATGTGGTGGGGTAATGCTTCTCACTTCATAGCATCCAGGAAGCAGAGGGGATGAGAGAGCTAGAGAGCTGTGCTAGCCAGCTTCTCTTCCTTATCTTTAGTTCCATTCCTGCTCTCCCCTTCTCTCCTGGTGCCACCTGCATTCTGACAAGGCTGCCTCTCAGCTTGCTGCTCAATGCTGGTCTTCTCTGGAAACACCCTCAAAGTCTTAACCAAAGGTGTGCTTTGCTGATTTTCCCTAAGTGTTTCTCAATCCAATCGAGTTGACAATCAAGGTTAACCATCATACCTCCTGAGTAGGCCACTCCCCCTGTCCCTGTTCTCTTCTCTACACTCTTGGGCCTGTGCAGTGAGAGGCCCTGTGTTGAAGCTTCATTAGCTGCAGGGATGTCTCTGCTAATCTTGCCAGGTAGTTCAGCGAAGCTCGATATAACAAAATAGCTTATATCTGGATTGATTGTAGACGGCAGCATTTTTTCCTCACATTTGTAGAACTGGAAAGTCCATGATCAAGGCACCAGCTGACAAGTATCTAGTGAAGGTCTATTCCTAATTGATGGTGCTTTCTTGTTGTATCGTCATTGGCAGAAGAGATAAACAAGCCCCCTCAGAACCTTTTTTTTAAAAAATAAAATCTCTCATCTCATAGGGTGAGATATTACATACCTGTGAATTGCAGTATACTGTGAGACTGAGGCAGGGGAATTGCAAGTTCAAGTCCAGCCTGGGCAACTCAGAGACTTAGCAAGAACCTGTCTCAAAGGGATGTGGCTGGGGATGTGCTCAGGGAGAAGGCTCTGGATTTAATCCTCAAGAGCAATGATTCCACTCACAGCAATAACAGAGCTCTCATGACCTCATCACTACCCAAAAGTTCTGTCTCTCACTGATCTCTTAATACTATCACCTGGAAGAATAGATTTCAACATATGGATTTCAGTGAACACAAATATTCAGGCTGTAGCAATCCCACTTTGCTTATCTGGAAAGTTTGCTTGCTTACTCTTTGCCAAAAAATTTTCTTTTTATCCTATTAGAAGTATTGTGATAAAACTCATGCCACAAAATTTAGCTTTTGAAAGTATTCAGTGGAGCGGTTTTAGTATATTCAGGGAATTTCTGAGCATTACCCACTACCTAATTTTAGACCATTTCATCCCTCCTATATAAAAAAAAATTTATCATTAGCAATCATTCCCCATTTCCTCTTTCCTCAGGCCCTAACAACTACTAATATTTCTATATATTTTCTTCTCTCAAATATTTCATACAAATAGAATCATGCAATTTGACTTTTTGTGATTTTTTAACTTAGCATAATATTCTCAAAGTTTAGCCATAACATAATCCTTTCCATTCCTTTTAATTACTAATCAATATTCCATTATAACATACTACATTTTTCATACATTGGTGGATATTTTGTTAATTTCCATTTTTTGCTATTATAAAAAGAGCTTGGAATAACTATTAAAATTTCTTCAGACTTAGCAAATTTCTAAAACTTCCATCCTTTCTGTTAACTGAGGATCTTTCATTATTGCATCCCTGGGAAATTAAAGTGCTCAAATGGAACATCCTTCAACTTCTAGCCCTCAGACATGCAACCTCACCTCCATTTCAGGTCCTCCTGCTCCCCTCCTTCCTGTGGTGAATAGAGGAAGTTGCCTTTCTCCTATCAAAGGCCAACAGGCTTTAGATATCATCCCAATGCTCCTTCTCAAGAACCTCACTAAGGGAATGACCTCTGTAACTAAATACCCTCTGTATATTCCCTCCTGTAACTTTGTATGTGCTTTATTGTAACATTCTATTTATAAAAACAAGCGGTGATCAAAATTTGATATTATCATCCCTAATTTTTGCTTTATACCATCATGATCTGATTGGTATGATCTGAGGAAGGATCATGATTCTGATTTTGCTTATTCGATAGACCTAAAACACACACCACATACATGTTCACACACATAACATACACACCATATAATTTTGCTAATGGGAGAAGGCATTACTATGGTACCTTTTATATTTTAATTAATTAATTTATTGATATTTGAGGTCAGATTTTATTTATTTGTTACTTGTGCAATCCTTACATTTGACTGGATGCAGAAGCAGAAGCTTTCGGAGAGGGCAGACTGTCTCTTGGAAATCTGTTTCTGATGTCTGTCTTTGGCTTCCTTCGTTCTCTCTGGTGAAAAGTTTGGCATCCTCCCCAACCCTTGCCTTGTTTTTCTTAGTACACTGTTTCTTTAGAGCAATATGATGCCTGTGTTTGTGTTACAGGACTTGTGGAGTGACAAGAAGCTCAATCCTGGGTACTTTGGTCCTAGGCTTCTTACCTTCTTTGCCTGAGAGGTTTCTGACAACATACTGGTGGGCATCATCATCTTTAAAAGACTGAAAAGTTTTCAGATTCTGCTGTTGTTTTTAAGCCTCAGGCAACAAAGCAAGTAGTATTCCTCAGTACAGGGACGTCATTCTCTTCTTTTTTCTACAATAAACCAGGTTGAGATCACTAGGATTTGCATCCGCAGTGTAACCCCAAGCAGGCTTGCACTTTCTTTCTCTGGTTCTCTTTGGTCTATGACAAGAATGCTCTTTATCGACAGCCAGCATACACCACACAGGTCACAAGCCTCTGCTTCATGGGGAAACCTTGTTTGTTGTTCCCATGACTGATCCAGATGGCATAATCCCTCTGTTCTTCACTCAGACCATCAGCAGCAAGTTCTGTTGCCACTCCCTTCTCAGGTAAAGTATGAAGTTTACATTCATGGTTCATGTCAATGAGTTTCTGGCAGCCTGTGGCTGAAGGAAATATTGAGCCTTGTCTTGACATAGTTGATCACCTTGGAGGCAGTGCAGAAGGGAATACTGTGATTCCTGTAAAATTAGATGTTAATAGCTGAATCTTCTGTGAAAATTGCTGTCAACATGCAATTGCAAAGTATTTCTTTCCTAACATTAACACTATTCCTCGGAATAAATTACTGAATAGTTAAAAATGAAAGTTGATCGTATTGTATTTGAGAAAGAGATTGTAGGCAGTAGATAAGTTTACTTTGGTTTTCATCAAAAAGAGTTAAATTATTCATAATTTAACTTGTCTGTCTTGCTTGTTAACTTTGTCTTGTTTTGTGGGAGTACTGAGGATCCAGCCCAGACCTTCACACTGAGCTATATCCCCATCCTCTATTTTGGTTTTGATTTTGAGACAAAGTCTCACTAAGTCACTAAGTCGCCCAGGCTTGACTCAAACTTGCAATCTTCCTGCCTCAGCCTGGCATATTACTAGGATTACAGGTCTGTGCCACTGGACCCAGCTCAGTAGTGATTTTTTTTAAAAATAGGGCCTCATTCTGTAGTTCAGGGTGATCTGAACTTACTGTGTAGCCTCAAACCTCATGCAATCTGTCAGCTTCAGCCTCCTGAGTATTGAGATTATACACATGCACCACATGCCTGGCTCTATGACATGAAGGTTTTAATATTCATGGAATTTTTGACATGAATTTTTTAATCTTTGTGCTTCTCAATTTCTCAGTCCAAAAATTCTTGGTACCTTTGGTCTGTGCAGCATCATAGGTGTGAGTCATTCTGTCTTGTTGCTTCCTCTCGAATCTCTGCCCTTTGTTGCCAGTTGTGTCCTCAATTCAAGGACCATGTACACTGAGTTCTATTTCTTAGATACTTGTATGGATAGTCTTCACTTCAACTTGAGAAATGGCATTTACCTGAAACAGTCATTCAGTAACTTTAAGTTTAGAATAAAACTGAGTTGAGCAAATATATTTCAACCTAATGGACTATTTCTGCTCAACACATAGAGAAAATGCAGTTTGAAATTAAAACATGTTAAAATAACTCTAATACTGTTGCAATTTTTCATGTCATAATCACAAAGAAATTTTGTTTATATTTTCAAATAAAAACTGTCCTTTAGCCCAGTTAGTGGTTGAAATTTTGAAATATTAAATTATTAATAATAGTATAGAACTCAGGCAGTGATACCATAATGTGTTTTTAAATATGTCATACTCCTAATAATTGTAGTTGAAATATTCTAAAAACAAACTTTTATTCCTTTGTCAAAAGATCATTTTCTCATTGCTCATAAATATTTTCCCCAAAATTCTTTCTGAGATTTCAATACAATGTATTTTCCCCACCATTTTATTAATATATATATATATGTAACACATATTTACAATGAACTTGAGTATTTTGTGCATATATGTATCACATCAATATTACTATTCCTCCCCCTCCCCATTTTTGGCCCTCCCACACCCTCCCCATCTCCGCATAAATCCTACAATCACACCCATTTGGTTCTATAGAATGCTTGTGTTCTGGATTTCCCAAATCAGAGAAATTATGTAATATTTAACATATTTAATCTTCTGCATCTGACTCACTTTACCACTCAAATCACCACTCTTTAGCTCAGCTTCCTATCCCTAGAATGGGCTGCAGTGGCCATATCTTGACGCCTCTCCTCTGGGTCCAGCAGAGCCCTTTATTGGGACAATTTGCCAAAACTTCTATTTTTTCCTGTCTTTTACTGTATCTTTCTTGAGATTCTTTAACATGGCTGCACCCACCAGTCCACGTAGGAAAAGAACCATAACAATGAAATTCATAAGGCTAGAAAATTTGGGAATGAAAGAAGAAGTTAAATTTTAAATTCCCTAGCTGAGTACTGAAAGGTAAATGTTTGTACATTCAAAAGACATTCAGGTTATCATTACATCACTCAGTTTTCTTAGGATAAGCTTACATCAAAGACTGAATAAGTGAATTGCTACACTAAATGAGCTTAAATCTATTAAGTATATTACACATAATGCAATAGATATAATGGCATACTTTCAATACAGTTTAACTTTTTTTTTTTTTTTTTTTTTTTTTGTCGATACTGGAGATTGACCCCAGAAGCATTGAAGTTAGGATTTCATTGAGTTGCCCAGACTAGTCTTGAATTTGCAGTCCTCCCGTTTCATTCTTGCCAGTATCTGGGATGCCAGAGGTGCACCACCACACCCAGTGGAAAATGTTTAAGGGAAAAATCAATCCCACCTTTGGAAAATGACACAAAGCACAGTTTGTTGCCCTTTTGGAGTATGGTCATTCTGAAGACACTTTCCATCCTAGCACCTTGATGCCAACACCTTCTCTGGTTGCCATGTCAGTAGCAAGCAGACATGAACGCAGCTTAGCCACTGGATTGAAGCTCTTCACTAAATGCCCTTATTCATTCATACAACAAACATATGTTAAGAACTCTCTGCTAGATATTAGGCTAGAGGTTCAGACAAACCAAGTAAATGAAATATATATATATATATATATTCTCCCCATAAAGTTCATCATTAAGTGAGAAAAGTAGATTCCAATAGTCTCACAAACAAATGTAAGGCACCTGGGATACATATTCTGAAGGAGAAGTATGTATCGCAGTAGAAAAGCAGAGAATATGACTCATCCAGAGCATGAAGAAAAGATTTCCCACGGGAGCAAAGGATGACTTGGTGGTGGCTGAGGAGGAAGCAGGAACTAACCAGCCTCCGTACAGTGAAGGAAGATGGCAGCATCCCAAGCACAGAAACAGAAAGAACAGAGCCTTGGCAGTGGGAAGAGAGGACTGTGTGTGTGAGGGCAGGACAAAGGCGCAAGTGGATTGGCACCGACGGTGATGGGAGTGGAACAAGGGGAAGCTGGATACCTGTGGTGAAGAATGGTCATGTACATGTAGGAAGCCTATGGTTCGGACTTTGGTCTTTATTCTGTGATTAGTGGGCATCCATCAAGGTCATGTTTGTGTTTTACAATCATTGCTCTGGATAAAAAGTGAGGACACATTGATTAAGGGAAAGAGGGTGTAGTTGCACTAAATGTATGACCTGAAGCCCAAATGAAAGATGTAATAGCTTGAAAAAGTGCAGAAATACAATGAAATGGATAGAATGGAAAATGGAAGTGGGTTGGTGATGAATGAAGAGAGAGGAAGGAATAAAGATAGTTCCAAGGAACTATTGAGAAAGAAAGAAATTGGAGGAGGACACTAGATTTGGTGAGGTCTAAGAGAGAGATTCATGATTCTGATTTTGTTTATTTTGTAGAACACAAAGAAATATGAGACAGAGAAGAAAAAAGAGTAAAAACAATGAACAGAACTTTAGAAATAAAGCTCACTTCTAGCATCCTAAAATATGTATAATTGAAGTTTGCAAAGGGGAAACTTTTCCCTTTATAAATATTTAAAATACCTCTTATTGACAACCATATATAAGATACAACATTGCTGAAATTAAAGAAAGCTTCAGTAAGATAAACAGAGTTGATTATTAAGTTGTCAGTTTTCCCTCAGAACAATCCATAAATTCAAGGCATTCCCAATCAGTACCATAGCATCTACTGTGGTTTAGATTGAAATGTCCCCCAAAAGCCTCATGTATTTGGATGTTATGATTTATTTATGAAACCATGTATGTTAGGAGTGAGGGGGCCTTGCCTGGAGTGATGGATTATGGACATGTGGTAGATTATAGATTACAGGCATGTTTTGGGTTAGGGGCTTAAACCTAGAGGGGGTGGAAAACTGAGGTGGACCCAAAAGAGATGGAATGTTGTGGTTTGGATCTGGAATGTCCTCCAAAAGCCTCGTGAACCTGTAGATACTGTGTACTATTGGGAGGTGGAACATGGCTGGAAGAGATGGATTCTTGGGGCTTGACCAGGAGGTATATGTGCTGGTTCCGTCCTTCCTCCCAGACTTTGCTCTTTTCTGCCATGTTGTGAGGAGCTTGGTCTCAGCTCCAGCCCCACCCTGTGCCCCTTCCTACAATTTTCCAGCCACCCACCCATGAATGGACTATGACCTTCTGAAACTGTAGGCTTATATAAACTTTTCCTTCACTAATTTGTACATTTTGGGTATTTTGTCACAACAGTGAAACTGACAAGATTATTCTAAAATTCGTGTAGAAATGAAAGGACTTGAATCAAAACAAATATGAAAAAGAACAAAGTGAAAGGACTTCTGTCACCCCTGACTTCAATCCTTATAATAAAGACATGATGATGAAGATAGTGTAGTACTGACATCAAGAGAGACAAACAAATTAATGGAACAAAATAGAGTCCAGACATAGACCCACACAAATACAGTCAATTGATTTTTGACAAAGTGGTATAGACAATTCAAAGGAAAAAGATAATCTTTTCAATAATTGATCTTGAAACAATTAAATATCCAAGTATAAAAACAACCCAAAACTTTGATCTACGTCTTGCTGCATATGAACAAATGTACTCATAATATATCACAGACTTAAATGTAAAACTTAATAAAAAAATAAGCCTTCTAGGAGAAAATTGGTATAGTGTTGAGTTATGTGAAGATCTTCTGGGCTTGATACAAAAGAAAAAAATGATAAATTGGATTTTCTGTAAATCAAGAGATTTTTCTCTTGGAAAGACATTGTTAGTGAATGGAAAGTCAAGCCACTGACTGGGAAAAATAATGTGCAAATCACATTTGATATAAGATGATATCCAGATAGGTATTGAGGCTCACACCTAATCCCAGCTTTTTGGGAAACTCAGGCAAAGGACCTTAAGTTTGAATCTTGCCTGTGAAACTCAGTGAGACCTTGTCTCAAAGTAGAACATGACTGGAGCTGTAGCTTGATGCAAAGGCCCCAGGTTCAATTTCTAGTCCTCCCACTCCCCAAAAGGAAATGTATATAAAGAATTATAAAAACTCTATAACAGAAAGGCAAGAAACCTAACAAAAAGTAGGAAGGAAGAATACGTAGCTCATTGTTATAACACTTGTCTCCCATGTATGAGGCACTATCTCCAAAAAGAAAAAAAAAATTAAAAAGCAATGTGAATGCTAAGGTGGAACATGGACTTGGTTTGGCTTTGGGTTCTGCAGGATACTTGCAGAGGGGTCTGTGTCTGGTCCCTTGCCCGCCCCTGTCTTTCTGGCACTGCTCCCTGCCTCTACTTCCTAGCTGCCACAGTAGCAGCTTTGCTCTACCACACTCTTCCGCCAAGATGTTTCCATCTTGGAGCTGACTGGTCATGGCTAAATCCCCCCAAAACCATGAGCCAAATTAAACCTCTCATCCTTTAAGTTGTGGCTGTCAAATATTGTGTCTCAGAAACAGGAGTGCTGGTTACTTCTGCAGAATATTTGCATAGATGCTTAACCAAGAAAGACATACAGGTGACAGGTACATCAAAAAATGTGCTCAAAATCACTAGTCATTAGTAAAATGCAAATTAAAAGACAATGAAATACTATCACACATATTAGCATTTCAATAAAGGATAATATCAAATATGAGTGAGAAGACTGAGAAATCAAAACAGTCATATACTTCTTTTGGTATTACAAAATGAAAGGCATTTGGAAAATTTCACTTGCCAAATGACCTAGACATTCCACTCCCGAATATTTCTTATCCAGGATATGTCCATAGAAGCTCATAGCAGTTTCAAGTAGGAAACAACCTAAGTACCCATCAGTAGGCAAGAGATAAAATGTGATATCTATCTAGTGGGATACTGTTCAGTCATAAAGAAGAATGATCTAGTGATACAAACCAGGGCATGAAAGAGATTCTGAGTCAAGTTGAATGTGCAAGTAAGACAAAAATAAAGGCATATCATGTGAATTCATGTATATGAAATTCTAGAAAAATATAATCTACAGCAGAGAGTAGATCACTGGATGCCTGGGCTTAGACAGGGTAGATATGTTCACTTTCTTCAGTGTGATGATGGTCTTGTGCATGTACATTGACCAAAACTGACCAAATCACATTCTCTGAATATGTGTATTTTTATTTCATGTCATTTATACCTCAGTAAGGTCAGTTATACCTCAGTGAGGTTTTTCTAAAAAAGGAAAAAAAAGTCAACTCAACAGAAAAAAAAGAATAGAAGTCTTAAATAGGAATTTAGGCAAAACTGATCTGTGGATCAGGAGACTAGTTAACTTGGGTGTGTGAGGGTGGAAAACAAGGAGAAAAGTCTGCTTTCTGCATGGTGCCCAAATGTTTACCTTGCCTGAGCCACACTGAGGAAGGGAAATTATCTTGGGCCAATACAAAATATCTAATACAAGTAATCCAAAAATCACAACAAAATCTAATTTGTTAGAGAAAAAAAAGGTCTGCGTTCAAGGCCGTGCTGGACTGCATGTGGCCCATGGGCCATGGGTTGGACAAGCCCACTTAGAACAGCAGTGGTGGTATCTTGACTTGAGTGCTGGTTGTATGAGTATGTTTGTTTTTTGAAATTCATTCGGCTGAACATGAACACAGTCATTATCTGTGCACGTGTGTATTTATGTTACGCTTAGATTTTAAAAGGTTACTTACAATAAAAAACAATTGTATGTACATCTTCCAATATGGTGCAAAAATTTGCAATATGTTTTCAGCTCTGTTCTAGGGTAAACTCTCTGACACTCCTTTTCTGGGAGATGAATTTTCTCACTGTGCTTTTCCAGGTGGTAGAAAAATGTCCTCAGAAGTTTCTCAGAAAGCTGTTTATTATTTTTATAAGTGAGGGATGTGCCTATTTTAGCTTCAAAGAAATCAGCAACCTCTTCCAGACAGGAAATTGCTTGGGAAAGGCAATTAGATTGTTCAGAATGTTAATGCAGTTAGATTCCAGAGGGGTGGTGCCTTGGCGTGCTAGCCAATTTGCTGGCTCAGTTCATACCCTTCTTCCCTGAGAACTGCTTCCCTTCCCAAGACCACCAGGGTGGAATCTTTGGTCATGGTTTCACAGCTGATGGTACCATTCTAACTATGGGAAAACAATTGATAAGCTGTACCAAGCTAGTAAGATTTCTTCTTGAAGATTTTGAAATTGCAACTGGGAAACGGTAGTTCATGCCTATAATCCCAGTATATGGGAGATTGAGGCAGAAAAATACAGTTCAAAACCAGCCTGGGAAAATTATTGGCTTAGCAAGACCCTGTCTCAAAATGAAAAATAAAAAAGGGCTGAGCGTGTAGCTCACTGCGGAGGCCTTGAGTTCAATCTCCAATACCGGAAAAGAAAATAGGAAGAGTTTGGAACAGAGACCCAGATGAGTTGGCCATGAGCCCTGGAGCTAGGAAGCACTCGCTAGTGAGGGGCAGTGAGGTGTCTTCTGAAGGACAGAGATTATTAATGCCACGAAGGACCTCAATGACTGAGGCCACTCTGGTTGCTGTCTCTGAAGGACCTCATTGGCATTCTTGCCCCTAGTCCATGAGATTTCATTTGTTAAATGAAAACCTCCCTTTTGATTTAATGTAGCCTAAGTTATTGTTTCTCTTCATTGCACTCAGTGCCTCCTGTCAGACACTCGGCAAGTAAGAAATCAAAGTGAAGCTATTGTAGTACAATTCTTGTTCCTGTTGGCCCAGCTACTTGGTTAGGAGGTTGGGGCAGGAAGATTGTTTGAGCTCAGGAGTTCTCAGCTAGCTGAGACAACATAGGGAGACCTTATCTCAAAATAAATATAAACATAACTCGAAATAATTAAAAAAATGTGGACCCTGATAGCAAAAGAGTTATGTCATTGTAGGATCTTGGATTTGCAATAAAATTTTATAAAGTTGTCCACCCTAAACTCCCTCATTTCAGAAATACCTTTGCTGTGGCCACTTCAAGTCTTCTCCTCCACCATCTCTCCTTTCTTCTATCCTCCCTTCTCAGCCTCTGTTCCTCCTTCCAACAAATGTTTATTCAGTGCTTACCATTAGCCAGCCACTGTTCTGAGTTCCTGGCATTAAGTACATCGGATGAAAATAAATAATAAAAAAAGGACAAATCCTCTGTCTTCTTGAAGGTTAAATTTTCAGTGAGGAGAAACAATGAATGGGAACATAAGAAAGCAATTTACATTAATGTCTTAGAAGAAACTATGTGGGAAAAAGAAAGTAGCTTGAGGAGCAGGGAGAACAGCTGTGGTACTGATGTAGGAGGGCTGCAGTTCAAAACAGGGTGGGCCTCACTGAGTACATACTGCTCAGGGACACTGAAGGAGGCGATGGAATTGAAGGAACATACAGGAATTGGAGTGAGCTGGGCTCTGTCTGCTGTGCTGAATACCAAGCACTCACAAATTGTAGGAGACGAAGTTGGCGGTCTAAAAGGGGCCTGGTCATGTGGAGCCTTGTCAGCCAATGCAAGGACCTGGCTCTTGTTCTGAGTGAGCTGAGGAGCCTTTGCAGGATTCTGAGCTGGGAAGTATCTTCTGACTTATATGTATTAACACAACTGGCTCTGTTTTAAAGACATTTTGAGAGGACAAAAACAGATGCAGATGAAACTTACTTGTCAATTTTTTGTATCAGTTTCAACTGATACTTTAAATTGTGCTAAAGTCATTGCAATTTCAGTTAATTTTTAAAAATGCTTTATCTGATTACAAAGGTGCCCATGTTGGGCTGGAGGTATAACACAGCACTAAGCGCACTTGCCTAGCAAGCACAAGGCACTGAGTTCAATTCCTCAGAACCATATAAGCCTGTCATGGTGGCACATGGACTCAGGAGGCTGAGGCAGGAGGATTGATGTGAGTTTGAGGCCAGTCTGGGCTATGTAGTGAGTTCATGACCAGTCTGGACTACGAATTAAGACACTGTCTCAAAAAACAAAGCAAAATAAAGCATGGTGATCATGTGCTAGGTGGATAAGTGACACATAAAAGTAAAATCCATGTATTATACTACCTCTAGAGAGAACCATGTTTTAATTTTTACATAACATTCTAATTTTTTTTAACTTATGCATATATTTACATATTTTAACCTCTTTTCCAATACTTCTTCAGCTCTTTGGTGGCAAATAATTATTTTTGTCTCATAAGCATGTCATAATCTAGGTCATCTTTTTAATTCTGGGATTGATAGATACATTCCAAGATTCTAAGAACTTTTTGGAAGCATAAACAATATTCTCTTTCTCCCTGTCTCTTCCTGTGAGTGTGTTTGTATGTGTGTGTGTGCATGTGTGTGAATGTGTGTGTGCAGAGGAATGTAAGTTTCTCCAACTTTTCAAAGGGGTCTTTGACATCCAATTTGATATCCAAGACGACTAAGAAACATTTATAAAAAGTTTTAGGGTATTTGGGGGCCACAGAATGCTCTCATAAATTATTCTCTCTTAATTGACAGAGAGAAGTTTTAAGCAGCCACGTTTGTCTAGGATACTCCAGCTACTTGGCCATAAGTGATGGAGACAGGGTGGTCACTTAACCCATGCTGTACCAAGCAGAATCCCTTGTATTGGAAATTAAGAGCTGGGACTGAGGGAAAGGGAGCTTCTGGTAAATAAACTAGAATTTGGAAAAAGCTTTTTCACATAAACAAAGAGTAAAGCTGAGGGCAGAAACAGCCAGTCCCGCCCATTTTCCCAATGAGATTCCAATTCCTGGCTCCCTTACTTTGTTCCCTCAGCTGTATTCCCAACATTGGATTCTATGAGGCACTCCTGTTTCCAGGGGTCACATTCAAAATATTTAAAGCCAGAAGTTTCTGGGAACCAAAGAATTAGAGTAGATGATAGAAATACACAGCTAGCTTAGCCATACCCGTGCATCTCATTTTCCTGGGAGTCCTCTCTTTGCCTAAGCCAACTGATTTGTGTGTTGAACCAAAATGATTTCAACTGCTGTTCAGTCATTGCACTGACAGAAAACTTGACCTGGCAGTTGTATCCTGGAGGGCTCAGACTTCTCCATCCTTATCTGTTTGCTCCGTTTTGTCTGTGGCCCTCTGGCAGAATGGAGATAGCTCTTCTGCTATGAAGCTATTGCCTGATTAGTTGAACGTAAGTATACTAGGATTATTGTCTTGTGTGATTTGGGCATAATCCTATTAACACAGACCACAAGAACATCAGCTTTTAGAGTGACTAATTCAAATCACACTGAGCTGATTATCAAATACCCAAGTCTCTCTTTCTCTCTTTTTAAACATAGTCAAGCCATTTTATCCCATTATATGTATTTATGAGATGGTGCCTGGAACACAAACTTGGAGCTTGTTAAGTTTCACTTTGTTGTTCTTGAACCACCTTCAAGAACAGCACTGGCACATTCTGAAAAGCTTTTAAAATTTTGTATTATTTGGGTCTGGTGGCACAGGCCTATAATCCCAGCATTCTTGGAGGATTACAAGTTTGAGCCCTGCCTGGACGATTTAGTAACTTAGAGAAACTCTGTCTTAAAATCAAAACCAAAAAACTGGACTGGGATATAGCATAGTACAAAGGCTCTGAGTCCCTCCCCCAGTATGGCAAAAATTAATCCATTAGTCAATCAATCAAATAAAATTCTCTATCATATTAGTTTCCAGCTTTCTGTTATCCACAGATTTAGAAACTGTGCTGTATTATACCCTTTGCATGACAAGACTTGTTTGAAATCCAGTCTGGGGCCGTGTTCAGTCAGTGACTGGAGTCCCAGTTGGACATCAGATCTTGCCCAATATCCAGGAAGCTGGACTGTTGTCAACAGCTGACCTGGCAACATGTATTCTTATTAAATACACTGAGGAAGCATCAGAAACCTGTGGAAGGGAGCAGTGCTGAACTGCAAAGCAAGTGGAATGGACAATACTGGGGGCAATTGCAGACATAACTTTTAAGTTGCCCAGGAAGTACAGAGGGGAGAAATCCATTTACACTCATAAAAGACGCAGTGCAGAACTGCTCATATCTGCCTGAGTGGGCATCCTCCGCGGCTTCATTGACCTTGCTGACTTACTCCCTGTGGAAAAGCCCTCTCCCAAAGCATGGGATGCCCCATCCCCTTGGCCCGACTTCTTCCAAGTCATTTGATAAAACTCTGCTCAGGACAGCACCAAAGACAAAGACACCAAAGACCGAGATATTGTGATCAGTCTTCAAGGGTCAAAGGTCAGAAGCATGTGAGCAAATGAGGAGCCAAATGTCCATAAGAACAGGAACCGAAGGCATAGGCTGGGAACCTATGCAAATGCCCCCAGGCAGGGGTTCTCACGGTGTTTGCTGCCCAGGGGACACTTGTCAGCTCTACCTCTTTCACCTCAGACCTCCCAGTCCTTCTGGCTCAAAAATATGGTTTCCTAAACCCAATATGCTGCTCACTGTAAAGTTGTTTCACACATATGATGATTCTATAGTTTATTCACACAATTCACTCTAGGTTCTCTTTGCTTCTTTTCATGAATTTTTAAGATCAGAGATTTTCTCATTGAAAAACTTGATGTACTTATCTGGAAATAATTTTTAAAATAATTTTACATCTTTGAGGTTTAGAGTAAGTGATGAATAATTTTCAGATGGCCAGTTGTATGAGAAAGCATTGAGCTAGCAATGAGCAAGGAATGAAATGAAAAACACAGCTGTTATTTTCATATGATTGAGAGTTATTTTGGGGTCAACAAAAAGGAAGTTAGTGTATTTAAAACTGGTGCACTAATATGCTTTCCAAAAGTGGTATTGCTTTCAGGTCAAGGTTTTATTATATTAGTTTATACCTCATTTTCATACTGTTGGATCTGAATGAGACAATCACTTACAGAGAGAAGTTAAGAGTCCTTTATTAGTTGGTGACTGGGAATGGGCTCATCCACTAAAGAATTCTCAGTCCTGAAGGGGGCTTTGGTGGGGTTTATAAAGGCAAAACCCACAAGAATTGGAAGGATCACTAGTATTCAATAGAGAGAGATAACACCGGTGTATAAATGGGGAAGGGCACAGGACAGGAGAGTCGGGAAGCAGAATAAGCAGCAATAAATTACAGAATCCATAAACTAACAGTAATTCAAAATTTTAATTTATGCCTGTACCTGCTTTTGGGCAAAATTTTCAATAACAGTCTAGGGGCAGGGGTTCAGCAGAGGGTGAGTCATTGGATCATGAAGCAGCTACACAGGGATTGCAACTGGGGCAAAGAAGACATCGGGGAAAATCTAAAATGGTGGAGCTCTTGCCACTTCAATACAATTATTACACAAATATATGTTGCTTGTAATACAATATAAAACTTATAATCTGTTTATAATTTCCAAGCTTTCTTAATTAAAATTTAGTTAGGGTCATTTAAAAAAGCTCTAATATATTTCAGCAATAATTTTTTTCTTCTTCTTCCTCTTCTTCCTCTTCTTCTTCTTCTTCTTCCTCTTCTTCTTCTTCTTCTTCTTCTTCCTCTTCTTCTGTTGCTGCAATTTTGTATATTTTATCCCTGCACTTACATGCTAAATGAAAACGTTCAGTAAGTTGATGGAAACTTACTAGTATTATAGACAGGTAGAGAAAAGGAAAGGCCGTGATGAGACTTGGCTCACCTGTTTTGGTGCCTACAAAAAAAAGTTGGAGCTCTAAGACCTAGTGTCCGTGAGGAGGGCACTATCATGATGAGGTGATATGTGACTTCTAGACACGGTTCACCACTGCTGCTTCATAGATGTTGTTAGACCTGTCAGTCTGGACACCTGTTCACCACCTCTGCTTCACAGAGCACTGAGGGAGCTTCGCAGTGTTAACATATCCCTTTCTCTCCACAATGGGGAAGTTTTATTTTTCTCTGAGTTCCAGGATTCAGTGTGTGTTAACATAGATTTCAGAGTATCACTGGATTGGCTTAGAGACTTCAGTTTGAGATCTAGAATTTCCTTCTAGGGAAATTTATTTATTTATTTGATGATTTATTCCATTATCATGAGAGATGTCACCTAAGACACCATCAGAAGAAATACCAAGAGGAAATTTTATGAAATTCCTTCTACTAAGAATCCAGGTTGTATAAGTTCTAGGGAGTATAAATAGTGTGACTAGAGATAGTCGTGTTGTAGGCAGTGAGGGATACAGGGTCCCCTCAGAAATGGAGAATTTACTGGAAAGCACAGAATTGGCAGCTGGCTATAGCTCATGGCAGCCTAACCACTCTTCGGGGCTATTGAGGTTAAACATAAGGTAGTTCAAAGACAATAGGGTGAATTTATAACTCTGACAATTACATATATGTACACAAAATTCTCAAGTTCAATGTAAACATTATATATCATATATGCATATTAATAAAATAGGGGGAAGATAACAGGGTGAAAGATGAAGGATGAAGTACTTCAAAAGCTTCATAAGAGTGGATTAAAGCTGCTGCAGGGTGGATTTCAGTAGCTGCCTAGGGGTGAAGAACAGAGCAGCCAGCTTTAACAACACAGCTGCTGAGCTTAGGAGAGTCTCCTAGCCAGCTCTTCTATAAAAGTCCCTAGGATCTTTGTCCCATATGGCAACCCACATTCTTGGGTCCCTCTTCTAGCTAGAAGAAGCTTTATCCCCCTTCTTTTCCCTTCGATATTTTTCCCAATAGTGTCCCTTTCACATTCTATGTTACTTCCGTCATAACTTATTCCTAAATCTTATAGAGGGGCTGGAGAAATAGCTCAGTGGTTGAAGTGCTTGCCTAGTAAGCACTAAGTACCTGAGTTCGATTCTCCAGCACTGATAAGCCAGTTAGTGGTGGCCACACGCCTGTAATCCCAGCACTCGAGTGACTGAGAGAGGAGGCTTGTCTTGAATCCAAGGCCAGCCTGGGCTTCACAGTGAGTTCAGAACCTGTCTTACTACACAGTGAGACCCTGTCTATAAATAAATAAATAATAAAGCTCATAGAGACAGGAACCCGGCACAGAAGCCCAATGGAGTGGGGACCCAGGAGTACAACTGCTAACAGTAGCACCAAGATATTGGAAAAGAGCTCATCTGTTCCTTGAGCGATGTGCCTGTGAGGCATCCCACGCTTCACTGTTTGCATACAGATTGCTACCAGGGGATCTTTCACCCTGAAAGGGTCCATACATCTTTAGGTCCTGCAAATCTCTTAGATTCTCCCATACTATGACTACAGGCCTGGGACTTATTCTGTCTGTTGTTGTTTGCCAAGTTTAGGGCGGTTGAGAATATTTGTGATGTCCATGTCTTTATCTGCTGTGATACATGTAGAGGACAGTTTTTTGTTTTTGTTTTTTTTTTAGAATCTGTCTCCCTGGAGCTCTGTCTGATAAGTACTATGCAGGTGCAGGTTGTTTTTCAACTTTACAGCTCTCAGAAGTGCTGTTCCCTTCTTCACAATTCTACTCAGAAAAAGCTTCAGAAACACTCTGATTCACTGCTCAGCTTTTCTCCTTCTTACTCCTCCCTCTCCCCAGCCTGTGAGAATGTTTTGTAAGACTTCTAAACTTTAATCTCTCTTTTTTTTTCAATTTAGGAATTCAGGCTTCTGGGATGTGAAACACAGAGCTGTTGTTTTTTCTCCTGTCTTCTTTTCTGTGGCCAGAGCTCAGGTCTTTGCTTAAATGAGGCCAAAAGAGAAAAGAAGAGAGAAAGCCCAGGGAAGAAACAGTGGCTAATACCAGACAAACTTTTCTACCAAATGAAGTGCAAGAAGACCATGAAGACTAAATGCAGTGTGACTGGTACAGACTAGTGGTTCATCTAGTGTTCAGAGTAGGGAGAAATAAGTGCTTGCTGTAGAGGCAGGGAAGGCTCTACGGAGGGAGGGTGTTGCTCTTTGATAAGTGACTGGTTATATTTTGGTTAGGTAAAAGATCAGAATCTTATATCCTCAATTGAGAATATCTTCAAAGCCCCAGTGCAGAATGGTGTGACTAAAACCAATGATCATGAAGGCCAGAAAGATTCTGGAGGGTGTGGCAATCCCAGATGAGAAAAATGGTTCTAACATAGGTGAAATAATATGTTCTTATATAGATTAATAGAAATGCATACATACATACATACATACATACATACATACATACGACTAGGGCCAAATGAGTTTGAGAAATTCATGAATTCTTACAAATATTTCTTAAGAGTTAAGATGTATTATGTCTTTTGGTTCCTGCTCTGGTGGGAGAGGTAGATATTTTTACTGAGCTGGAGTTCAGTCAAAACCAAAGGCTTCCTGTAGATTTTATGTAACAAGAAACTTCCAGCAATGAATGCCATGATAGGAGAAGCTCTAGGGGATAGATGGGATGTCACTTGGTTCCTTGCTAAGGCTGGAAGGAAGAGAATTTTCACCAGAGACCTGAGGATGAGAAGAGAGAGGTGAAAAGAGTGTGGCAAGCAGGGTGACTGGTATTCTGTCAAAAGACAAAATAGCAGCAAATTGATTTTAAAGATATTAAGTAATTTTTATTTGCAAATTGAGAGTCAGGCCACACCCCATTCCGTGAAATCTAGAGTGTTCTGATGAGCCCAGCAGAAGAATTCTTCTGCACAGAAAAATGCAGAGAAAAGCAGAAACAGAATACAAAGTGGATTGGTCATCTCAAAGTTACTTTTCTTGTAAAAGATTGAAACAGACTTCCTTATTGTGCTAGCTAAAACTGGTCTGCTGCGAGATTTGACTATTATCTCTTTCTCCTTATTTCTTAGAAAATCAGTTAAAGAACTTAGTTTTAGATTAGTGATGTGGAAACTCAACATGAGTTTTTGATTTGGTCAGAAGTCTCTTGTAAATTTAATTTAATAATAATGCAAAGGCAGCCAGGAGAAGCGGTATCGAACATTTGAAGGACTGTAAAAATTTCTGTGTAGCTTGAGTGTAGTATTACTGAGAGTTCTTGATAGGCATGGTGATGCATGCTTGTAATCCTAGCTACTCAGGAGGCTGAGGCAGGAGGATGGCAAGTTTGAGGCTAACCTGGGCAATTTAGAGAGACTGTTTCACTTAAAAAATGTATCTTTGGCCAGAATAATATTTTGACCCAATTTAGGCATTCTGGGCCTTTCTGAAGAGTTTGCACAGTCAGATGGTTTGCACATTTTTTAGTACCACCTCCCTATGTTATGAAGGATGGAGTTAGAAGGGAAGCAGGGGCAGAAGCAGGTAAATACAGTTAGATGGCTGCTTAGGAGAGACTACATTGACTTTTTTATTTGACAGGAACTGATTCTACTGTCTTTAATCTTTCTCTTTCTTTCACTTATTCTTTCTTTTGGCACTAATTTTGCAATATTTGTTTGCTTTTTGATGGCATATTTCAATTTCTTAAACTAGGCTAGTAGCAAGTGTCAGTGTAGAGACTACCAGAAATATATGTAGATATGTTGTGTGCCTAATGGTTTCTGATATGGGTAATTAAATGAGAGATAAGATTAACTGAAACAAAGTATGTTTTAAATGTGTTAGATTAAACTAAATTAACCCAAATTATTTATTGCAAATTTTAGATACTAAGAGTTCCAAGGAAGGGTATACAACAGGCTGTGTTTTCGGAAAGCAGTTGACCATTAAATGTCTTTTTGTTTCTCAAGAGAATGAGCAATATAGCCATACCATTTTGGTCATGATCAGTGGCACCCACAATGGTGCTGAGGCTAGAACCCTCTAAGAACACAGAGAGCAGGGCGCTGAGCAAAGCGGCTGGAGAGGACGCCTGGGTCTTGACCGAGACAGTGATCTTACTGTGCCAGAACAACAGGACTGACAGTGGTGTAGTAGCTCCAGAACTGTGGGTCAAAGCAAATGCTTCCTCCTTTTAAGTTCATTTTCAGGTACTTTGCACCAGGAAAAGAATCTTGTGTGCACAAATTTGCCAGTGTCCTATGGCAAGGGGTAGAGCTTTGAGCTCAGGCCAGTAGAATGTATGTGCTAGTTTCTAAGGGCTGTTATAATACAGCACAATGAGATGGCTCAAAACAGTGGAAACACATTTTCTCACAGTTCTGGAGGTTGAATTTCTGAGATATCAAAGAATCAGCAAATAAATTTCCCCTTTGAAGAGTCTAGGGAAGGATATCTTCTATCTGGAGGCCTCATCTTTCCTGTGTCTCTTTACTGTATCTCCCTCCATGTGTCTGTCTCTGTGCCCAAGTTTCCCTTTTATCAGATGTCAGTCCTAATAGATTAGGGCCCAACTTAATGATCTCATCATTTTATTTAAGGTACTGGGATTTAACCTAAGGCCTCCACACCGAGCTACATTCCCAGGTCCCCATTCATCCCCTTTTGATATTGAAATAGAGTCTCACTAGGTTTCCCACGCTGGGATCATCCTATCTTAGTCTCCTAGGGGGCTGGAGTTACAGGTGTGTAATCTTGGGCCTGGTTAATAATTTCATATTAACTTGATTACGTCATAACTTGACTACCTCCGATAAGATCGTATTCTGAGGTGCTGAAAGTTAGAACTTCAACAACTTTCTTATGGAACAGAATTTAACTCTTAGTGAGGCAAAAGTCAGAAGCAGATGTAGGAGAATATAGAGAGAGCCATGAAGGTAAAAGTCCAGGAATTCTTGGAAACATACAAAGAGGCTCTGAATTCACACATGCTGTCATTCTGGGAGTTCAAACAAAGTTTACCTAAATCTCCAAGGATCCAGGGAAGCTTTCATACAAGATCTGGGCTGCAGAAGAACAGGAAGAGACAAGGACACTGTTTCCTGGAAGGGAACACCCACTTTGATGGAACTGTAAGAGTGCTCACCCTGTGGGGTGAATTCTGGGTCCACAGGAAGCCTGTCTCACAGAGCAATTTCCAAATATTTTTTAATATTGATATTAACAGCCCTTTCCAACTGCCTTCAGGAAACACTAACCTAAAATAAAATCTTGCATCATATTGCAGTTTCACTAGAGAGCAGGGAAGGGGAGGGTAGGTGATGTTTTTATACTTGCACAGATAGAACAGAATCTGGAAAAAAGAGAGCTGGAATGTAATTAATTTCTCTTTGGTACTGTCAAAGGTAGCAGGAAGCCATCCTAGATTAGCAGTCTCATGTAATTAACTCCAAATTGGCCAGTTAATTTTATTCAGCATCTTTGCAGAATATCACAGCTTTCTGGAAGGGAATACCCACTTTGATGGAGCTGTGAGAGTCTCTGCCATCCCGGTGATCCTCAGATTGCTGCTCAACCCTTCCCATGTGGCTCAGTTCTGGTTGTTTGCCAAAGCAATTCTGATTCCAGGAACAAAATCTTTTCAGTTGCTGTAGATTTTTCTCCAATCAGTGAAGTATTGTTGTTTAACCTCCTTGCAGGTTTATTGCAATATGTAATTTCCAAACTGATCTCAATTTTCCCTGAATTGAAGTTGGCTCATTATCTTGTTGCTGTGACAGAATGCTCAACATTCACAACTTAAGGGAGTAAAGATTTATTGTAGCTCAGCCTGTCAGAAGCTCTCACGCAGCTGGCAAAGAGGGAAGCTCATGGCAGAAGCTGGAGAGCTACTTGGGCACTGCAGATAGAAGCCAAGTGAATGAAGACAGAGATGATGTCTGAAGAATCAGGCAAGGCCAGAGCTTTCCCAGGAAGAAGCTATAACAATGTCTCTTCTTCCTTCCTTTAGTTACTTCAAGCTGTCATTGGGCTGCCCCACCTAAAATGGGTATCTCTGCCTTACTTCCTGACCCACAAGTCAACAGCACAACCTGAAAGCTCTGCCTTGAATTCCCCCCAATCTCACGAAGTTGACACAGTCTCTCCAGGCCAAGCCCCAAGCATTTGTCGCTTCCAGCCAGGTCCTACCTCCCCAAGGCACATGGTTCCATAGGTTTTCCACTACATCCAAATATATGAGGCTTTTGGGAGAGGCTCCTGATCTAAACCATAATTTTCATTTGTAGTGCTTTCTTGCTAATCATTAAGTTTCTTATATTCAGTTTTTAAACTCATGTTCATGGATGGTCACACTGTACTCTGGGATCTGGAATGTCCCCCAAAAGTTCCATGTATTTGAATGCTATAGATTGTCTATGGAATCATGTTTTGTTGGGCGATTAAGACCTAGTCTGGAGGGGTAAATTACAGGTATGTAAATTGGGTTACAGACATGTAAATTGGATTATAGGCATGTAGTGGGGGGTTAACACACCTTCCACACCTGTATCCAGGAGGGCTGATCACTGGGATGAGACCTGGAAGGATATGTAAGCTGCTTCCTGCCTTCCTTGGAGGACGAGTCTCAACTTGCTTTGACTTGGCTTCCTGTTTGTGATGTCATAAGGAGCTGCCTCCACCTCTGTCTCTGCCATGTACTCCCATTATTGCCGGCTGCCCCAGGATGGACTGTGACCTTCTGAAACTGTGAGCTAAAATAAACCTTTCCTCCCCTAAATTTGTGAATGTTGGGTATTGAGTCACAGTGATGAAAAAGTAAGACCGTTCGTTCCTATGGGAACTTTCCTTAGTCTGAGAATAGAAGCTATCCTCTTTTTATATTTACTTGCTTATTGCTTTGCTTTGGTGGGTTGGCCAAGCTTAGGAATCAACAAAATTTTTCTGTGAAGAGATAGGTAGAAAACACTTGCCTTTGTAGCTTATATGATCTCCACTGCAGCTACTCAGCTCTGCCATGGTAGCCCACAAGCAATCACAGGCAATGTGTTGAATAATGAGCATTACTGTATACTAATAGGTCTTCATAGACATCAGCAACAGGCTAGATTTTGTGTAAGGACTATAATTTTTAGCACCCTGGTCTAAACTGTAACTTGCTTTTTTACTTTCTCATTTTTTTTTTTTTTTTTGGTCTCTTTCCCTTCTTCGAGGTGCCTCCCCTTCCCTTACATTGCTGACAGTAAAGCATCAGGTCTTAATATAAAATCCCGAGATAAGACACTAATCGCCACTGGATAAACCAATAAAAATCAGTTCTTTGTATCTGACTATCAAGTCTAAAGCTGTTCGTGTTGGCATAGGCCTTTATGAAACAAAATTGCAAGTTCAAGCCCAGCCTGGCCAACTTAATAACTTGGCAAGACTGTCTTAAAATTTAAAAGGGGCCGGGGGTAGGGACATAGAGACATAGCTCACTGGCGAGAAGGCCTTGAGTTCAATTCTCAGTACTAAAAAACAAAACAAAAGAAACAGGCAAAAAAAAAAAAAAAACTAAACTAAACTTCAGTATCAATGGAAGCTTTTTAGGGAAAAAAATTAGAGTCACTGTGCAATCTCAGATTATAAGTACTTTCATTATATACTGTTTAGGCAGTTTCTGCTATTTCCTAAGTGAGGGGTCCCTACCTGGCCCTTGTGATACAATCTGAATTTTCATCGTCGTTAGTTACCTTGTCCAGTGCATTTCTTGCTTTAGAGTTCTAGCTTTAGCATCACTTACAGAGAAGAAATATTTCTTCCAAGGACTGGGAATAAAATTTGTCTGAAATTCATGTTGGGTAATATCTGGTACTTTGGGGTTCTGGGCAGGCAATGGTATCTGGGGGATATCTCCGTGGGGCTTTGTAAGAAATTTTCTTCATGATAAAAGCAACTCAAGGAGAAACTCTTCTCCTCTCTTTCTGCTGTTAATTGTCATTTTGATGAGGTGCTATTCACATCGCTTCTGTCCCATCCTCACCTTGGGACTATGAGGAGAAATAGAGTTAACACTTTAATATAGACAGAAGGAAAGAACGATGTTGTGGTGTAGATCTAAAATGTCCCTCAAAATTATTAGAGGCTTGATCCCCAACCTGTGATGGAACCTTTAGGGCACACAGCTGAGTGGAAGAAGTGACTTATTGCTGGTGTGTCCTTGAAGGAGATACTGGGACCTGGCTCCTCTACTCTTCCTTAGTTTCTTGGGCATGATGAGGTAGGCAGATTTGTTGTATTGTATGTTCCCCATCTTGATGTTCTGCTTTACCACAGGCCCCAGAGTAATAGAGCTCTCCAGTCATAGGTTGAAACTTTAAAAACAGTGACCCGAAATAATATATATATATTTTTGAAACAAGTGTTTGCTCTGTGGTCCTGGCTGGTCCTAAACTCACTCTGGAGCCCAGACTGGCCTCGGACTTCTGGCAATCCGCCTGCCTCAGCTTGTTGCATGCTGGGATTTAGGTGTGTGCCACCATGCTCATCAGATGTACTGCTAGGAGTGGAAGTCAGGACCTTGGGCTCACTCGGTAAGTGTTCTAAATCTTGAGCTCTTCCTCCAGCCCCTCTTTTCTCTTTTAAATTGATATTTGGGGGCATTTTGTCACAGCAACAGAAAGCTAACAACAAACAGGAGTATTCGATTATAGGAAAGTACTTTGTCCTCTCTTAGGTATAATATTATATGTTGCAGTTAATCTTCGAAAATCTAAATGAGTCCAAATTCCAAAACATATCTGGCCTCAAGAGATTTGAATAGTGGATCCTGAATTTGTACTATAATTTATATTATACATTGGATTATAAAATTCCGTTTCTGCAGTACCCTTGTGCACCAGGGTACTGCAGGAATTTTTATACAGTATAGTAGCAAAGAAGAAGCCTTTCTCCACCCAGTACCTCCACAGGGTCTCTTACTGAGCTCAAGTTTACAAATGGAAACAAAAATTAACCAAATAAAAAGGTTAGCTATTACCCTTAGAATTTACAGGTGGCATCTTCCTTCTCAATACACAGCTGCTTTTATTTATTTATATTTATTTATTTTTGAGAGGTTGGTCTTTTTTACCCACCATTTTTATTAACACATACATGCAACACATAATGTTTATAATGAACTTGAGTATTCTGTGCACATATCATATCAATATTACAATCCCTTCCCCTCCCTGTTTTTGGCCCTCTCTTACCCTCCCCATCGCCCTGTAACTCCCAGTGTCACACCCATTTGGTTCTATAGAATGCCTGTACTCTGGGTTTCCCAAATCAGAGAAACCATGCGATATGTAACATATTTAATCTTCTGTGTCTGACTCACTTTACCACTCAAATCACCAATTATTAGCTCAGCTTCCCACCCCTAGAATGGGCTGCAGTGGCCATATCCTGATGCCTCTTCTCTGGGTCCAGCAGAGCACTTTATTGGAGTGATTTGCCGAAAATTCTTTTTTTCTGTATCTCACTATATCTTTGTTGAGATTCTTTGACATGGCTTCACCCACCCGTTCACATAATAAGAGAACTGTAGCAACGAAATTCATAAGGGTAGAAAACATGAGAAAGAAAAAGCAGTTAAATTTCAGATTCCTTAGCTGAGTACTTAAAGGTAAATTTTTGTACATTCAAAAGACATTCAGGCTGTTGTTGTATCAATCAGTTTTCTTAGGATAAACTTACATCCAAGACCAAATAAGTGAATCACTACATTAAATGAGATTAAGTCTATATCAAATTGCTACTTTAAATGAACTTGAATCTGTATCATATAAGTATACAACACTTAAAGCAATAGGGTGCTTAATTATTTCAGATCTTTTTTCTTTACCTTTTGTCAATTATTTACTCATATTTCATTAGTTACTAACATTTTTCCAGATATGGTTTATCATTTACCTACCTATTCATCCCTAAGTTCATGCATACGTATTTGTAAAGATTTTATATTAATTCTCCATGTTGAATATAATTATCATGTCTTGCAAACTTATATACTATCAAAAATAATAATTATGAGGGAAGTTTTACAGATTTTATGAGACAGTACTGTTTTAGAAGGATACCAGTCAAATGATTCAAATATCAATCTGGTTTTTTTTTGTTGTTGTTGTTACACTTTCTCTTTGGGTGTCGTCTTTCCTCTGTGTTTTTTGGTGCTGCTTGTCTCTTTGCTTCTCTCAAAGATTCTTTCAAGTATTTTCTGCAGTGCCACAGCTGCTTTTACTAAAACAAAACAAACAACCTCCCCCCATAAAAAAGAATACCCAAAAAACAACCTACAAATGTACACTATCTTAAATTTCCTATTTTCTTTGGGACACCATGGTGGGATGCAGGGAAGCAGTGTGTGGACAGAGATTAGGTCTCCTCTGTCTTGATCCTGTGTGTAATTGAAATATGCAATAATAGTGTGCGATTTATCACTTTCCGTCCTAAGCTTCTCATTTCATCATTTGTCCCCATTTTGAAATTAAAAAAAAAAATCACTACATTTGCTTGGCTAATAAAATCTGTTTAAAGAAGGCCTGTGTACTTTGGGTGGCCTACAAGAACCTCCAAGAGCAGTAAATTGCATATGGGAAATGCAGGCTTTTTGGAAATGTGTCTGCATCAGGGCTCTGGAGGATTTAAATGCAGAGGGATTTGCAAGGTTTGCATTTTTCATTCATTAAGGCAGTGTTGCTGCCAGACTTCTCTTCCTGTTAGTCACACAGGGAGGAGGGCTCGACACAGTGGGCTGATCATAAATTACCCTGCAGCTCTGAACAGCCCGAGTGTAATACCAAGGGAAACGTAGATCTTGGCACAAGTCTTGTGAATAATTGTGAGAAATCCAAATGTATTGAAAAATCACATGCTTACAGAGAAATGAAAGACTGAGCCTATCTTTAAATTCAGCAGGCCAAGAATTAAACTTGTTCTTTATCTAACCCCACACGAGAAACTCAGAATTAGATGACTGTAAATAATCTTTGTAGCATTCCATAGAAAAAATTAATACCACTAAATAGTGCCTTATGCTCAATGTGTAATTAGTAATGGTTTTTGTTTGTTTTGTTTTGTTTCGGATACTTTTGAAAGTCTGAAGAAAGCTCTGGATCTTCCAATGAGAAATTACCTACAAGTTCAAACACAATTGGGTTTATATTTTCTGGAGTTTTGTGGGTCCTCTGAGGCTCATCCATAATTCTCAGGTAAAAGTCCTTGTTTTTTATACTAGAAACTCCTTGATGGCAACAATTACGTCTAATCATTAACTCTACTTATATCTAATCTGCCTAGCAGGCCTTCTGTTTTTACCACACAGTCTACACACACACAGAAATTCTAGTGTTTCCTGCTATGAACTAACAGTAGTAAAGTTCTTTTCTATTTTTATAATGCTCTTTTAACAAGCCCAGGATGTTTATTTGTCCATAAATACAAGTGTTTCCTTCACATAAGTGCTGTATAGTTGCATTCTGTAACCTTGGTCAAACAAAAAAAAAGTTTCCTTCTCTGTAGCTTCAGAATTATTCTGAACCAAATTTATACTTGGGCAACATTTAACCTATAATTGCTACTTCTGGGAATGGCCACTCACTTCCACTTTGTGTGGACTTTAAAGGGTCCTCAGCTTTCCTTATATCTTCTCAGAGCTACAGGGCAAAAAGTCCCTGCTGGCGCTGCTCTGAGCAGTTCCAGGGAGCACTGTTCACACATAAATGCTCTTCACCAGGAGCGGGTAATAACTTTCCTTGAGTTCTTACTGTGCTGGGGATATGAATCGTCTTCCCTGGGTGTGATAAGTTAGACATTGCCTTCATTGATTCGCCTGAGGATACTAAGCCCAAGAAAGCTACAGTAGAGCTCACACCCATAAACCTACAAGTGACAGTCACAGTTTGAAACTGGCCTTTCCTATCTTTAAAACCCTGCACATAGCTACAACATTGACCCTCTTAGCTTTGGATTGCAAATTTGTGGAATGAAATAAGATTAGAGAAATGAACAGAGAAGAGATCTATTATTTTCCCTTCTATGCCAGCCAAGACTCCCAGGAGATAGGTCTGGGAGCTCCAGGGAGCTGGCACTTCCCTCCATATTAGCTCATGTTCCCATTAAAATACGCAGGACCTATCCTGGTGTAGCTTCTACCATCAAAAGGGAATTAGGAAGAGGGTGTTATCACTAAACAGGAAAATTCTGATACAGACCAGCATTGTCTTGGGTTCTGCCCATCCCTAGCTTCTCTTTCTTTTTCTTTTTTCTTCCTTCCTTCCTTCTTTCCTTCCTTCCTTCCTTCCTTCCTTCCTTCCTTCCTTCCTTCCTTCCTTTCGAGACAGGGTCTTGCTCTGTAGTCCAGGCTGGTCCCAAACTCACTATGTAGCTCAGGCTGGCCTTGAACTCAGGAAAATCCTCCTGCCTCAGTCTCCTGAGTGCTGGGATTGCATGTGTTCACCACCACACCTAGTTTATGTGGTGCTGGGGGATTGAACTCAGGGCTTTGCACTTGCTAGACAAGCGCTCTAACCCCTGTGCTATTCCTCTGGCCCCCAGCTTCTCTTCCATCCTTCTCATGCCTGGGTAGCACTGTTCTATTTATAGGGGAAGGCATGCTGCGACGGAGACTTTGGGTGTTTTTGCATTGGCCTGTAAGAAAGTGGCAGCAGCTTGCTGTCCTGGTTTTCACTGCCAGGTGACATGTCATTGATGCTGCAAAGTCTGGAACCTGACACAGATGTGCACTGTGTGGGGGAGGTGGGTGTGCAGGGGAGGCATGTTGTGCAAGCTAGCTATTAATAAGAAGGAGCCTCTTTCTCTTCTCTGGGATCTGATTTATCCAGCAGGTCTGGGGGCAGTTTTTAGAGAAGAATTTGTCCTCAGGGCTGTGTGTGAGCACTAACCATGTCATCTAGGTATTCCAACTTCTTTTATTTATTTTATATTTTTATTTTTTATTTTTTGGTGCTGGGGATTGAACTCAGGATCTTTGCTAAGCGCCTGATCTACCACTGAGCTATGCCCCAAGCCTGCTTCCAACAGGCATGCTTTCTGGGAAAACCCAAAACAAATGTCAAAATTCAGACGATGTGGTAAAGAAGCTGAGAAGAAGAAACAGGCTTCACTAAGTATTATACTTTCTAGCCAGGCCTTAGATAAGAAGATAGATTACTGAGATAACCCTGAAGTTTATGTCCTAATGAAGAGGACTAGAAGAAAGTTGCCTGGTTGGAGCTGTGGTTGGCAGAGGGCACTGGATTGTGGGAATGGAAGAAGGAAGCTTTCTTGGAACATACGGCATGGCAGTGTTCAGAACAAAAGCAGGAGAGCCAAGGACAAGCATTTTCTTAAACTCGCATCGCCCCTGAAAAGGAGCCAGAATCTTCTGGAAACTGGCGCGCTTCTGTGGAAACTGCCAGGATGGCCTTCTTGTCAGCGGTTCAGGCCATCTGGGAGCACTGTTTCTCTGCGCAGAAGGCTGAGCTCTGACCCCGAGGGGAGTGATTGTGTGGATAGAAATCCTCAGCTGTTGTGCTTGGTTGAAGCTGTGTGGCGAGAAACATACCCCGTCATACAGCACAAGCTATTAAAGTACAAAAAAAGGTTAAGATGCCCCTAGGTAACCAGGCAACATTTAAAAACTTAGCAAGAGGATTCTTTCTTACTTGGTATGTAAATCATTATTTTGTGTGAGGTTAAGACGAGTGTTCTATACTGTTGCCCAGAGAGGATTGTGGAGGCCTGGGGCACTAGATCTTGTTGCTGGAGGTCTGTAGGTGTGTAAAAAAAGTTACAAACTAATACTATTTATTTGGATTAGATCTAGAGTTTTAATATAGAGATTGACCTACATGACCCTTAAGTAGGTTGGTGTGAGAGACAAACAGTCCTGATCGCCCGAATCTTGGTCTCCCGTTGCTTCTTTTTCTGTGTGGTGGGTAATAGTCCATGTTTGCTCTCATCTCTCTGACAGGAGAGTGTCATCTGTGGGCAGAATCACAGGTCATTGAAAGGAAACCATGAAAATAAGATACTGAAATTCATATACAAAAAGTCCTGTGAAAGTCGTGGAAGACAGGGGAGTTTAGGCCAAGTGGTACAGGCCTATGATCCCAGCACTCTGGGAGGCTGAGGTGGGGAAATTGCAAGTTCAAACCCAGCCTAGGAAAGCTAATAACTTAGTGAGACCCTTTCTTAAAATCAAAAATGAAAAAAAATGGGCTGGGGATGTAGCTCAATCTGAAAGCTCTAGGTTTGTTCCCTAGTACCACTAATATTGAAATTACAATGAGAATTAAAAAAAGTCTATTTATTTCTATGCTCCAGAGGAAAAAGACAGAAACATTTTAGGATATTTCTCTTCTTTAGCTTTCTGCGATATTTTCCTCTTACTTTTTTTTAAGACAAAGTCTCGCTCTACTGTAGTCCAAGCTGGTCCCGAAATCACAGCAAACCTCCTGCTTCAGCCTTCCAAGTTCTGGGAATATGGGCATGTGCCACCACAACCAGCTTTTCTGTCACTTTCATTGCCAAAAGCATTTAATGAACATCTATGTTCAAGTGCCGTGTGAGGCCTCACTAAACATATAAGTGTGGACAATCACAATTCCTTTCCTGGTGGGAATTCTAGTGGGCAGAATATGACATCTGCAGAACACAGATCAGTATAACATGGTGCCCGCTAGGTACGTGTAAAGATAGCACTTAGTAGGAAGAATCATAAAAAACACCTTGAGGAAAATAATGTTTGCAATAAGACTTGAGAGGTGAATGACTTGCAATTAGTGGGAGGAGGACTGAGGGTGGATGAGCCTGGGCCTGGAGGAGAATTCACAGGGCACAGAGGTCCAGGGTCAGAAGCCACGGGTATGACTGAGGCATAGTGAGGTGGCCAGCAGGACTGATGCGATGGTGAGAGTCCTGGAGCAACGGTCTGCCTTAATCGTCTCTCCTGATGTCACCAACATTGCCTGTCCCTGAGAGCAGATGTCCTTTGAGACAGTGACTGGGCAGAATGTAGGCAGGTGATGAAGAGCAGAGGGCAGTCTTCTGGTCCTCACCTACTCTCTCTTCTTCCCGTTATTCCTATTTCTCCCTCCTTCTGTTTCCAATTATGATAGGAAGCAAGCTCGACCAGCAGGTATTTCCCGTACATCATGCTTTGGAAAATACAGCACTGAGTTTTTAAGTACACCAGCCATTTTCTTGTAATGATAAATAAAAGACACCTTATGTAACTTTTGTGTGGCACACAATATCATGTTTAGTATTTCCATTTCTCAAAATCGCCTTGGTATGCCTAGATGTACATTTTCCAGTCCTAGGACTTAGAAGATCCACCCATCTATTTAATAATCCTAAACAGGTGACATGTCTAAACAAAGGACATTTGACTACTTTGTAAAAAAATTAAAATAGTTTTCTGACTAAACTATTAATGATGTTTCTTGTTGGAAATGATACCATCCAATTCTTCTAGAATTTGGAGAAGTCACATGGGTCACATGGGTCTCTGGATTTTTTTGACCTTATCTCATTTGTAAGTAGAAAATTATTCATTGAAATATTGAATGTCTTTAATTTGCAAAAAACTACAGCAGCAGAAAGACTCACTAAGTCCCACCCTGATATTGTTAGCTTGGGCATTGCCAAACTTCATTCTGGGGACAACAAGTCCCTGTTTGCCCTGTGACTGATTAGGGAAGGACAATGGAAAGTGCTAGAGTTGAGAAGGAAAACTCTCCCAGTCCATAAAATTATCTGGATAGCTTTTGAAATCCATTACAAGCTTTTCCTTTAAAATGCAGATCTCTCTCTGTGAAGTGTTGTGACATTTATCATTTAAGTGGTACAAATTACTTCACTAACATTTTATTCTCTTCTCACAAATTGAGCCCAGGTAAAGTAAGTGGAAACATTAGAAGCACTGATGAGGGATTTGTGGTGAAATGGGAAGGGATAATTTTTAAGAAAGAGGTATTTGTCTCCCAGAACATGAGATATATTTCTTGTTACATAGAGGAGAGGAAAACAGAATTACTGTGTTTTTTTTTTTTTTCTTTTTTTGTGGCACTGGTCATGGAACTCAGGTTCAGATGGAGCAGCATCCCAGCTTCCTTTAATTTTTATTTTGAGACAGGATCTTGACAAGTTGTTGCATTGCCCAAATTGGGCTTGAACTTACCATCTATCTGCCTTAACCGCACCCCCCCGCCCCCCCCCCCCCCACACACACACCAAGTGCTAGGAAAACAAGCATGTCCCACCATACCCAGCTCAACTATGTGGTCTTGATGACATGGTATGGGAGACTGCACCAGGATTCTGGGAAATTGAGGAGCAGGAGAGGACCTTTATCAGAGGGGAAAATGCAGACCTTGGGTGGAACGAGAGGTGTAGGAGAGAAGGTTGGGAGATGGGAATATTGCAGATCAATATTACCAGGTTCACAATATTGCTCAAGCACCCTGTGTTGGGAATCAGTCCTTGTCATTGAGAAAACTTGCAAAATCTTTATTCCCCACTAAGTATTTTAGTGGCTTCAAATAAAAAGTATAGAGTTGGTTTGAGTTTCCCCCTTTCCATAATTAGAGAGATTTGGTGGTGAAGATGGTTACTTTGGAGTGAACAAGGCTCTGGTCCCTATCCTGATTCCTTCATTAATGTTCTCTGTGGTGCTGGACCCAACTAAACCTTCTTTACATTCTTCTTTTCCCATGTGTTATAGAACAGCCAATAATCCCTCTCTTACAGGATTAATGTCAGAGCTAAATAAAATAATGTAGTTTAACTACCACTGGAGGATACTTGCAGTAAGTTCTATAGTTCCCATAATGCTTTTTTCTTCTTTGGAATTCTGGAAGAACAGGCTCATGGCACAGATAAGGATCATTGTTGACAGAATACTCTTGGTCTTCTCAGTCACAGCGCACACTTCTAGGGCTCTAAAACTGACTCATTCTCTTAGAGAACCCAGGAGAAGGAGAACAAATGGACTTTGGTTCACTGCCAACTAGAGCAGAGCTGTTCCAGAGTTGTCCCAAACCCAGGGCGTTTCCCTGGAACTGGGGCAGCGGGGAGTGGAAGCAGTCCGGCTTCCCTGGCCTCTGCTTGCTTTGGACTTTCCAAAGAACCCTGCCAGGGTCCAGCAGGGAGTGAGAGGCTGTTCTCTTTTTCCTCAAAGCTGTTCATGTTAATCAATCAAGGCATTTTGGAGCAGGAATTCACTCTTTAAGGGACATTTCCCACAAAAATTCCAGCCTGTAATATATCTTCCAAGATAAAATTATCCTATGTGTTCCAACCCTTAAAATTTTATAAATTATGATTCAAACTGGAAGAACTGATGATTTGTATATGTTCCTTAATTGAATGTTATTTGAGGATAAAAAAATCAATAGTTATCCCAGCAACCATCTAATACATTATAGAATTAACTTGAACCTTTCTAATTGAGTGGCTAAAAGCACTTTCGAAAATCCATAGATCTAAAGAGAAATAATAATTAGGAGTCACTCTATGTCACTTTGTGGTTATTTCCATGCACGAATCCCTGGAATGGCCAAAACTTTCTGTAAAAATATTTTTAATGGATATGTCAATTTCTTTTTCTTTCCTAGTGCTTTTATATTTTTTATTTAGAACAGCATTCATACTGGAAGATGGTCTGGTTAAGTAATAAATTCTGTCAGGCCATATTGTAAGAAACTGAACTGTTTTTGACCCATGAAAGGCAATTTCTTATGGTTCAACCTAATTCATCACTATACTCTAAATAAATGGCTGGATTTTCTAAATTTTAGTTGGATAAAATTTGTATTACTGAATTAGACAAGTTATTTGAAAGCTTAAGAAAATCAAAAAAGTATGTAGAAACAGATGTTTATTACAGAACACTTTTAAATTAAATGTCTTGAACATGTCCTGGTTTGGATTTGGAGTGTCCCTCAAAAGCCTCATGAATCAATGAATGCTATGTTGTTTTGGGAGGTGGGGTCTGGCTGGAAGGGGCAGATGCTTGGGGCTTGACCTGGAAAGGGCATGTGCTGGTTCTGCCCTTCCTCCCAGACCTCCGTATTCCACCAGATGGCTCTGGCTCTGGCTTTAGCTGTGTGATTCCACCATTTTCCAGCTGCCCACCCATGAACGGACTGAGACCTCTAAAACTGCAAGCTATAATAAATCTTTCCTCCTTAACTTGTGGATGACGGGTATTAAGTCACAGAGATGAAGAAGTAACTAAGAAAAACAGAAATAAAAAAAAAACTACATTGGGGCTGGAGGAATGTCACAGTGATGAAAGCACTTGCCTAAAAAACACAAGGCCCTGAGTTCAATTCTGTAGCATCATACAGGCTGGGCGTGGGTGGGACAACATGCCTGTAATCCGAGAACTTGGGAGGCTGAGGCAGGAGGATTGCCACGAGTCCAAGGCCAGCCTGGGCTGCATAGTGAGTTCAAGACCAGCCTGGGCTACAGAGTGCGGCCCTGTCTCAACAAAACAAAATAAATCAAAACAGAAAAACCAATCTACCAACCAAACAAAAAACTACCATAAACTGACTCTGATCCAGCAGCATACAAATGCTTCAAGCTAAAGAAGCATATTTGTTGTTGATGAATTTACACGATAAATTCTCCTGATACTTGATTACAAAATGAAAGTACAAACTGGCTTGATATGATTAATAATTTAAAGCAAAATATAAACATGAGGGTAATTTAAACATGGGCATTAATTTATGCACATCAATTCAAGGTCAGTGATTGGAGTGCTATGCCTACTTAAGAAAATCCGAGGACAAATTCTTTAGGATGCAACCCTGTGCCTATGCACATGTAAGATCAAGGGCTGGAATTACACTCTCGATGAATACTTTTAAGAAAAAGATTCATAGCATCCATCACACAGTTGTTTCAAAAACAACATGTTTCTAAAATTATACTTAAAAAAATAAACATTACAGTATAAACTAGAGTGATACCATCAGGATAAAGTTAAAAAATGTTGCTTTCCCAGACATTCTGGAGCTGTTTTTTAAGGCATCCATTATATTTCTGGGGCTTTAAGAATATCTTCTTTGTTTTAATTGGTTTTATGTCTCCATTTTCATATTCTTCATAATTGACCTGGTCTCTCTTCTTGAGAAACTTTTCCCCAATTGTCTCCACCAAGGTCTCATATCTTCTAGCCATTTCTTCATCTGATACATTCAGCTCTACTGTTTCATCTCAATTAATTTCTCAACTTCAGGATTAAATCTTCTGAATGACATTCTTCCATAAAGATCTCTCATAGTAAGAAATTCTGCTCCTCTGTTATGAAATTCTCTTTTTCCTTAAGCTCTGACAAGTGCAAATACCGGTGCTTTTCACTAATGATTGTCTTTTTATCCTGTTCTGGTTGTTTCTTGGTTTCTTGGTCTAGTCCCTTTGCAGGAACTTCATGCATAGCAAGTGTTTGAACAACTTAGGCTTGTGCTTGGCTGCTTAGCCGGCTGAAGCCTGGTGCTCAGTTCCGGCAATGACTCAATTTCTCTATTTAGTGGTAATTTTTTTTCTCAAAGCATAGGTAATTGGGCAAAACATGTTGCTGTCAACACATCTAAGCTTAACCATACTCCTTCACAGAAAGGAAAATCAATAATTGGATCATCAAGGTAGAGATAAGAGTTTCTGTGGGAGGAACAAGAAATTTAACTTTTTGCTTTCCTACTGCTTGGCACGTGAAACTTGGGAGTGAAACTTTCTCTTCAGTTGATCTGTCAAATTTGTTCTGTCTTTTTGTTCTCCTTTGGCTGGTGCAATGAGAGATGCGCCCAAGGTACTTGGCAGTTGAAGGGGTGCCCGGACCTTTGGAAGCTCTACGAAGTGCCAAGGGGAGCTCTGAGAAAAGGAGGCATTGGCCAGCTATTTTTGCCTGGTGTAGAAGTGTTCTTTCTTGGAAAGTGTCTCCTCCTGCTTCAGAAGAGACAGGACACTGAGGATAATTTCTGAGTGGAGGTATGTAACAATTGATTCTCAAGTGAGGTCAGCAGACTGGCAGCACTAGAGAACTTGGGAGAAAAGCAAATTCCAGACTCCATCTTATATAGATTAAATAAAAACTCTGTGGCTGCAGCCCAGCAGTTTATGCTTTACCAAGGTCTCAAGGTGACCTTAATGTAGACTAACATCGGAGAGCCAGTAGTCCACAAAAGTTCAGCTGACATTTCAGTCAAATGTTAGGTTAGAGGGGTTACTCTACCCAGATGGATAGAGGAGGAAAAATATGGAGCAGAACTTCAGTGGGTAAATGAAGTGTGTGGGCCTGGACCATTCTGTACATGTGCTGTGTTCAGACTCACAGCAGTAGTGTTGGGCTCAGAATCAGAATTGTCTCAGTTTGTTTCTGGAAAACACAATTTATACATGAAACTTGTCTTCTGAATAGATTTTTGTATTAGCATCTGATACTCTGGACCCTAATGCTGACCTTAATCACTCTTTGTGGAAAGATCTTATAAAAGCCCTTTTCCAGGAATGGGATGGAGAGTGCCTCTAGCCAGAGCAAACCTAGGTACTATAGCTGGGTCAGTCTTTGAGGTGGAGGCTGCTCTCTCCTTCCAGGTACCCAATGCCTTGCTGTTGCTATTAGTGTACTGGGAACTATTTTGAGTGTCTCAGAGGACTTTTCTGTCATGTTAATTGGTTTTATTCTTGCTCTTGAATTTAACAGTTTTGATAGGTTGAGCAGAATCATGAACATTTTGCATCATGAGTGCAGTGGTAGAGGCTCTGAACACTGGATCCATTCAGGTTGCTAAGTTTTATGACTTTCCAACATCTAATATTTATATACATATAATATTTATGAGGGACTGAAGAGCATCATATGGATATGCCAGTAGTTCTTTGATACCGAGGCTGGTACAGTAGGGACATTGCAGTTCTGTGAGAGAGACCTATGCACTTGCTAAGCTAGTGAATTTGGGCAGGTTGCTCAGGTATAGTTTTCTTAACTTGCTGTAGGAATAATACTTTCCACTTTCTAAATTGCTGATGGTAGCAATGCTAATGATGACTTTGATTGTTGTTATTAATATAATAATAGATCCATGCTTGGATGTGAAGTGGAAAAGTGTTTTCTGTTTGACCTGGAATGAATGAATCATTTATCTTGGTGCTGTTTCTCCACTTAGCTTTTGTCTTTACAATACCGTGTTGTTAGAGCTAATGTTAGTATCATTCTTTAGCCAGTGAGCACACTCACTGATGGGGCCGGGAACTTCGCTGCTGGATATAAGGCAAAGAATGGAGTGTAACATTCATCACAGGTAGCTGACAATGTATATGGTTGGATAACTGAGACAAAAACTTTTACTGTTTTAAGTCATACTTCTAAAGATAAGGAACATCTTTTTCCCTTTGTTTGACTCTGCTGTTTCTTTTACTGGGATGGGTGTGTTTTACCAAAGGTAAATGAGGTTGAAGAGCCTTGGTTCTGGCACCATTGAATAGCAGCATGGCCTGGGGCAGGTTGCTTAACCTCAGAGACTTGTTTTCATCATCTGTAAAAATAGGCTAATCCTCAGTTTTCAGCACTGTTGTAAGGTCAGAGACTTAGGTAACACCAGTTACTACCCTTGATGGCAGAGGGTGATAGATAATCCAAAAGGAATACATTTCTCTTCACTTTGGTGGCTTTTATGATTTTTTTCCAACAGATTTATCTTCCTAATTCTTTGTATAGACCAAGATAAAAATCCGCTTACACTGTGAGGATGTATTCCCTTATATTGAGACAACATATCTGTTTGGCAGAATTTTGCCAAGGAGATGGACATGTCTTTTGTAGATAATTGAGAGTTGACTGTGAAGTGTCTGTCAGCTCGAATTCATAGGCTATGTTACAAGACAGGGTCTTGCTCTGTAGCTCAGGCTAGCCTTGGCCTCATGACAATCCTGTCTCAGCCTGACAAGTACTGAGATTACAGGTGTACACCACCATGCCAAGCTTTATGTGGTGCTGGGGAATCAAATTCAGGGCCTTGCACTTGCTAGGTAAACGTTTTAACCATTGGGCCATGCATTCAGCCCATGAGCATTGCTTTAAATCCTTGTTGGCTTGAATAATTTTTATGATTCTATGTCTCCATGTTCTCTTCCAGCAAAGTATAAACATAGATTATTTCCACCTGATATATTGTGCTATCACCTGCCGAAAAGAAAATGTTTTTATATCTTGAGGACAGTTGGCAAATTCTTTCCCTCCTTTCCTACCCTGGATTACACCTGTAGGGCAATCTTTCCTTTGTTGCTGTCATTGGTGAGGTACAGCTGGGTATCAAACTCAAACATAAAATCAGAAATCTCCCAGCTTTTCAGGCCCTTAATCTGCTCCTGTGTTAACATCTGCCAGACCGAAGGAAGAATAGGATCTCTGTAAGCTTTCTGATATAAAAGACTCATAAAGAAAACTTCGTATAAGATATGCATTCAACAAAATATAGTGCTTATTGGTTCATAAGACTAGGAGCTGTAACCTTTGTTTGAAGGCTTGTGATATTTCTCAGGTGTGGTTGAACTCATTCTGTAGATAATGGAAAGGAGCCTCCAAGAAGTTAAGTAACATGCTCAATGCAGTTGGAAAATAGGCGCTGTTATTGCATATGCCTGCTTCCCACGTGATGAAAATCTGCAGGAGGCCAAAATCTGTGAGTGCCAAAAAATACAGGCTTCACCTATTCCCCTTGAAAGCACTGATTGCCTTCTGCTTCATAGTATAATTGTTTATGCATATGTATTAGTTTTTTCTGTTAACCTATGCAAAAAAGTAGTTGGTTTTTTTTTTTTTTTTTTTTTTTTTTTTTTTTTTTTTTTGCACCTGTCTCTGTTCCCAAAATGCTTGAGGTGGTTCATTGCTCAAGTAATCTGTATTTGCCTTCAGTGACTCACTCGCAGGGATCAACAAGTTCATTTGCTGATGCAAATAAAGAAGAGGGAGGGTGACAGGAATTCTATAAATTATCAAGAGACAAGCACTGACATATCAAAAAATTTATATGTGAACAAAATGTTCCGTTTAAATCAATTAATTGAATGGACGTGTTGTAACCATTTCTGAGAAATGCTTTGGCAAAAAAAAAAAAAAAAAAAGTAGCCGAAGGATGTATCAGATAACAAAATCTAAATGTATTCATCTGGTTGGCTAAGTCATTCTGTAGGCTCCATGTCCCACAAGGTCCTGTCCCATCAAGTAACTCTGTGCTTAATAAAGGTTTTAAGCTACAGATGATTCTGCATGGATAATTATGCAGTTGCTTCTAGTCTGGTTCTTGCTATCTAGACTTGCTCCCTTTGGGAGAGAACTTAAGCTCAGAAGTCACTTAACGATGCCCAGGAATAACACTCCTCAGAGAGACTCCACACCTCCACCGAATCAGTGCAGCAGACAGGTTAAGTTTTACTGACACCAAAGTCCTTGGGTTGTGTTTTCAGAATTGACCAACCTGAGGAATAAACTAGAGATTCAGGAGTGGCCTGAGAGATGAGTTCCCTCAGGTAAGGAGCAGCAGTGGTACAGGTCAAGGTTGGGGCCTGAGAATCGTCTTCTTCTGCCAGTTTCGTAATTGTTGTTTTGGCTGGGTGCTGTAGTATAAGTCTTATTAACTGCTCTGTGCCTTGGTGCGTTAATGTAGAACAGTGCTGCTCAACTGGGAACTGTCCCCTCCCCCAACCCCAGAGGGTATTTGGCAATTTCTAGAAACAGTTTTGGTTGTCATAACAAGGAGGAGGGGTAGGGGAGGTGGAGCCCCTGGCATCTAATGTGTAGATGCCAGAGATGCTGCTAAACATTTTGTATTGCCCAGGACGATCCCAATCCCCACAACAAAGAAACGTCCAGCTCAAAATGTCCAGAATGCATGAGCTGAAAAACCTTGATTTGAAGGTTGATCTGAACCAACCCCTCTGATGCAGTATTAGACAATTTTGCTTTTGGAGGATCTTACTCTGAGATCTTTGGGTAAAAGTTGCTGTGTAAGTTTAAAAAAAAATCATGTTGTTGCAAGTCCTCAGGCTTCAGTGAACGTGCTGACAGGGTCTGACTCAGCTCCTTCCCATACTTTAAAGGGTTATCTTTGCTGTCATTGGGGTTTGTCTGTTTTAAAAGCTTGTTTTTCTTCCAGTAGTAGTTGAACTTAAAGGCTTGGTGCTGTACCACTTAGGTATCTAAGTCCTCTCTGGAATATTATTAGGAGTCACTGAGAATTTTTCTAATTAGTCTTGGTTTAGGACTAAATGATACTTATCTTCTTGAAGCCAGGGAACCAAATGAACCTTTAATACTGATCCCACTGCTGGCTGATGGGAAGACTCACCAGTACGTGGAAGAGAGAAAAGCCATAGCAACTGGAGGTTTTCAGTGAATCTTCTCTTCCTTTTGCCTCTGGAAAATCCTCTTCAGTAGCCCCTGTGGGATCATACAGAGCACAACAAAGGGAAAAAAACAATTTCCAAAGTAGACACTCTCAAGAATCATATTTATTTGTTCTGGAACCATCTAGGAGAAAAAAAGAAGAAGAAGAAGAAAGGAAACAGCCACCCAGACAAGACAGTTTTAAACCAAGTCTGCTTTTGATTTAAGTCATTTCCTTTCAACTAGCCTGTCAAAATCCGATTGCGTCATATCAGGTTGGTCTGAAAACCAGATTGGTGTGTGATATGTTTTAGGAATTTCTTTAGACTTTGGCGGATACTAGAAAATATTAAATGTGTTAGAAAAATGGGATGTGAAAAGGGAGAAATAGGCTTTATTTTCATGGAAAGTGAGTTGTGTACTTCAGTTGCTAGGAATATTTTTCCTATGAAAAGATGACTTGACTAAGGCTGAAGATTGGGAAAGAAAAATTAAACCATTGAAAATCAGGCAAAGGAATACAACTTCTACCTACAAAAATTTGTTTTGGCTTGGGACTCTTTACCTCATTATCCAGGGAAGAGCATTTTGCCAGCCCTGTTAATAATATTTTACATTAGTTCAATGAATTCTTTCAGTAATGGCAAAGTCATAAAAACATAGCAAGCTGGAGGGCACAGCTGGAAAGCACCAGAAGAATATTCAGGGAGAATTTTTGAGAGTCAGGAAGCAAGAGCTAGACAAACAGGCTGCCCACAGTTTTGCGAACTGCCGCGTTTGCTCTTAACCTTCACTTTGATGTCTCTGGGATGGACATTCCTCTAGACTTTTCTTCTTTCCACTCTTTGAAGGGGATTATGGGAATGAAGTTGGCTCATAGTGATGACATTAGTATTATGAATAACGCTTGGGGGCTAGACCTAGGATGCTGGGAACTGACTGTTGGGTTCCCAGAACATTTTACATAATGATGGCTGGCGTGCCAGGTCAGCAGAGTGACTGTCAACGGAAATGCAGGCAGCAGAAGTCCACTGAAAGTACCCATTACAAACTAGATATTTCAACAGGATTTTGCAATAGTGCCTTTTTTTTGCAGTTCTAGTGTAGTGGCATTTGCTTTGCCATAAATTTGTTTCTCTTTATTCACAGCATCATATAGCCTGAAGAGCATTCTTTTGTCATTGCTTAAGTTTCTCTCTACCTGCCCCAGTTGTTATGGTTGCTATTATCAGTCATGGCAGAAATCCATGACTTATCAAAAAGCCAGCAATCATATCTATGTTCTTGTTTAGTTTTTTTTCTTTCCCATGTGGGTAGAGAGATAGAATTAAATTAAGGAACACACACACCTGTGTTCTGATTGGTAGAATGGCATTTTTCATGCAGGCTTGAGGGACAAGAAGAGAGATTTAACTTTGATGGGAAAAAAGTAAGATGTTTATGAGCTTTGATCATTTCTATAGCAGGGAAAAATGCTTATTTTTAGTGATGTTTTAAAAATTATCACCACCTAATTAGGAAGGAAGGTAATACAGAGAAGAAGCTGGAAACTCTATTTTAAAGGGACAGGTAGTAAATATTTTAGGTTTGGGAGTCACTTGATCTTCATAGCATGTTCAACTGTCAGGCAGCCCTAGCTAACACCAATGGGCTATGTTTTCATAAACTTATTTACAGACAACAAAACTTAAGTTCCACATATTCCACAAACGAGGAAGCATCTTTTAATTTTTAGCAACCATTTAAAATTGTAAAAACTAGCTACGCATAGCTACACTTAACCCCAACACTTGAGGCTGAGGCAGTAGAATCATGAACTCAAGGCCAGACTAGACTAGGTCACAAAACAAAAAAAGGAAAAATCATTTTTAGCTTGCAGACCATGAAGTTGCACAATAGATTTGGCATGTGATCTGTAGCTTGCTGATCCTTTTGTGTAGAAATTACCTGAGTTTGGAATCACATATACCAGTTAAAAATCTAGTTCCACCTTCCATTAGCAAGCTGCTTGATTTTGTTAGGGACAAATCACTTTGCTAAGTTTCAGTTACCTCATGGAAAATGACAATAGAAAAATTTGCCATTCATGGTTATTACAGTGACTTAAAAAACTGTAAGTAAAGTGCCAACTATTCTATTGTCCCTTAATGTAGGGTAACAAGATAATGAAAGGTATTTTATTAACTATAATGCATAGATTAAATTTTGGTGCTTCCACATTTACAGTGAGGACATATTATTTGTGCCATTGAAGGTAACATACAATCACATTTTCTCTGCCACTGGATTTTTTCTACAAGAATTCTTCATCCAAATGCATTTCTATACTTTTCTGTTAGAGTTTGCATATCCAGATGTAAAAAGAACCCAGGTCTCCATATCTTTTCCCACATGAACAGACCAATTAATACTTAGAACACATTTATCCTGAATCTTCTTAATGTTGCTCCCAGCAGATGCTTGTCAGGTTCAAACTGTGCTTTATACCTGAGAATCTCTGCTGTGTTCTTGGTTGGCCCTTCTCTTAAGTGCTGGGAGGACAAGAAAGTCTCTGGTTTCACTTCAGAGCCTTTTATTTGGGATAGAGCAGGAGACATCGCAGGAATGTGTGGCTTTGGCTAACTCATGTGAATGAGTACCCAGAAAAAAAATTTATTCAGAATATGCTCCACATCTAATTCTTCAATTCTTATGGGGTTGCAAAATGCAACCCTATAATTTGTTCTGAAAATGCCTCAAAGAGTGCTTCCAGTCCCAAAATCTGTTGATCCCATATACTTAACTGGACTTCCCATTTGAAAAAAATATTTTTGGTTTCTCCATCTTTTATCATGACTGGACCAACTCGAATTTTGAAAAAAAGTTTAGTCCATGGAACCAGAAATAAAGTGGGAATTTACTTTGGGTACAAAATACCATGGATGCCACAACCACCAAGCAAGTACACAAACACAGCAGTCAAGTTAAATAGCATTTTAATTGAATATTTTAAAAATTAAAGTCAATGCAAGAAAATTCAGAATGAGCAAAATTTCATTTATTTATTTATTTATTTATTTAGCCAAGGTTTCACTCGATAGTCCGGGCTGGTCCTGACTCACTGGCCTCAATCTGAGGGCACACCTCTTGCCTCTGCCTCCACACCTAGATGGCAGGTAGTGCTACAGGATCGAACCCAGGGTCTTCCGTTTCCTAGGCAAGCATTGTGATCACTGAGCAACACCCTCCACCCTCAAAATTTTGAATAAAGACAAGATCAGTAACTGAGGTAGCCAAGAAAAAGAAAAAAAATAGCAATACTATCCAACAGATCTCCTCGTACCTTCTTGGACTTTTCACCTGCCGTCATTACTGTAATTAAATCGATTCAGAAACCCAAGTAACTGTCGCGCTATTTCCCCCTCTTCACTACATACTCGTTCTCTTTTTACGTTCTCTTCTTCTGCTTCTTTGTCCTTTTTTTTCCGTTATCACGCACATTCCTCTCTGTGCTTTGCTTCTGCACATCAGCTTTGACCCACTTACGCTTCCTCAGATTCTGCGAGGAAAGCCAGCCAACAGCCCTTTTATTTACAATAACTGAGTATTCTCTAAAGTCGACCCTGACGCTCGGCGAGCATGCCTTCCTTCCGTTGGCGGTGGTTCGTGACCTCTTGGCTGGGGCGGACGTGGCGACCTCTTCCACAGTTCTCATGATCGTCTTGGCTAGAACCTCCAATTTGGGAAACACTGCTCTATGTGAAAACTGACAAAACAGCGTAGGGGCCAGGGGTTTCCCTTGGCTCTGCCAGTAAGGTCCCAAGAGCGTGGAGGACAGCCCTCTGCGGCTGCTGACAATCCCCAGCACGTCCTCGAGAGAGGAGGGTTAGAAGATCACGCGCGTGAAGTGAGCACCCGGGGATCTGCAGGGCTGTTAGCATGGCAGCTTCTGGCATTCATAATCTGCACAAGCGCTCCCTTCCTCTTTCTTAATCTTTATCCCAGATGGGAACATGGCGCAGAACCAAGAGAGTTTTCTGTGTTTCTTCCCAGGGAAAGCTAAGCCAGAAGCACAGAATGCCACCAGGAAGTCGCCACGGGAATGGGGGTCACTGCTTTCATTTGGTCCACGCAATGTCTCGAGAATCGTGAGGCCCTGACCTCTGCTGAATGAGTTTTAAAGGCGAGCAATTCCATTAACATCTTGGATCAACATGCGATCCTATAGCAGATAATCAGGCAGAATCACTGTGGGGGAAAATTTTTACTTTTCCACTGTTTGAAAATATGTTTCGCTTTTAAAAAAAATTGACAGAGTGTATATATGTTGTAGTTCTTTTGGTGCAGAATTTAAGCTCTAAAACGGTAAACATGTCACATGTTTATCCACATGTTGTCCAAACACACACCAAGTGTTTTTGTGGCTGGTTTGAAGTTTTGAGTTTGGTTTTCTGCATTTATTTATTTTTCTTTTAAGAAACAACGTGAATATCTTTTGCTGAGACAGGGTGGGAGTTGCGGGAGGAGGCTCTTTCTAGAGGATGGGAGAAACTGGAGTTGGTTCCTCTGGGCTTGGAAAACTTCCTGCATTAAGATACATCAGAGATGAACTTGGACAAGGGAAGCAGAGAATCCTCTGAGGAGGTAAGGGAAGCCTTTTCCAGACAGATAAAAAGTATTGGCCTTCCGGGAGCAAATCCACTTTAAGTATAGCACCATTCTCCAACTTGACTGTGTTTGGAAACCTGTTCCTGGGTTCCACCCCCAGAGTTTCTGATCCTTCTCAAGATGAGGTATGCCTCGAACCTAGGGTTTTCCCATTGAGCCACCTCCACCCTCTTTTCTTTCTTTCTCTTCCTTCCTTCCTCTTTATTTTACTTTATTTTTTGAGACAGGGTCTCACTCTGTGGTCCAGGCTGGTCCTGAACTCACTTCGGAGCCCAGGCTGGTCCTGAACTCACTTCGGAGCCCAGGCTGGCCTTGGACTCATGGCAATCCTCCTGTCTCAGCCTCCCAAGTGCTGGGATTACAGGTGTGCGCCACCATGCCCAGCTTATGTGGTGCTGGGGAATCGAACTAGGGTACTTAGCGCTTGCTAGGCAAGTGCTTTAACCCCTGAGCTATTCCTCTAGCCCTTCTTTTCTTTTCTTTTCTTTTCTTTTCTTTTCATTTCTTTTCTTTTCTTTTCTTTCTTTCTTTCTTTCTTTCTTTCTTTCTTTCTTTCTTTCTTTCTTTCTTTCTTTCTTTCTAAGACCAGGTTTCACTAAATTTGCTAAGTTGCTCAGGATGGGCTCAAATTTGTCATCCTCGTGCCCCAGCCTCCTACAGTGCTGGATTATAGGCATGTGTCACCACTTCTGGCCGACCATAGGCATTTACATTAAATGCTGATGCTGCTAGTGGTAGTCCAGAAACCACTCTTGGAGAATCTCTTGTATTTATATTTTCAATATTTCAATAAAAATGTTTAGAGAAAAATCATAAGATTTTACAGGGAACATTTGTTCAAACCTACCATGGACATTCTAATTCATTTTTTATCATAGTAAGGACGTTTCCCATGAGATCTACTCTTTTAACAAATACATATAGGACAACACCGTCATTGTAGGGTAACCCCTGGACTTTGTCTTGCATAACTGAAACTTATCCTGCTGCAGGCAACTCCCGTATCCCTCTTTCCTGCCTCAGCCTCTGGTAACCACAATTCTACTTTCTGCTGCCGCCTGTTTGTCTGTTTTAGGTGTTCCATGTAACTGGAGTCATACAGTGTTTGGCTTTCTGTGATTGACTCATTTCACTTAGTATTGTTTTCTAATGACTGACTTGTGTTGTTGAACATTACAGAATGTCCTTTTTTTCTAAGGTTGAATACTATCATTTCTTTTTTTTTCTTTTTGAGACAGGGTCTCACTCTGTTCCTTAGGCTGGTTCTGAACTCACTATGGAGCCCAGACTGGGCTTGGACTCACCGTGACTCTCCTGCCTCAGCCTCCCCCAGGGCTGGGATTACTGGTGTGCACCACCATGCCTGGCTTTCTGGTGCTGGGGAATTGAACTCCAGGCCCAGTGCTTGCAAGCACTTCAACCTCTGTGCCATTCCCCCAGGCCTGAGGTTGAATACTATTTCATTGTGTGTATTTGCCACATTTTGTTTATCAGTCATCTGTTCATGGACATTTATATTGTTTCCACATCTTGGTTAGTGTGATAAGGATGAGATAAATATGTGAACTACAAATAATCGGTTCAAGATGCTGGTTTTAATTTTTTTGAATAACTATTCAGGAGGAGAAGGATGTTGGATCATGTGGTAATGTAGTTAGGATCTGGAGTGTCCCCCAAATGTCTCATGTATTTTAATGTTATGGATTGACTATGGAACCATGTGATGTTGGTGGATGGGGCCTCGTCTGGAGGGGTGCATTACAGTTAAGTTAGGATTAAAGGTGTGTGAGTTAAGACTAAAGGTGTATAAGTTGGGAATAACGGTGTGTAGTGGCCACACATTCTACACCTGGATGCAGGAGGGACTAATTACTGGGTAGAGACTCGAAAGGATACATAAACTGCATCCTGCCTTCCTTGGAGGACTAAGAGGACTGGGACTTGGACTGGTCTCAACAAGTCTCAAGTTGCCTTCCTGTTTTTGATGTGAGAAACTGCCTCTACCTCTGCCTCTGCCATGTACTTCGAATGCTGCTAGCCACCCCTGAGTGGACTGTGACCTTCTGAAACTGTGAGCTAAAATAAACCTGTTCTCCCGTACATTTGTGGGTGTTGAGTATTGAGTCACAGCAACAAAAAAGTAACTAAGACAGGTAATTCTTTTTTTTTTTTTAACACTGGGAAGTGAACTCAGGGTGTTTGCACTGAGTTTTATCTCCAGCTCTTTTTTATTTTTTATTCAGAGACAGGATCTCACTAAGTCACTAAGTTGTCCAGGCAGGACTTGAAGGTGGAGTCCTCCTGCCTTCACATCCCAGGGTGCTAGGATTACAGGCGCGTACCACCACAATTGGACAATTGGCTCTATTTTTAATTTATTAAGCAATCTCTATCTTGTATCCTATAGAAGCCAAACCATTGTGTGTTCCCACTATCAATACAAAAGAGTTCCAATTTGTCCAAGTTCCTGCTAACACTTACCTTTTTTTTTTATGACTATCCTATTAGATGTGAGGTTATATTTCACGGTGGTTTTGAAATGCATTTCCCTGATTTTAAGTGATACCAAGTATCTATATTTTTATACATCAATCAAATATTTGTGTGTCTCTTTTAGAGAAATTCCTTTTTCAGTTTTTGCCACCCCCCCAATCATTTTTTTTTGCTATTGAGTTGTATATTTTCCTTATGTATTTTGGATTTAGATCCTTATCTGATTGCACGGTTTGCACATATTTTCTCTTAATTGTTTCCTTTCCTGGACAGAAGGTTTATAGTTTGACACAATTCCATTTGGCTAATTTTTTCAGTTGTGATAAGTGTACTTATGGAGTCATATTCAAGAAATCATTGCCTGGACCAATGACCTTTGTGTCTCTGTGTTCTTCTAGGAGTTTTTCAGTTTCAGGTCTTATGTTTAAGTCTGAGGTGATTGCTGGCTTTAAAAAATGCTCAGTTTTATTATTTTGCATGTGGTTATCCAATGTGCCTGATATGTGTGTGCTGAAGAAACCGTCCTTCCCCCCACTCTGCATTCTTGATCAAAGATCAGCTGACTGTGTACGTGTAGATTCTCTCTTCTCTTCCACCATTCTGTCTCTCTTTATGCCTGCATCATACTGTTTAATTACTGAAGCATTGTATGTAATTGATTTTGAAATCAGAGCATTTTAGGTTTCTAACTTTGTTTTGGTTTCTCAAGATCCTTTTGCCTTTTGGGTTCCTTTGTGGTTCTCTATGAGTTTTAGGGTTTTTTTTCTTATTTCTGTAAAATTATCATCGGGATTTTGATAAGGATCCTATCAAATCTGTAAATTGTTTGGATGAACATGGACATTTTAGTAATATTATTCTAAACCGTATACATAGAATGCCTTCATTTATTTTTATCTATAATTTCTTTATTATTTTGCTCCTTATTTGTAAGTATGTCAATCTTTTTGATACTGTTTTAAATGGGATTGCTTTCTTGATTTCCTTTTTGAATACACTAGCAGGATGTAGAAACACAGATGACTTTGTGCCTTGCAATTTCACCAAATTCATTTATTAGTTCTAACAGCTTTCTGGTGGACTCTTTAGGGTTTTTTTATATGTAAGATGTTACGTGATACAGACTTCAGGTGTGATTTATCAAGGCATCTGAATTCTACTAACATTCTGGATGATAGAAAAGATTTTTTAGAAAAAAAGAAACATTTTTAAAAAATATAATGTTTTCACCAAGTTTGATTCGGGAGACTAGAGGCACTCAATGAACTGTCAAATGAATTAAAGGAAGCCATTGCCTTTCTCAGAAGAAAGCTACAGCATTCATAAGTTATAGTAAAGGCATACATATTAAATGCTAGGTGCAACTTTCAAGTGATTATTTGTTAAGGAAGGAAGTGGATCTCCAGCAAGAAAATAACGAAAGAAAAGCTAATCTGTCCATGTTTGTCAATCAGATGACGTAAGGAGAGAGCAGAAGACTTATGCTTTCTGGCCAGAGGACTTCATCCTGGAAAAGCCATTGCTGTCTGGGGACCCAGCTTCCACCTCAGTAAAATGAAGATGTTTCTTACAGGTAATTGTGATGACAAGACATATGTGTTACTCTCTTGATATATAGCCGTCACTCTATAAAATCACTTCATGGCACAACTTTCCCACAGCTCTGTACTGGTCCTTTCCATCTTTTTTGGTGGTCCTTTCTTCATACTTGGGTGGTTTCCTCTTGCCTGTGCTCATAAGAGCGCTGATGGATTCTTCTTCTTCTTCTTCTTCTTCTTCTTCTTCTTCTTCTTCTTCTTCTTCTTCTTCTTCTTCTTTTTTGAGACAGGGTCTCACTCTGTAGTCAGGCTGGTCCTGAACTCACTAGGTAGCCTAGGCTGCCTTTGAATTCATGGCAATCCTCCTGCCTCAGCCTCCTGAGTGCTGAGATGACACAAGTGCACTACCACTCCTGGTTTTTGTGGTGCTGGGGAACCGAATTCAGGGCCTTGTGCTTGCTAGGCAAGTGCTTTAACCACTGTGCCATTCCTCCAGCCCTGTAATGAATTCTTGAAGGGGACTGTGTATATACCTGGAATTCTCCCCACACAGCTCTTTCTTCTCTGACACTCTGTCCTATGAACTCTAGTCACATTGGGCTCTTAGAACTTCCACACATCTCAGGCATCACCGTCCTTCGTTGTGTGATGGTCAAGGTTTGGAAAGCATGGATTCATATATTTTGTCTTGTTCACTTGCTACTTCAGTCAGCAGAATCAATCTGATCTTTGTTGTTCCATCTTGGCTGAAGTAAAGATTTATTATTGTTAACTTATTTTTTCTTCTATATTGTGAAATACATCACACATACATAAGAACATTTAAAATACATGTCCTCGCATATTTTAAAATAATAAACTAGCATGCTTCTACACATCAAGTTATAAACTAGTACATTCAAAGTGTTTTAGAATTTCCCTCCACGGTCCTTCCTAGTTCACATTCCCTTTCTTACTCTGGAGACAATCATTTTCTTGAAATTCATATTTATTCACTTTATTTATTTGTGTGTTTGGCTTTACTACCAATGCTTTTGTTTTCAATTTTGCTTGTCTCTGCTTTCTATAAGGGAAATATAGTTTATGTATCATTTTATGAATTGTTTTGTTCTATATTATTTTTGTAATATTCATCCATCTAGTTGATTTTCATTGCTGCTTAGTAGTCACATTTTATTTTCCATTCTGATGATGATGGGTTGTTTTGAGTTTGGAGCTGTTGTGGACAATGTTGCCTGGATCATTCTTAAACTTGTCCGCGTATGCTTATCTGCACGGGTTAACCTAGGGTACAGGTATATTGGAATGAAATTACCAAAGTTGCATTGTGTATATGTATTTAGATTTACTCAAGCTAAAAAATTGTGCACTAGCCCAGGCTACAGAGCGAGACCCTATCTCAAAAACATTGGTCAAAATGGCCATGCCAATTTATACTGCCTACAAAGTATATGAAAATTCCTATTTCCTTCTGCATGTGGCATTTCTAGACTTTAATTTTTGCAATATCAGTGGGTGGTTATATGTTAAATGTTAATAAAGTTGAATTTCTTTCTTTTTTTTGAGTCAGGGTCTTGCTCTGTAGTTCAGGCTGGTCCTGAATTCACTTATGTAGCCCAGGTTGGCCTCAAATTTATAGCAGTCTTCCTGCCTCATGCACCCCATACCTGTGTCACCACACTCAGCCTGAATAGTTTTAATTTATTTGTTCAGTTTTTTCTTGTTTTCTCTTCTCTTACTTATCAATAGTCTCTGTGCCTTTTCTTTTCTTTTCTTTTCTTTTCTTTCTTTCTTTCTGTTCAGGAATTGAATGATAGACTTTCACAGTAAAGTACATGCCTTGTCCTTTTTTTTTATTTTGTATTTTAAGACAGTCTCACTCAGTTGTTGAGTTGCCTGGGCAGGGCTTGAATTTGCAGGTCTGCAGCAGCCTCTCAGAGGCTTTTATGTGTTGTCTCTTTATTTTCATGTGTTGAAATACAAATATCCCATCACATTTTATGGCTTGCCTTTCATTCTTTTTTCATGATGGATTTTCAGAAAGTCTTAATTTTAATGTAACTGGATTTGCCAATTCTCCCTTTAAAATTGCCAGTTAAGAAAAATCATCGAAAACAAATTCTTCACTGTTCTCAGGTTGTTGTCACATTAAACTTTTCATGGGCGGGGGGTGGGGGGTGGGGGAGGTGGAGTGGGGAGGAGAGGTTCACAAATACCTATTCACAGGGCACAGGCTACTGACCAAAGTAACAATTATGTTAAAGTCCAACTTGGTGAACCACTGAGTTTATGGGGATACTTACAGGAGTACAGATGACTCAAAAGCAGCCACAGTCCTGAAAAGCCCGTCTGAGCATAGGCTGGATTGCTTGGGATGCACTGCACAACCTGCAGGCGGCACAGCTGGTTACCCTTCGAAAAGGGCCTTGTGACTCCAGTAAGTTTCACCTGTGGGTTGTTCACTTTCAGCGTTTCTGGGCCTCCTGCCTCCCACCTCCTGGAAGGACTTTCCATTCCAAGGAACTCATTACAAACAGTTGTGGAGCTGTTTCTCCCTTTTAACATTCTTATAGCTTTATTTTTTGCCTTTCATGTTAGAACTTTACTCAGAACTGGCCTAGTGGTGTACCGACCTGCATGATTGCTTCCTACTGAAGCACAACCCTGTCACCTGTCAAGGGGTGACCTACAGAAAGGTCACGTTCTTTTCTATAGCTCATTTGTTTAGTCCTGTGCCAAAATCACATTGTTAATTACAACAACTTTACAATAAATTTCATAGTTGGTATGGCAAGTTCCTGGCTTCTTTCTTGCGAATGCCTTGGTTCTTACAAACCCCTTGCACTTTTATTTATGTCTTAAAAATGGAATGTCAAATTCCACAGACATGAGTTTGAATTTTTATTTGTATTGTACTAAATCTATAGATCATTTTGAGGAAAATCCAGACTTTTATGGTAAAAGAGTCCTTTGATCCAAAAATATGCTGTAGGCATCCATTTGTTTAGGCCTTTATTGTTATGATTATTATAATTATTGTTTGTGGTCCTGGGGATTGAGCCCAAGGTCTTTACTTAATGACATTTGCTAGCAGTGAGCTACATCCCCAGCCATTTTTTTATTATTATTATTTTTGCTTTTGAGACAGAGTCTTGCTAAGTCCCTCAGCTGCTAATGCTGGGCTCTGACCTGCGATTCTCTGGGGTCAGTCCCCCAGAGTGCTGAAATTATAGACCTGTGCCACTGGATCTGGTTAGGCCTTCTTTAATACATTCCAAAATGATTTATGATTTTCTCCATAAAGTTTTCCCATATCTTTTGTTAGATTTTTCTTTGTTATACATTTTTATATTATTGGAAATGGCTTTTTAAGGTTCATTTACCTAGTTGTTGCAGATATAAAAGTGAGCTCATTTTTATACATTAACTTTACATCCAGCTATACTGCTAAAGTTGTATTAGTTTTAATAATTTACCATAGCACTTTTTCTTGTTTTCTGTGTTTATAATCATGTCATCTATAACAACAATTTCACGGGACTATTGTGTAGGTTAAAAGCAGTATATTAAAAGACTGTGTATAAATTAGCACTCAACAAACTGTCACTACAGTTGAGTCGTGACACAAGCCATGACATTTGTCTGAAGGCTTTAAGAAAGTTGTGCTCTTCATAATTTCCCCTTTAAGTACTATCGATCTCTCTATGTGGACAAGAAAAGGGGGCTTAGAGAAACTAAGTAACGTGCATACAGACACATGGCTAAAAAGCAATCAGGTTTCAATACTGATTTTTGACCCTAAAGATAGAGCCCCTTTTATTACATATCACCTGCACCTTGTGATGAAAACTTAGTTCTTTGAAATGTTATGGAGCCAACAATACAGACATAGATTTGTCACAAGGAACTGGCTTATGCAATATGCAATTTTGGGACTAGTTAAAAAGTGTCTGTAAGTCGTTAGTCTTTGATTCTATCTAGAGCTTGTGGTCTACAGGAAAAAAAATCACGAGGAGTGTGGAACTCCCTAGCATGAAATAGAATCTCAAAAGAATGAGTCTTGGGAACACTTCACATTTAAACCATAACATTGTGTCTTGGTATTATGGTTTGGATCTGGAATGTCCCCTAAAAGCCTCATGTATTTGGATGTAATGGTTTACCTGTGGAATCATGTACTGTTGGGAGATGGAGGCCTGCTCTGGAGGGGTGGATTATGGGCATGTGGTAGAAGACAATTGTGTGGATTGGATTCCAGGCTTGTGGTGCAGTCTTAAACCTGGAAGGGGAAGAACACTGAGGCTGGATGGGGAGGATCACTGGGATGGGACCTGGAAGGATATATGCTGCTTCCTGTCTGCTTTCCAGGACTTGACTTGGCTTCTTGTTTGGAATGTTGTGAGGAGCTGCCTCTATCTCTGCCTTCCCCATGTGCTTCCAGTGTTGCCAGGCACCCCTGAGTGGACTGATCTTCTGAAACTGTGAGTTAAAACAAACCTTTTCTTCCCCTAATTTGTGTATGTCAGGCATTCTGTCACAGCAATGAAAAAGTAACTAATACACCCAACTTCTAAAATCTTAGGCCCATGTTGTAGTGCAAAATCATTTAGTCCAACTCCAAGATATGTCAAAGACTTAACAGTCTCAGTATTGTGTAAAAGTCCAAGTTCAGAGTTGCCTCTGAGGCTCAGTGCATCTCTTAGCTGTCTCTTAACAAATAACTAGTTACATATTCTCAAGATACAATGGAACAGGATAAACATCCACATTCCAGAAGGAAAAGAATTGGGAAATAGACAAGAATCTGACCAAAGCAAGACCAAAACCTGACAGGGCAAACATTAAGTTCTGTCACTTGATCCCCATCACCTGGGCCACATGGTGGCAAGATGTGAGCTCCCAAGGGCGTAGGCAGCCCCATTCCTGTAGACTTGCTGGCTGCAGCTCCCACGGCCCGTCTTCTCTCTTGGGCTGGCTCCAGTCTCTACCTGCACTTTTCCTCAGCAGACATTACCCATTCCTCACGTCCCCAACGTGCCGGGGTTTCTTCAGCTTCACTATCATACTTCCATAGATCGACATCTCAAGGGCTCCCAGAGCTACTCTCAGTTCATGTTGGCCAGCCTTCCTAGGTATTTCTTTGAAACCTGAGTGAAAGCTCCCTTGACCCACAACTCTTGTCTTCTCTGTGCCTGAAAAAAACAGCAACATGTGAGTGATGCTGAGGGCTGCTGCCAGTGTGAGCAGGAGCTGGGCCCTTTGGACCATGGCTACAGAAGCCACTAGTTGCCTAGATAGCTGAACTTGCTGATATACTTACTAGGTGGCCCAGAGTGAGCAAGGTGCCCTGGAGCTCTTTTCTCAAAGAAAACAGCTTTTACTTTTACTTCATGCCCTCTAAAGGTAATGTCCTTGTTGATCCATTTTCTCCAACTAGACCCCACCTCCTAACAGGTCACTAGACATCTCAGTATCTACCACCTTCCCAGGCCTCACCTCTGAACACTGCCACATTGATGAGGAAGTCCTTAATCCGCTCATCTTTGGGAGATACTTCATATTTAAGCCATGACATACACAATGTAATATTATATAGCCACAAAGAAGAATGAAGAATTAAGAATAAAATCATACTATTTGCAGGAAAAGTGATGGAACTTAAGACTATCAAGTTAAGTGTAAAAAGTCATCTTCAGAAAGTCAAATATCACTTTTTCTCTCATATGAGAAATATAAAAAAAAATGTGCATGGAAGTGGAAGGTAGATTAATGAAGAAAAGAAGATGAGGGAAGAAAAAGGAATTGGGGAAATGGCAGGAGTATGACCAGATATGTTAAATGCATGTATGAATATGCCAAAATGAAACCCACTATTGTGTGTAACTAATATGCACTGACTAATACAAAGAAAGCTGGGAGACTACCTGTAAGGCTCGGTCTTGTAGTTTTGAGCTACATAGATTTTATAATTTTGGATGTAAGCTTACAATGAGGATAAAATTGTTGATCCAAATTCTTAGTACACTTTTTCCCCCTTTTAGTACCATTTTTCTTTTTAAAGACAATTGATTTTCCTATAATGCTTTGGAGTCAAGAAGAAATTTATTAATACTTCCAAGTATTTCTAAGTACTTCTAAGTGTTTGTTTACCTTTGCACTAAGAATACAGCCCATTAAGGCCCAAAGTCCTGCTGGGGACCGAAGAAAGTACATTTTGTTAGATTCCTACATTAGCTTATCCTTGTTTATTTTAATTTTGCATCTTGGAAGAAAAAGTTCTCAGGAAATATTTCTTAAAGAACCAAAGAGAATAAAATATACCCTACCATAACTATGCAGATCTTAGGAATGGAACAATTTGATGCAGTATTTGTTCTTAATATTTAGAGCTAACAAATTTTAAATGGTAAAGTTTGAGGTATTTTAAAGTAAAATATTTCTAAAATTGCTTGCTATTATCTTCAATAGAGGGTACCAAGCATAACTTAAAATTTGGGTTTTGGTATTTTTTTGCATACTCAAAATGATCATTGTATTTTGTAGTTACTCATCATAATAATAATCCTATGAGGCAGATATGATTAACATTAAAATTACTAATAATTCAAACTCTTGAGAGTACAAGAGAATAAAAGCAATTATCAGCAGATAATTTTAATATATATGCAATCCACAATTATTAAAATTTAGAATTTGTTCTCTCACTGGTTTCCTTTGAGGACATTTACTGAAGTGAAATATGGACAACGCTTTCTCATTTTTTTCCTTATGGTCCTGGGGTTCAAACCCAAACCCTCCACCACGATGTTATGTCAGTGTCCCCAGGCAGTTACATTTATAAGTGCGTACTGTTTGCCAGCATACTCCTAGGTGCTTTAAATCCTCACAGAACTTGACCATGTTCCCTCTCCCCCCCCAACACCCACATATTGGGTATTGAACCCTGGGATCTTCACACTGAACTACCTTTTTATATTTTATTTTCAGATGGGTTCAGTTGTCCAGGTTGGGCTCCTGTGTGTGATTCTCGCCTCTTAGAGTGATGACATTGCAGAAATGTACCACCATGCCTAGTTGGTTAGTGCTTGTTTTTTTTTTTTTTTTTCATTTTTTTTTCTTCTGGCCGCTATCGGGATGTAACCTAGGGCCTTCGTACTGAGTGCACTAAGCAACATTCCCACTCTGTTTCTAATTTTTTTTTTTTTCTGAAGCAAGATCCAAGATCTCACTAAGTTATTAAATTGCCCAGGCTAGGCTCAAACGTGATCTGCCTACCTCGGCCTCCCAGAGCATTAGGAGTACAAGCCTGTGCCACTTGGCCTGGCTCATGATTAGTGTTATATTGTTATATATGGCTGTTTATCACTTTTCTATCATTATTCAATTATTATTTAAAGCTTTATTTTTTAAAAATCCAGAATCCAGTAAAATATGACTTATTACAGTTAGTTGTTACCTATTTTTTTGTGTGTGTCTAATCTAGAGTGGTTTCTTACCCTACCCCTTCCTTTTTTTAAAATGACAATTTTCTTAAAAAAAAAAAAAAGTCCAGGTAAAATGTTCCAGGTCAGAGCATCGCACCACGACGTGGCCCTAAGGATGTCCACTGCGTCTCTGGCTGGCGATGCTCGCGATGCTGGGTCCCATTGCCCGGTGGAGGCAGTTTCTGCCAGATCTCTTTATGGCCAAAGCACTCGGTCCCTCTCAAGTTAATAATTAGTACATGAAATGACATCTTATGACTCTGTAGATATATTTCCCCTCCCAAACTCTTTCTTTTAGTGGCTCTGGCACCCAGGTCACCCAGGTATGGTTTTGCTGAATCAGGAATCACCAAGGTGATTGTAAAATACAGATTTTCTATTTCCATAACGTCTTTACATTTACTGGTTGGAACTTGTCTGTAAAGAATAATGCACTTCATAGATACTTCTGCCATTTCAGTTGGGGTTTGTTCTGGTGAATGTGCTATCTAACCGTGCAGTGGTGTCCAGCCTGCAGCCTGTTGTGTGTGTGTGTGTGTGTGTGTGAGAAAGAGAGAGAGAGAGAGTGAGAGAGAGAGAGAGAGAGTGAGACAAGGTCTTGCTGTGTGGTCCAGGCTGGTTTTAAACTCACTATGAAGCCCACTACTCCTGCTTCAGCCTCCTGAGTGCTGGGTTACAAGTGTGCGTTGCCACACCCGGTTTACGTAGTGCTGGGAATCAAGCCCTGGGTCTGTGTTTGCTGCACAAGAGCTTTCATTGCTGAGCCCCCGCTTGCCATTTTTTATGCCCTTGGCTTTTTGAGTGAGGAACAATGGTCTTGGGCCACACATAAAATATATAATATAGGCTATATATATATATATATATATACACACACATATATGTATGTATGTGTATATACATACATATATATATATATGTATATATATACACATACATACATACATATATACATACATATATGTCCTAAACGTTCCTTTTTAGAATTTCTCACTATGACATTTTTAAAAATCAAGGGCAAAAACCTGGCGGGCCACAGGTTGGGCACAGCTGGACAGTTGCCTCTTCCTGTTGGTCCCTTCCTGTCAAAGATCTTGACACTGGCACTTTAGCTTTGGGTACCACGTTGCTCTCCGGCACCGCTTTACTTTTCTACAAGACGTTATAGGTTCGGGGGCGGGAATCCGAGGAGCTGAGATGCTCAGTGTCAGCTGTCCGACATTGCTCTGTCACAGACTCAGATCTATCAGTTTCTTTCCACATCTTCATAACTTTTTTCTAGTTTCCTTAATTCTCCCATTTATTTTAGCTATTGTGCTGTTATTCTAGACTGTTCAGAATATTCTTTTTTTTTTTTTCTTTTTTTCAGATGAGGTCTTCCTCTGTAGTACAGGCTCATTCTGAGCTCATTCTGTGTTGGGGTCTTCAGGCTCTCTGGCCGCCGTTAGCCACCGGGAACCAGGGGTCAGCGAGGTCTGGAGGGTCAGGGTCTCAAGTGGCCCAGAGTGTCCCGCAAGAACATCCGGGAGACAGTATCAGGGTACAGCTCGTTTACTGTCTGTGGGGATAGGCTTATAAGCAGTTGGAAGGAGGAGGGGCAGCCAGGGTTGCAGGTGTGTGTCATTTTCTGATTGGGGAAAGGGTTGGGATGGAAAGTCGCCTCATTAGCATAGAGGGGATGCGGAAGTCGGATCACGTGATTTCTGGTAAAAAGGCCTTAGGGTGTGGGAAAAGGAAATTTAGGCAGATTGAGGAACTGAAAACTGACCTGTGGCCATCCCGGGGCCTGGGACAGGAGGGCGTGGCCCCACTCCTGCTGGTCTCTAGATGAGATTGTTAGGGTCAAGACCTTCTACCTTCCATTAACTCTGGCCCAGTCAGGGTTCCGCAATTCCACAGCCCAATCTGACCTTGAACTCACAGTAATCCTTCTGCCTCAGCCTCCCAAGTGCTGGGATCGCAGGCGTGCACTACCACGCCCAGTTTATGAGGAATCAAACTCAGGGCCTTGTGCTTCACTTAGGCAAGTGCTCTAAGCACTGAGCTATGCCTACAGCCCAGTTCTAAGTATTTCTGACTCTTTTCTCACTACTGAGATAATGAAAAAGGAACTAATTACTTAAAATAAATACAGGTAAACTAAAAATATTGTCAGGTAAAATCTAGCAAAACCAAAATATAATACAGATACCTATATGTACATATATACTTACTTAAGTTTTTTCATGTGCATATTAGCTATACAGATGAAGGATTTATTTTTATGGGCAAATTTGTGTTAATAGATCCTTTTCACTCTTACCATTATCCCCTCCCCCTTTCCTATTTCTTTCCTCTTTTCTAGTAATTCTCCTTTACTTTCATTTTTTCCCCTCTCTCCACGTGTGTGTGTGTGTGTGTGTGTGTGTGTGTGTGTGTGTGTGTGTGTGTATTTATACATGATTCTCTAACTATATAAGAGAAAACATGCAATTTTTATCTATTTATCTGTGTCTGGCTTACTTTGCTTAACATAATAATCTCCACTTCTGTCCATTTTCCTGAAAATGGCATGATTTTGCTATTTATGGCTGAACAATACTCTGGTGTGTGTGTATATCACATTTTATTTATCGATTTGTGTGTTGATGGACACCTAGACTGATTCTTTAGCATAGCTGTTGAAAATTGGGTGCAGAGGTAAGATTGCTTTTTAAATTTGGGAGTCTTGAGGTATGTTTTCTCTAGCTTTGATTCTGGGAGTGTTTCCCTTCTTACTTTGTAAAATACTTTGTATATTTCATATCAAAAATGTATTGTTTGGGCCAGTGGCATAGCTCAGTGATTAAAGTCCTTGCCTATGTAGCTCAAGGCCCTGGCTTTGAGTCCCCAGCACCACATAAGCTGGATGTGGTGATGTATATACCTGTAATCCCAGCACTGAGACATGAGGATTGTTGTGTGTTGAGGCCATCTTGGATACATAGTGGGTTTAGGACCAGCCTGAACAATACAGTGTGTAAACAAATTAAAAAAAGAAAAATACCATGTCTGTTCTAGGCATTGTCCTAAACCAGCAGAGTTGCTATGTGCTGAGTCTGGTGTATCCAAGTCAGCCTGCAACCACTGGCTACCACCTGTGTGTATTAAGTGTGTGTGTTTGCCTGTGTTTGCATACAGTTATGTTCACTATAGGGCTCAGAGTAGACATAATTTACAATGGAGATGGTATGATGTAGGCTCCATTTCTCACAGCTTCTTTGACTTCTTGAAGTTTGTTTGCATCCATCGTCTGATCTGCCTTCTGCTCACTTGCTGCAATGACCAGTTTGGCCACTGCTTAGCAGCATGTCCAGCTTGAACTGTAGAAGCCTTTCATTGTCTCTGGGCCACTCAGTGTGACCTCTGACTTAGTGCACATCCAGTTCCCTCTGCTTCAGAATACAGTGCTAACTTTTAGATTCTATTGAACTTTAGCAAGTTCAAAATTCACAAGCCGCATTCTGGACCCTCCCCCATATTGTTTTGCTTTAAAGTTATTTTCTGCACACAGGACCAACTTTTGGTACTTGCAGTGCCACTTGGTCTCCTTTGCTGGCTGAGAGTTCCAGAAGGAAATTGTGTTGCTTCCCGTTGTCACAGCCGGGCTACTTATCAGCATATTAACAACACCCTCTAACTGTATATAATATGGGTGAGATCTCCTGTCTCTTCACAGCAATTTGTGTTGTCACTATTTTTTATTTTAGTGATTTTGATAGATATGCAATAATATCTCAGTGTTGATTAAATTTGCATTTCCTTAATAGTTAATGATGCTGAACATTCTTAGTGTTTATTTACTGTTTGTATATCTTTTTCTGAAAATGTCTATTTGTGTCTATTCCTATTTTATAATTGAAATTATTTTCCTGTTGAGATTTGCGAACTCTTCTTGTATGCCTTGCATCCTAGCCTTTTGTTAGAGATGTGGTGTGTCAATATTTCCTCTACTTTATAGCTTGTCTTTCCTGTTCATGTGGCTTTTTATAGAGCAACATTTTTAAATTTTATGAGGTTCAGTTTATCTTTTCTATGAATTATGTCTTTGATGTCAAGTCTAAGACCTGTTGGCCTCACTCTACATCCTGAAGATTTTCTCCTGTGTGTCTTTTACTAAATGTGGAGGATTTTCAGCTGTAATTTCTTCAGTTGCTCTTTCAATTGACCCTTATGTGACTACAATGATCCAAATGTTGGATCTCTCCTTTGTCGTGCCGGTAGTTCCCTCATGTTCACTGCTGCTTTTTTCTGTCATCTCTGTTCGACTCAAGGGCGCATTCCAATGACAAGAAAATATTTTCATTTCTTTTACAATATGTTTTTAGTTTGTTATGGTTGAGATCTAAAATGGCCTTTGAAGCACTCATGTCTTCAGAGTTGGGTCTTCCAGAAGGTGCCTGGATCTAACTTTACTGGTGGACTAATCCACCAATGAGATCATAATTTGCTGGCATTACTGGGAGGTGCAGAGAACAGGATATGGGGTGTAGTGGGAGAGAGTGGTTCATGAAGGTGTGGCATTGGAGTCTGTACATATTCCCGCCTCTCTCTGATTCTCTTCCTTCTTTCTCTTCTTCCCAGCGTTCCTCTGTCACATTCCTCTACCACAAATGCTGTTTCTACCTTGCGGTCAGCTGACCATGAAATGAAACCTTTCAAATCTTGAGCTAAGATAAACTTTCCTCCCTTTAGTTGTTTCTCTTGGATTTCTTTACAGCAACAAAAAGCTGACTAATGCTTCTGTAGTTTCTTATGTTTCTTTGCCGAGTTTTTATGAATTTTCATTTGCCTCAGGAGGTATTTTAATTGCACCTGCTTTAATATCCTTGTCAGATAATCCCTACCTTTGATTTCTCTTGGGTTGGCATCACCCCACTGTATTATCTTACTGAAGTTGTGATTTTCTTGGTCTGACAGTGATTTTCAATTGTGTCTTAAACATTTTGTCAACTATATTAGGAGATTCTGGGTCCCCTTTAAATATTTCATGTTAGCAGGTGTTCATCCTGTTCAAGTTTAGCACACAGATCCTGGCCTAATTTTGGGGGGAGGGGCGGTGTTGTGGTTCCAATAGCAGTTTAATTTCTACAGCCTCAGTATTATTGTTTTAGTCTGCTGGATCAATCCTTCTGGGCTCCCATTGCTCCATGTTAGTGCTGGTGGAGGGAGGGTTAGCTTTAAGTGTGAGTATCTCTTCTCAGACAGAGTTGTATTAGCATGCTCCTGTTGGTGCCTCCTAGTTGTTTCAGTTGTCTCTGGGCAAAGGAGACCCTTTGCCCTTGGAGTAAGAGACCTCTTGATTGGGCCCCTTTGTATAGTGAGGTCTCTCCTGCTAGTTCTGCCCACCTGCAACTATTTCTTGGCAGCAGAGGGCAGTACCAAGACTTGCAGGGAAGGACAGGGCCTCTCTAGCCTTAGAGCTCCTGATTAAAGGGATACTGTGGAGTCTTCCTTACCTGATGTTGTCAGAGGGCCTCCTGACCCAACTAGAGGACCTGTCTTAGTTACTTTCTCGTCGCTGTGACCTATACCTGACATCCACACTTAGGGAGGAAAGATTTATTGTAGCTTACAGTTTCAGAAGGTCACACAGTCCATTCACAGGTGGGCAGCTGGGAAATGGTGGAAGCACATGGCAGGACTAGAGTGAGGGCAGGGGCAGAGCCAGAGCTCCATTGGCAGAGATCCTCACAACATGGTGGCACAGAGAGACTGGGAGGAAGGGTGGAACCGGGACATGCCCCTCCAAGTCAAGCCCATGCCTCTGCCCCTTCCAGCCAGGCTCCACCTCCCAACCCTACACAGTATCCATAGGAACATGAGGTTTTTGGGGGACACTCCAGATCCAACCATGACATGACCGTCACTGTCCCCTTAAGTTGGAAATCTGTGGGCCTGGATGAACTTTATATATTAGATGAGTGCATGATACCCTGCTACCATGCTGGCCCCTTCCCTGCAGTTCCATACTAGTGCACCTTTTTCAGTCAACTTTCATAGTTCTCTTTTGATTGTTCCTCATGTCTTTTCCAGAGTTTATAGTTGAGTAAAAAAATATGACTCCAGGCCATCTCATCCAGACTCAATCTCTCTCTCTCTCTCTCTCTCTCTCTCTCTCTCTCTCTCTCTCTCTGTGTGTGTGTGTGTGTGTGTGTGTGGTGTGTTATTGTCTTCTGCTGTTCTCGTTTAGAAGTTGGTTGGTTATAGGAACAGAAACCTATGTAACACACATTAGTTAAATTCATGAAAGATGGCTGGGGTTGAGGTTCAGTGATTAGAGTGTTTGCCTTGGAAGTCTGAGGGCCCTGGTTTGATACCCAGCACCACATAATAGTTGGGATGAGTTGGGGGAAGTGTAGTGCGTGCTTGTGATCACAGCACTTGGGAAGCTGAGGCAGGAGAATTGTCTTGAGTTCAAGGCCATCTTGTGCTATATACTGAGTTCAAGACCAGCCTGGACTACAGACTGAGGCCTTGTCTCAAAAAAAAAAAAAAAAAAAAAAAAAAAAACCAGACACATACACACACACACACACACACACACACACACACACACTCACACAAAATCATGAAAGAATCACTTCTCATTGGTTCAGAAGTTGATTATTTACTTGTTAGTTTATTTCTTGAAGATTAGCTTTTTTTTTTTTTTTGCCTTAAAATATACTCCCAAACAACTTTCTTCTGCTCTTGCTTGGGTCTCTCTCACTGGAACAGTATTCTTTGTACTCACAGTAACCCAGAACCTATAGGATATGTGTGCTAAACAATGGACATCATTTATTCTTACCATATTTACATATAACTTACTCAAGCTGCAGGCAAGTTTCTCGGATACAACAGCAAACTCACTATTTACCAGATTTAACCATCTCCAACTTATAAAGTAACTGTAGATGTTGTAGTTGTAAATCTCACATACAGACTAAGCTATAATTACCAGTTTAATAACTGACTCAGTTATCATTAATGCTTTTATTTTCTTACAGTACCTGAATCTCCTTTATCCTCTAGCTGAAATGATCTTTTATTTATCATTTAGTTGCACATGTGCTAGAACCAGGTCATATATGCTCTGGCTGTGTGTTTCCAGTTTCCTGAATTTGCATTTTCACAATGGTGACCTACAGGTCTAGGTCATTGAACTCCTTAGGATCAGTGATGATCACATACATGCTAAAACAGCAGACAATTAGCTTTAAGAATATGCAGCAAGACATTCATTAAAAACAATAATCAGCCAGGCATGGTGGTGCATGCCTATAATCCAAACACTAGGGAGACCAAGGCAAGAGGATCACAAGTCTAATTCCAGCCTGGGCTACATAGCAAGTTCAAGGCCAGCCTGTACTACATAGCAAAACCTTGCCTTAGAAAAATCATTAACAATGAAAACAGTCAACGAAACTTGGAGTTGAAGGAGCCCTCCAATTCTCACGATGCCTGCATGGACCGTTCTTTACTATATATATGCAGCCCAAAGAAGAGGCTGTATATAAACTAATTCGTATCAAAGGATGAAGGTAATTCTCATCAACGACTCTAAGATGGATAACTGTCACTGAAACTCAGCTTCCTAAGGATTCATATTCCACCTCAAACACAAGACTCCTGGAAAATACATCCCACTTTGTTTTAGCTGTGAAATACTGCCCTTGCACCCAATGCAAGCATGACATCACAATGAAACCTCATTAAACACATCAACTCCCATCACAGCGTGTGAGTATGTTGTTATTTCTTATTCAATCGTGACTCTGAACTATTGTTGACAATAAGCAAGGGGCAAGGAAAACTGTGCTAGGATACTTTTCCATTTCCTGTTCAGCCCCTCACACAGTGCCAGACACACAGTAAGAGTTAGAGTAGTCAAAAAATATGAAAGAACTGGTTGTTTCCTCAAGATCTTCCATCTTTGGTGAGGAAAATTAATGGGTAAGTAACTAACAATAATGTAAGTCATTAAAATAAATAGTAGGAAGAGATTAAAATGAACAGGCATAATCATCTCCAACAAAGAGAAGCTGATTGCTAATTTATGGGGTCAAGAGAAACTTTTAAAAGGAAGTGGCTTTCAGCTGCCTGTGGAAATAAAGCCATCTAGTATGTGGGAAATTCCTTCTCTAAAGTGGATCTTCCTTTTCCTGACTTCTGTTCCTTTTCCTGAAAGGAGTTATTTTTTTTTTTAAACAAAGTTTTCCTGTTGCTAAGGATCTGCTTCCTGCAGAAAGTCCTGAATAGCATTCAATGATTAAAAAACAAGAGCCTTTATGTGATAATAATGCACCCTGATCTGAATGCTTAAGTTGGGAAGAAAAATATTAACCAGATTTTTGGCCCAAATACTATTCTCCGATCTCTGAGAATCTCTCTGTTTTTGTGTAGTAGTTTGTTTTTGGCTCATAAGTAATCTCAGGTGGTAGCAGTATTTCTAATTAGATCTTAGTCCTGCTGACTGTAATTCACTTAAGGATGTGAGCTTTTTTTTTTCTTAATTAGATTCATAGTAAATTGAATTCTCCAATGATCAAGAGAAAGACTTCAATAATAGGGTTTTGCATGAGCTCTCTCAAGAAGAAAGAACATAAAACAAATCCATTTCAATTGTTTTCTTATGCAGGACTCACATTTTAATAAAATATTTTGCTAAAATACTACAGAGACCTTTTGGGGACCATCTTGCTAATCTTCACCAGGAACCTGGTTAGATGCAAAGATTGAAAAGAAACTAATTATAGTATTTTCCCTTAAGTAATTTCTTCAGCATGGAAAGGTTAAGTTTATTACACAGAAGAACAGTAGAGGCTCATGACTGCATCCTAAAGTGTGTGCTTGCTTTGTGGCAATAAATGAAGTTTGAAAAATCTTTGGCTTTGATAGAATTTAATCACTCTGAAAATAGAGGCTGAAAGTGGAGAGAAGGAATTAAGATGAATTTCCCCCCAAAAGGCAGAAGGTGGGGAATGTGGAAGCTGCCTGAGGGAATCAGGGCTTCTTGAGCACTCTCAGAACCGATACCATCAGCTCACACGACCAAAGTGGCTTATAGAAGAACAAATTCTGCCCCTGAGTGTGGGATGCCCAAGAAGGAGTGAGGCACAAATGGCTACATGAAGGTTGGGAGGGTTAAGTGAAGCCTTTCTAGGCCTTTTATTCACATGAAGTGGCTTTTGTCTCCTTATCTATAGCAGAGCTTGTAAGAAAAGAAATTACTATTTGTACCTTACAATTAGCCCTCAGTTACTCCTAGTAGTGCCATTACATGAAACATTTCCTCAGAGATTGCAGTCATTTAGAGCTAAGGACAAAGGCATATAGATTTTTTATCTCCACAGGATACGGCACAAGTGAGGAAGTTAATACATCCTTTTGATGTATTTCACTTAAATTAGGTATAAGTGATGTCTATTGTGTTTGTCTTTGGCTCCAGACAACTCCCATTTTTTGAGAACTTAATGTCCTGCCATTTTCTACCTGTGAATCACCAGGGCCGTGATTCTACTTTGCATGAGCCAAGCAGAACCCTTATACATTTGGAGTGGGGCTGAAGGGGAAAGAAAATGAGATTTCAATTGTTGGCTTACACAGATCCATTAATATAAGAATGGAAGTTCTACAGATGCTCTGGTTCCCACAGCATGCACTATGCTTATATTAATAGTTTGGGGTTCTTTAGAGGAATAGAATATATATATAAAATTATGCAAAGGGTTTTGTTAGACAAGTTTACAGGACCAGAGGTGGGAGAATATACAGTGGCCAGCTGTGTACTAAAGAGCTGGAGGATTCAATAGCTGCTCAGTTCAAGGAGCTGGAAGCCTTAGAACAAGATGACCAAGGATGTATTGCCTCAGTCCTCAGTAAAGAGATTTGTTGTCATGGGTAGAAGCTCCCTGGAGAGTAACTAGTGTTTGATATCCACAGGTGGTTGTAACTGCAAAAGACATATTCACTCAAGCAAAACAAAATTGGTGTGCATGGGCTAGCCTCCTCCTCCTCCTTCTGCTTTTTTGTTTCATCCAGGCTGCAAGCCTATTGGATGGTGCCACCCACAACCAGGCCAAGTCTTCTGTCGGTTCACTGGCACACTTGCCAGCTATCTTTAAAAACAATCCCCACCCCCCCAGACACACACAACACACCCAGAAGATGTGTTTCACAGATCTCCCAGGCATCTTTCAATCCAGTTATGTTGACATAAAGATTGCCTGTCACGTATAACTTTTATTCTTATTTACTGTCAACATTACATTTCCCTGTATTGTCAGCTGAAGATGAAAAATAGGTCCAACTTCTATTCTAGGATGGTGGTTATAACCCAGTTCTATTTCATAATTATAAGCTATTTGATGATAATTATAATCTTTAATCTGTCTAAAGAGACATGATACTTACACTTCCTTAAGAAGAGAGAGAGAAAATAATGCAATTCTTCCCTCTGCCCTAACCACATCTCTGTCCCTGCTTCTGCTTTTGAATTGAGTGCCTGGTGTTAAAGCAGCTATTCTCTGGCCTTGAGCAACCAAGCAAAGCAGGGCTACTGACACACTGAAGCTACTTAAATACAAGGATAGAAAAAGTATGGCTCTTTGATGATTTTTTTCCAGGAACAGAAACATCTTGTAATATATAGGATGTTATTTTTCTAAATGATTACATTTTTATTTCTAAAATCATGCTTAGATTTTTGGTTATTGGCAACAAAATGTATTATAAATAATAGATCAGAACCCAAATATTTTACCTTATGTTCAATTAATATCTTCAGTATACTTTCTGTGAATTCTTTTTTTTTGATAACTAGAGTAAATTTCCATTTTGTATAAAGAAACATCAGTTCATTCTATAGACTTTGCACAAAATATTTGAGTTTTTTTTTTTTTTACAAAGTCATCCAGATGTGAAGAGTAAAAAATACTTTGCATTTGTCAAATAGTTTCTTTTCAGTTTGACTTGCATCTGGATGGAGACTATAGTGAGCTAGTACCAATGAGAAAAGAGAGAATCATAATATGGCTTAATCAAACAAAGGGCTCCTGCTACAAGTGGAAAAATGCATCTTAGGGTTATTGTTTTATGTCATGTGAGATGAAGATAAAGTGTGGGCACATATATGTACCAAGAAACATTTCAAATTAATATATCCTCTTTTTAAAGTGATAATCTTTAGTGAAAGTTACAAAGACATTTTGCGTCCTTTGACCAAGTAATACAATTCCAGAGAATTTTTCATAAAGAAATATTTTGACAGATGTAGGACAGATGTTCAGTTCATAGTAGAAAAAAAAAAACCCAAAAAAGAAAAAGTGAAATATTCAAAAGTAAGAATAATTTAGTAAATTATGGTATATTGATGGAGACCACAATACAGCCATTAAATGTAATTAGTTATGTAAACAAGGTAAGAATATAGAAAATGTAATATAGCTGTTTAAAATATACTATGATTACAATTAGAAATTAGATCTAGAAGATATATTAAAAATAAAAAATGTTTTTGAAGCTAAGTAGAATTGAGGCAATTTCATTCTTTTTTTTCTTAATGTTCTTCTAGTGCATTTTATTGTTCAGGAAAAACATTGTGTAATACCAAGATTAGAAAGAAGTTTTCTCTCACTATAAACATCATATGGAATTAAGGATTTTTTTTTTTTTTTTTATAGTACTGGGGATTGCGCCTGGGGCCTTCTCACTGAGATATATCTTCATTCCATTTTTTTGGTTTAGATTTAAACAGTGGGTCTCAATTAAGTTTTCAAGTTGCCCAGCCTGTTCTCAACATTGTGATCCTCCTTCCCCAGGCTTTCAAAGTGCTGGGATTACAGTCCTGTGTCCCTGGGTCTGTTTGTTTTATATACCTATGCTGGCTAATCTGAGTAATAGAAAATTCATGAGGATTAACAGCAGAGAACTGGCGTCTCCATCATTACAAAAGATGTAAATGTTCAAAACATAGCTCATCATGCCTTAGCAAAATTGATCAGATACAGTCTAACTGGAATCAAGGAACTAGATACTTGCTATGGTTTGAATGTGTTTCTTGAGGTTTAAGGGCTCTGCCCTGCTAAGGGCAGTAAGGGTATTATCCTATGGTATGGTTTGGATCTGGAAAGTCCCCCCAAAGCCTCATGTGTGTGGATGTTGTGGAATGCCTATGGAACCATGCGCCACTAAGAGGTGGGGCCTGGTCGGAAGGGGCTGAACACTGACTTGCTTGGAAGGTTGCATGCTAGTTCTGCCCTTCCTCCCTCACTTAGCTTCCCATCTGTCATGCCGCAAACAGCCTTCCTCCAGCTGGGCCTCTGCCACGTCCATGTGCCTCCACCATTGCCAGCTGCCCATGAATGGACTGAGACCTTCTGGAACTGTCAGCTAAATAAACCTTTCCTCCCTTACATTGTGGGTAATTGGGTATTATGTCACAGCAATGAAAAAATAATTAAGACATCCTGAAAGTAGGTTCCTGGTCAAAGGATGCTGCTCTTCCTTACCCTCCACCTTCTGTCATGTTAAGACCAAGCACGAAGCCTCAGATCAAATGTGGTCACTTCCCTGCCCCCCAAATTAGACATAAATACGTTTCTTTCATGCGTAAGTCACCCAGCTCACACTTCACACTGAGCTTCATTCCCAGATTTTCCTATTTTTATTTTGAGACATACCACATGTACTGCTGTGAAAATGTCTCAGTGAATAAAAGCAGTTTCCCCCACTGGAACTGATAGTCATTTTTTTGGACAAGAATATAATTCATATGATAATAACATCTTGAAAGTACTTTGGTTTGTACTTTCAGATGAGAAGTTGCTGGCCTTTTTTTTTTTTTTTAATTAGGAAAAGCTTTATTGGCAGGCTGGGCAGAGACCATGGTGTGTTTGTGTGTGTGTGTGTGTGTGTGTGTGTGTGTGTGTGTGCTTATGAACTCCTAGGTATCTTCGTTACTTTTATTGTTTTGTTGCTGAGACACAATACTTGACAACCACAATTTAAGGGAGGAAACATTTATTGCAGCTCACAGTTTCAGAGGGTCACAGTCTGTCCGTGGACGGCTGGCAATGGTAGAAGCACATGGCCAACTGCAGCCACCAAAGGACAGCTCCTCACAATGGGGCAGTCAGAAAAACCAAGTGAAGGGCAGAGCTACCCTTCCAAGCCCCACCCCAGCGATCTTCCTGTCAGGCCCTATCCCAGTGACCCCTCCAGCACATTGGTGTTTTGCGATATCCAGATACATGAGGCTTCTTGTGAGACCCCAGATTCAAACCATAGCATAGGTGAAACAAACACTTTAAATTCTACTTCCATATCTGCTTGTTTTCAGGTAAAGTAAGTAAAAATCAAGTAAATATACACCTTTAATTCACACAATTTTTAAAAAGTCCACTAAATAGTGTGAAATTTGGTTCAGACAAAATTGAACAGAGATGAATATACTCCTGGAGAAAAACTGTATTATGAGTGAAAAACCTTGTGTCCCAGCCCTAAGAAGCATAGATTACTTTTTGGAGCTGTGTGACACAGCAATTGTAAATGAAGAAACAAATGCATAATTGAAGTATAGTGGATCTCAACCACACAAACAGCCTCCTCTGGTAAGCATCTGGAAATGTGGGTAAGAATTTCACATGATGTCAGGGTGAATGGCAGATGTTACTCTAGTAAGCAAAGGCCAGGAATACTAACTTCATAGAGTGTTGGAGAATGTTGTGATCAATAAGGAATATCCATAATGTTCCAAATCAGACCCTATAAAAAGACACTAGAAAAAGTGAAATTGGGAATAATCTTTAAAATGTCATCAAAAATAGGGGAAGGGGGGCTGCGTAAGGAAACACCCTTCTGAAGGTTAAATTTTGTTCTGTTGACAATGATTGAACAGATCAGAAATCTTCTGGTTTATTAGAAAAAGCTTTCTTGGATATCCTTATATCACTGTGTTCTAGGTAATTTTCATGACAAACCAACTGGCATTCTCTTCAACAGTTTGGTGTATTCTGAAGATGCTAGTATTGTGAGATTTATTTTACCTAGCAGCTTATGAAAATTAGATTACAAAAATATTATCTGCTGGGATTTGTGCTAGTCTCATTAATGCTCCAGGCCTGGCAATTTCATGTTGGTTTCCATAATAGCATAGATTAGCTGTCTGTACTTGGCTGTGTCTCAACCAACTAGGAAAATGGAGTCATGGACAAAACAAGGCAAGCTGTGGAGAGGCCACTTTGTTGGGCAGGAATAGCAGTGCAAGGCTAAAAGGAAAGCTTTTGGCAAACCAAAAGGGGGTTCCAAGAAGGGGAATAGCCATATGGCTCCTGAAGTATTTATATGAGCTGGGTAAGGGGTTGTCCCACAAGCCCTCTTTCCCTGTTCAGGCTCAGTTTCTAAGATTACCACCCCCTCCCGCCTTGTTCTCATACCCTATTGTCTTGGTAATTAAGTTTGGTTTTGACTCCTGTGGGGTATCTCATACCACAGCCATTCACTATGTCTGAAATTCTTCATATTTGGGGGACCCTTTTTTCCAAGCTATCTGCAAATGCCATTATCATCATCTGTCACAATATTATCTGATGACATTGCCACATCAGTTAAAAAGATCTACAAAGAGTATTTCTCATTTTAGTTTTTTGTTTTGAGTTCAAACTTTTTTTTTTTTTTACACTGGGGATTAAACCCAGAGTCCTCATAGTGAGCTACATCCCCAGATTTAAAAACAAACAAAAAAAACTTTTGTTTTGAGACAGGGTCTTACCAAATTGCTAAATTACCCAAGCTGGGCTTGGCTTTGTGATTCTCTTTTCTCATCCTTCTAGAATGCTGTGATTACAGGTATGCTCCACGAAGCCTAGCTTGATCTAATTCTTATTCTAAACAACCCAGCAGTTTTTCTCAGCTTCATAAATTATCTTCCAATTTGATAAAATCTGGGTTTGGTTTGTACTAATGTGTCTAGCCACACAGTGTGGTAGGATCTTAATTAAAATTACTGCATGATGAACTAACTTAACATAAAGAAATTGTAACACATGCCCTTCACCTTGTGTTTTCTTTCTTTTTTTTTTTTTGAGACAGGGTCTCACTCTCTCCATGTAGTATTTTCACGCAGAGGTATGCCTGTAATCATATATAACTGTGCTTATGTTTGCTTATCGTGTAGTTTTCAGCCCTTTAATTTTAATTCCCTTTGACCTCTGACTGATTATTCATTATTACAGAGGCTTAATATAAGGGAAGGATTAGGTCCTTCCTTAATTACAGTCTGTGTTATATATAATGGGAAAAAATAACAAATTAAAGCACATCAATCCTCAGGCTACGGAAAAATGAGCACAAAAGAGAACTATTATCATCTTAACATTTACTCTTTTTTTCTGTTGCTAATGCATTTTAAAGTATATGAAACTGTAAATCCAGTCTGCCTTATATTAGAGGTTTTGGTTTCATTAAAAAAGAAAAAAAAAAAAAAAAAAAA
>PVKB01003577.1:179597-192352 GCA_004027205.1 Ctenodactylus gundi | reverse complement strand
GCTGAAAAGTTTGGCCAGGGTGCCCACCATGCTTTTGGGCAGGCTGGGAACGAGGCTGGGAGGTTTGGCCAGGGTGCCCACCATGCTTTTGGTCAGGCTGGGAACGAGGCTGGGAGGTTTGGCCAGGGTGCCCACCATGCTTTTGGGCAGGCTGGGGATGAGGCTGAAAAGTTTGGCCAGGGTGCCCACCATGCTTTTGGGCAGTCTGGGAATGAGGCTGAAAAGTTTGGCCAGGGTGCCCACCATGCATTTGGGCAAGCTGGGAATGAGGCTGAAAAGTTTGGCCAGGGTGCCCACCATGCGTTTGGGCAGGCTGGGAATGAGGCTGGGAAGTTTGGTCAAGGAGCTCACCATGTCTTTGGGCAGGCTGGGAATGAGGCAGAGAAGACGGGTCAAGGGATTCATCACAGTGCTCTTCAGGCTGAGAAAGAAGGAGACAAAATAGTCCAAGGGGCTCACCGTGAACTTAGCCATGCTGCAAAGGAAGCCCAGCAGTTTGGCCATGGTACTCCAGCTGCTGCAGGGCAGGCTGGGAAAGAGGGAGGCAAAGTAATCCATGGTTTCCAACCTGGGGCCAACCAGGTTGGGAAGGAGATGGAGCACTTTGGCCAGGGAGTTCACCAAGCCGTTAACCAGGCCAGAAAGGAAGCAGACAAAATAGCCCAAGGGGCCCACGCTGGGTTCAACCAGGCCGGGAAGGCTGGAACGGAGGCGGAGAAAACTGGCCAAGGTGTCCACCATCCTATTGTCCAGGCCGAGAAGGACAGGTGGCAGCAGAATGTTCATAATGGGGTCAACCAAACCAGCAAGGAGGCCACCCAGCTGATAAATGTAGGTGAATAAGGGTGGGGTGACTGGGAGAAGGGTCTGGGGAGGGAGAGGTAAAACCCTCAGGATGTCTGGGTAGCCCATGTAACCTTTGGTGAAAGAAACTTGGGAAGCCTCATACCTGTGTTTCACTTCTCCCTTCTCCATATCCCTTACCAAGGAGCTGGTGGTCAGATGGTCAGATGGATTAAGCCATCTTATCTGCAAAGCCCTACTTCAGACAGCATAGAAGGGACCAAGTTCCACCTTTAGGGAGCTGCCCTCCTAGTTAAGGGCCTACAGTGAGGAACTTGGAGCCTCTCCTGGAAACAGCAAGCAGTTCTGAAGTCAGCTCTGTGAAGTACAAGGAGAACGAGTACTGGGAAAACCCAGTGCGTAAGGGTGAGAGTGAGGAAGAGCTTTTGAAGATAAGCTCTGTTCTGCTTAATCTTCATAACAACCCTGTGAGGTAGTCAGTGTGAGGATGCTGACTCCCTGATGCCCAGATAAGAAAATGGAGGCTCCGAGAGACTAGGGAATTTGTCAAGGTCATGGGGCAAACGCCCAGTTGGTGAACTGCAGGTTGGGGTTCTTGCTCTTTCTCTGCATTGCCTGACTAGGGGAGGATTCTGGAGTATTTCTCTTACCAGTGTATGTAGAGGGAACAGACACCGGAGGCCAGGAGAGGAGTGCCGTTCAAAAGAGAACAGCTACCATGGAGGGAACCTGGGGGACAGCCGGAGGCCTTAGGTCTTCATTTTTCCAACTCCTTGAGGAATTATTGGATCAGCGTACAGTGACGCTATCTTGAGTATTGGCCCCGGGTCTCAAAGCTCGGAGCCACATCTGGGGCCAGACAAGGAGCCAGAGAAGAGTGGGTGGGGAGAAAGTAACCATGTTGAACGAGCGCTTTGTGGAGGAGAGTGCTTCCGGGGCGGAGGCCAGGAGGGGTGGGCTGTGAAGGGAGTCGAGGCAGCAAGAACAGCAGGGGTGGAGGTACAACCGGGGAGATGCTGCGCGCTGAGTGACAGGGTGAGGCCAAAGCAGGGCTCAGCTAGAGATAGGGTTGAGGCTGATTTGAGGTCGTGGGTGAGGGTCCTGGTATTTGCAGGGCTCTGCTTTGCATTTGACCCCTCAGGGCTTGGGAGCATTTCCTTAAAGTAAAGGGGAGGTTGGGAAAGAGCAGGCTGTAGGAGATAGGCACCCTTCCCATCTCTTACACAATTGCACAGCAACGTGGGCTTTGAGTTTTCTTCCTGGACAGAGAGGAAGAGGACCAAGGTCAGGCAGTGGTCACCCTGTCCCCCAACCCCAGTCACTCTACAGGAGAGCAGGTCACCGAAGAGAAGGAATGTGGGAGCCCCTCTAGGGTCAAGGGAGTAATGGTTGTCTTGCCTTTACCCACAGGGTTCCCATCAAGGCGTTTCTACAGGCCAGCACGGAGGGGTCGCAATCACCACGCCAACGTCTGGAGTAAGTCTTCTGAGGCATAGCCTAGCCTAGGGGTGGGGCACTTGGAGTTGATGGCGGTGGGATGGGGGTTAGTGACTGACTTTCTGTCCTTGAATTCCAGGCCTCGGTCATCAAGCCTTTCATCAACTATTTGGCTCTGTGGAAGGTGAGTGTCCCCAGAGTTTTTACTTCCTGTTCTCTGAGGAATGGTCTTTCACACCCTTCCCATGGCTTGTTCGAAGACAGCTTCCTTGAGGGCAAACTCAGCCTCTTTAGACCCTTTGACCTGTTTTCCAAGCTCTGATCTTCCTCTTTGTAAACTGCTCTTGCACGTGGCTTCTGGCTTTTAGATGCTGTCCATTTCCCCCCGAGGTGGACACAGCTGGTAGAAATAACCTCCAGGGTGCTTGGGTGTCTGGGGGCTAGGGAGGGTGTGCTGAAAACTACCTTCACATGGCCATTACGGCTCCTGCCACCTCTCCTTTGGTTCCCAGTGGCTGGCTGGTTTCCTTTCTTCCCTGCCCTGTAGGAAACACCCCTGCTGCTCCATCCCTGTTGCCCTGAGTATTGGGCAGCGGATGCTCAGGGCTCGCCCTCTCTATAGCTGAGAGGAAAAGCTTCTGTGGAATTCTGGTCCTCACTGTGGACCCAAAGTCCTGGCTCTGCGTGTGTACTTAGTATATCTGCTGCCTGGGACTGGTCCACGGGGCGAAGAGCATGTGATAGCCCCACCCAGGCACCTGGAGCTGAAAGACCAGCCTTCTTCATGTCAGAAGGTCGTCTGAGGCCAGACAGGGCCCTTTGGTTGCTGAGGACACCCCAGCCCCTCTCCTTGGGAAAGCTGGCTGCCTGTCATTCCAAAGTCCAGAAGCCATTTTTTGAAGCTCTTCTCTGGAGCATAAACACTTCCCAGCCTGAAGTAGCCTGTCCCCCTTCCAGTTCTCGAGAGTGGGGCCAGGCCCCAGGCCTGGGGTCCCTCACAGCTGGGCACGCTGCATTCAACCCTCTCTCCTCTCTTCCAGATCATCGCCAACATCATGCCCTGAACTGATGCCTTGGCAGATGAGCATTTCTGTTGTCATACCAGCTGAAATGACCTGGAGGAGCTGGGGACAGGGTGGGTGGGGAAGGGAGGGTCAAGTTCTCGTCTTCTCTAACGGAGGCTGTACTCATATATTTGTGAATAAATGTGACTGTCTTCTTTATCGTGATCTACTGGGCTCTCTAAAGCAGTAGAGAAGGGCACAGGGAAGAGGGCTTGCGGTCTCTCCTCTTGTCCTTTGAGGAAGGAGCTGGAAGGGGTTGTCTGCTGGACAAGATGGGCCGAGCTGAAGATACCAAGCTGCTCACTTCAAAGAGGGGGCACACAATGTTCTGGCAGTGTGCCGAGTCAGCTCTGGACGAGCACCTGTGCAGGGAAAGCCATTGCCGGTCACTGGTAGAAACAGCAGCCACCGGGGAGAGAATAGAGACACCTACATGGCCCCCAAGGGGTGGCACTCTTGTTCAGAAGGTGTGGCGCCCAAAGAACAACAAATGAGAGCTTGTGTTTTTATTGTGCAATGAAGACGTTCCGGGTGCTTTAAATGCTTGGTGTCATTGAATCCTCCCAACCACCCAATTAGGTAAGAGGTACTGCTCCGGCCCCCAGTTACAGGGAGGCACGTGGTGGCTTGCAGGGCTTGGAAACATGACCATGTCTGCATGTTTAGTAAGAGAAGGGAGAGAGCTACACATGCTATTCTGTTCTAAAGATAAGGAGAGAGGGCAGAGATGTGTAGGAGAGCCCTCAGGGGAGAGAGAGAAGTGGAGGGCTCAGGCAGCAAACACACTGGGAACAGAAGAGCCTTTGCCTCGGTGGCATGAATGGAGAGGTTTTTCAAATCCATGGACCACTTTAAGACCAGTGGGGTCATGGTAGTAACCACTATACACTGAGAACCCACAGACTCCAGATACTGTGTGAAGCCATTACTCCAAGTAACCATTGAAATCTCCCACAACTTGAAGGAAGAAGTCCTCTCCTTGACCCCACAGTCTGCAAGAGGAGACAGGCTCAGCGTGACAGGGCACCTGCAGGGTAGGCCTCAGAAATCAGCAGGCCTGCATTTGTTCCCCTGTCTATGGCCAGCACCTTGCCTCTCCCAGCTGCCCCAACGCCTCTCTACCACCTTCCTAAGCACCGGCTAGGCGCATTGTTTCCAACTCCCAAATTTCATCTTTCTTGGGGCCAAAAATAAGAGGCCGCATCCTGGCCCCTGGGGAATTTGACCTTGGGAAATATCAAACAACGCATTGATAAGGGTAAACACGCACCAGGGAGGGGAGAGATCTGCACTTGGACAGGTCTCAAGGCTTCATGTTTGCTGCCTTTTTCCTTACTTTGCAGAATAGCACTGTTTTTATTACATCTGTTCTTTCCCCATGCCCACAATATTTTATTTTGAAAATGTTTCAAATGTGCCCAAAAAAAGAAAGAATTTTACAGCGGACCCCTGTATTCTTACCTCTTAGATTCTACATGATCATTTTATTATAGGTGTGTCATCTATCCATCTCAATATATTTTGAGTATTTTCAAAGAAGACTGCAAACATTTGTTTACTGAATTCTATTTTATTTTATTTTATCTCTTTTGAGATAGGGCCTCTCTCTGTAGTCCAGAGTTGGTCCTGATTTCATTATGTTGGCCCAGGCTGGCCTAGAACTCATGGCAATCCTCTTGCCTCAGCCTTCTGAGCGGTGGAATTACAGGCGTGTGCTGCAACGCCCAGTTTATGTGGTGCTGGGGAATCGAACCCAGTGATATTACCGCTGAGCGATTCCTCCTGCCCTTGCTGCATTTCATTCACTAGAGTGATTCATTCATGACAGAGCCTTGCTGACGATCTGTTGTTATGTTCTGGACTCCGGTTGATGTACACTACAAAGGCCGCTACTTGAAGGACCCCTATAGTGACTACTTTTACAAAGGCAATCTTAAAAGGCAGAATTCTTCCATCAAGTAAAAGCTTTCACTTTCTTTACTCATGCGCACATTTTCTTGCTGTGTTTGTTACAAGTCGCTTGTTTGGATTTGTTTAACCAAATCAGAAGAGTCCATTACTATACGTAAGTCAGAAAAAGATTTATTCAAAGCTAATTCCAAGGAGATGAAGGGGCCCATAGGCCTCAAATCACCACCTGCCTGTGTACAGACACATAAAGGTCACAGGGAGATGATGGCCTTTTTCTAAGCTTCCGCTATCACTTTTAGTGTTGCCTCTCTTTTGTGAAAAGGTAGCTGTCCTCACCCAGGGCGGTCGCCTGCATGTTCATCGCTGGGCTAAGGTGGATGGCATTGGTTGTGGGCTCAGCAGTGGGAGACTTGAGGAGCCCCTTAGCTCCCAAAGAAACAGTTCTAACTTTCGAAGCTCAACTTCACCATGTTGGTTAAAGCTTTCACAGAGGAAAGTTGAGTCTTGGAAGTACTAAAGAAATGTGAGATAATCCATACCCCTCAGGAGTCGATCCTGGGGGGCTTCTGGAAAAGGAAGACTTTGGGCTGGAGGAATATCACAGTGGTTAGAGCAAGTGCAAAGCCCTGGGTTTGACTCCCTAACACCGCTTAAGCTGTGGTGGCGTATGCTAGTAAGCCCAACACTTGGGAAGCAGAGGCAGGAGGACTGCTGTGAGTTCAAGGTCAGCCTGAGCTACATAGTGAGTTTAGGACCAGCCTGGGCTACAGAGTGAGACCCTGCCCCCACTCAAAGAAAGGAGCATTTTAATCTAGTTTTGAAGGGTTAAGGAGATGCACAGAGACCTCTCTTGCCTTTTCTGTGGTCCCCTGTGCAGGGGAATGTTTTCCAAGCCTCTTTGTCCCTCAGGCTGGCTCCTCCTGTGCTTCAGGTCATCTGCCATTATCTGTCATGGTACCCTGAACTCATCCTTATAACCTGGGCCGATTTGTAATTTTGTTACAAACATTATTTGTTTGGCGACTATTTCTCTTCCTACACTTGGAGGCTCAAGGCCGGACACAGGTATCTGGCATTTGAGCAACTGGCTTGGGCACACTTGGGAAAGGCCAGAGAATAAGGGTGAGCAAAAATGGGCCACTTTGCTGAGAAGGGTGGAGCGAGGCCGGGGAGTAGCCGAGAGGAAGGGCCAGTTTTTTCAGAAGTAGAAGAACAGGGAGAGGAGTTTGGGTGGGCCTCTCCCCACGGCTTTTTATTGGGTGCTTACTGGATCTGTGCTAAGCACTTACAGATGTGATTCACCCCTCCTCACAACTGACCTATGAGCCTGGTACCATGATTACCCCTCAAGGATGACGGCGATGCGGCTCACGGAGGGAGGAAGGAACAGAGTTGCCTAAGGCCACCCAGCTGGTGAGCTGTGATGGCAACGCTCCAACTCAAGGGCACTTCCTTGATGGTAATCTGCTCAAGTGAGGCAGCAGGCTGACCTGTGACCCTCGGCGAGGTTTAAGGGGTTTCCTCTAGAATAGGTCCTCTTTAAAAATAGGCTTTGGCTTTTGGCCCTTCGATGACATGCCCATACACATGCATGTGTGTCCAAATTAAGCCACCACCAGAGAGCATTCCAATAATACCAACAAGCCCAGCACTGCCAAGAAGGACACTGCATGCCTCTGTGTTGCCAGGCAACTCCCTAAGCTCTTTACATGTACCAGTGTGGGGGAACCCTCACGTCCACTTGCCTTCACAGATGAGGAAGTTGTTGCACACATGTGTGAAGATCATGGTTATGAAGAGGTGGAGCTGGACTTAAACTTAAGCTGCAGGATAAGCGCTGTGGATGCTACGGGTGCTCACGTGCCCGTCTGACCCCAGAAAAGGGAGCAGAGATATCACCCAGATCTGTAGCCTCATCTTCCCTGACCCTTAACTCCATCCTCTCTTCTTTTCCTGAAGCCTCCTTCCTGGTTTCTGTATTCCCTGCTCCAGCTCTCCCCATACCCCCAAACAATCTGTATCCTAGAGGAAATCTGTTAGGGCCAGCCTCAAAAGTCTAAGTCCTGGGGCTGGAGGAATAGCACAGCTGTTAAAGCACTTGCCTAACAAGCACAAGGTCCTGGGTCTTATTCTCCAGCACAACATGCACTGGGCACATTGGCACACTCGTGTAATGCCAGCACTCGGGAGGCTGAGACAGGAGGATTGCTGTGAGTTTGAAACCAGCCTGGACTCCATAGTGAGTTCAGGACCAGCCTGGCTACAGAATGAGACCATACCCTGTTTCAGGAGAAATAAAAGAAAAGGAAAAGAAAAGAAAGAAAAGAAAAAAGAAGAAAAAAGAAAAAAGGTCGAAGTCCTCACAGTGTTCTCCCAGATCCCAGAATCTGGGCCCTTTCTCTCTCTGACTTCCACCTTCTCTCATTCTCCACCTGCTCTGTTTCAGCTACAGCGGCCTTCAAATGGAGCAAGCAGGCTGCTGCCTCGGGTCCTTTGCACTTCCGCTCCCTGTGCTTTGGATATTCTACCCCTGGATGTCCTGCTCTCTCACTTCCCTCAGGTCTCAGCCGGTTGGTCGGGTCTCAGGAGCTCTTCTGGGGCTCGGATGGCCGTCATGGCTCCTTTCCCTACATTTGAAGCTAAGGTCCCGTGATTTTTCTCCTCCAGGGCACCAGGACATTTGCTCAAGCCAAAGCTTGGAAATTGTTGACAAACTCACCTTCCCGCAAACTACAGGATCCGCGAAGGCCAACCAGCGGGGTAGCGGTCCCGACTAATTGCATTTCCTGCAGATTAGATTATGATAGCTCCACCCCTACGTGGCAGTGGACTGTGATAGAGGATTGTGACATCTCTATGGAGACTGTTTGGTAAATTCAGAGCAAAATCCAGTTTGGAAAATACAATGATTTCTGCAGTCCCCCTTCCTCTGTCCGATACCATACGGGACTCTCGTGCCACTGTCCACAGAGAAGACGAGTGATTTGAACAGATAGTCTTTATCTTATTGACTTATAATTGGCCTCCTTGGGTTTGGTTGGGGAATTCGCAAAGGAATCTAGACCTGTGAGCTTAAAGCAGGGGTAACAACAGTACTTATCACAACCTGGTAAGCTTATTGTCAACTTTCTTGACCACAAACGTCACTCCCCAAGGCAGAAGCTGCTGCGCAGATCTTGTTCCACCCCGTACCCCCATGCCTACGACAGGCCTGGAGCGGAGAGTTGTTTCAGAAAGGTTTGTTGAGTGAATGAGATAGAGATTTAGAGACAGACGCTAAACCCAGCAGGGTTTGGACATAACACAGGCATCGCAGATTTGGAGATGCCACTTGGTGTGAGAAGAGGGGGCTTGGAGACGTTGGAGACGATGCTGTCTGGGGTCAGATGGTAGGATACTAGGAATAACAACAAAAATAATCATCCTAAGATCTGCAGCTGCAGCTTGCCAAGTCTTCTCTGTCATTCCTAGTCTGGATCCCGTTTTCCCATGGTCTTTTCTTGTATGCTCTTGTGTGTGGTGGTCATCCATGATGGGCCTCAGTTGCCTCATCTGTAAATCGGAAATCATATTGACTCTGGAGGTTACAGTGAGGATTAAACGAAGTCGTGTGAGAGCATCTAACGGGCCACTTGGCCCACAGTGGATATTGAATAACTACATGGTAAGACTGGCCTGAGGTGACTCCCTGGGCCCAGGAAGAACCTGATGGTTTGGAAGAATTTGGACTGTTCATGAATATGTCTCTGAGTAACTATAAATTACATCGTGAGAATTTTACTCTCCTCTTAATTTTTAAATTTCAGATTAGATTAAAGAAAAAGATTCAGCTTCTGGGCTGGTGTATCTAAACACTTCTCCCATTCTTCTTAACAAAGAGGGTGCAGGACTGGCAGCTAGCTGTAATGCAATACCATTGTTAGCATCTCTTGGTTTTGGGGGGTACTTTTGAGCTATAGCCAATGACTCTGGCTTCCTACTTACAATAAAGCTGTAAAGCATTTCCTTAAAATATCCTAAAGTCAGAAAGTAAGCTGGTGTAATAAAGAGAGGACAGACATACAGCACTGGGCAGAAGGGAGAGTGGGAAGGAGCTCGAATCCGTGAGTGCTGTGCCCAGGGTCCCTCCTCTGGCCACAACCTGTGGGAGAGGAAGGCAGCACCCTCAGGGGCTGGGGTTTCCAGCATCACCCCTTGGGGGTCCAGATTTACTCCTGCAGCCCCTCCACCCCCATCTCCTCACACCCAGTCCCAGAACTAAAAAGAAAAGAAAAGAAAAGAAAAGAAAAAATTAGTTCTTCCTGGAGAACAACTCAGGGGTTCTGACAGGCAGGGGATGGCATGAGACTAGGAATGACAGACAGGACTTGGCAAGCTGCAGCTGCAGATATTAGGATGATTATTTTTGTTATTATTCCTACCATCACTTATCATCATCCTTAATGAGCCAGTGGTGGAGCGGCAGGGAGGCGCAAGCTGAGGACAGCCAGGGACGGAATTTACATGCTACCAGGTGTTGGATGTTACAAATTGGGGTGCGGGTGTTGGGGTGGGGAGAGAGGAAGGAAGAGACTGACTGAGAGACGTTGAGAAAGGCTGATGGAAACCGGCCCCTCCCAACCAGGCAATGAATCCTAGTGATCCAGCTCTACGCCAGATGGGAGGATCCGAGCGGAACACAGAAGCAGCCATGCTTGCCAGGCAGGGCTCAGACGTGGGGAGGATGCCCAGGGTGCCCTCCAGAGCTGGGACTGGGGGAGAGGGCCAAGGTGCCAACTGATGGCTCCTGACCTGGAGCTGACCCCTCCTCCTTTGCCAGTGCTACCTGGCCCCCGGGTGTGTGTGTGTGTGAGGGGTGGGTGCGGTGAGCTGATGCAGCCCCTCCCCTCATGGGTGAGCTCACACAGGCCCCTTCAGGGCCGGGTAAACAGGATGCAGCCTGATTCAGCCCCCTTCCTAGGCCTTTCCCTCCCACTCTTCCCTGGGGGTGGCTGCTCCGCCCAGCTCCCTGCTCCCAGCCCAGGGCAGCTGAGGTGCTACCTAAAACACCCTGATGGCCACTGTCTGTGATGTATTATTCCTTGGTACCCCCAGGGAAGGCCTTTCCTTGGAACCCAGAACTCTACAGGCAGCTTCATGGCTTCCAATGTCTCTCTGTGACCTAGCAAGTGTGAGGCCAGCAGCCTCTAGGTGGCGGTGTGGGAAGGGAGAGTCCAGGCTGACAGAAACTGAAGAGGACATCCCCCGCTGAGTCCTGACCCAGGCCAGCCCATGCTACCTCCTCCAACGGCCTTCCCTCCTTGTCCCCCTGCTAGGGCTCCTGCTTGTGATACCTCTCCCCCAAGTCCCCCCACCCCACCGCCTCCAGGAGCCGTCAACACCTATCTCCTCGTACAGCCCGTCCCCACCCTGCGCCCCAAATTCCTACGGTTGGGCAACTAGAACCTGTCAGTGTTCATCTCATCCCGGTTCTCACTGCCTCTCTGATGTGCGGCTCCCTCTTTGTTTCGACACACGCTCACAATTATAACTCATTACCCTATCGGGCGGCTGGCGGGTGGCTGGGCCCTGAGTCACCGGGGGAGGGACACCGGGCTGCCCAGCCCTGCCACCTTCTCCCAACCTACAGTATAAGGAGTAGTGATGGGGTGGAGGACTCTGGGAAGGCAGGGGAGTCTGGGAAAGAAGAGAGAGGTTGTGGACCTAGAGGGAGACAGAGAAGAAGGTAAAGGCAGGAGAGCAGAGAGGGCAGAGGAAGGGAGGCCACAGAAGCTGACCGCAGCAAGAAGCAGGCTCTCCAGAGAGCGAGGGCTGGGCGGAGATGAGGCTGCCGGCGTCCCGGGTGTGCCTCCTGCTGGCCCTGTGCCTGGGCAGTGGGGTGGCTGGCCCGCTGCAGAATACGGGGACAGGGACCAGACAGTCCGGGAAAGGGAAGGATGACGCTGTGAGTCATGGGGTTGGGGAGGCGGTTGGTGAAGGCGCTAAAGAGGCAGCCAGCTCCGGGGTCCAGGAGGCTCTTGGTAAAGGGAAAGGAGACGCCGCCAGCTCTGGCATCCAGGGGGCCGTTGGCGAAGGAGCGAAGGAGGCAGCTAGCTCTGGCGTCCAGGATGCCATCGGCAAAGGGGGGAAGGAGGAAGACGACTCTGGAGCCCGGGAGGCCAAGGGGGATCAGCTCAGCCACAGCATCTGGGAGGCAGCCCGTGCCCCCGAAAACACTGGGAGCGAAGCCGGCAGACAGGCAGAGAATATTGTTCGCCGTGGGGTGGATGCTGCCCAGGGCTCCGACGTGTGGGTAAGTGGCCGAGCCAGGGAGGCCGCGGGCAGCTGGACTGAGCACCTCGGGACACAGTTGAAAGGATGGATGGGAGTCGTGGTGCCCGCAGGACCTCTGCCTGGCCTCTGCTGCTCGGCCTCTGCTCCCTCCTGGGACCACACGGCCTGCTGTGCTCCCGTGAGTCGGAGATGGCCATGCTAAGTGCAGGTGCGCTGTCCCTGCAGGTAGCATCTGGAGGCCATGGTCCGTTTCGCTCTTGGGGTAGCCAAGGCCAGGGGAATTTTGGAGAACCAGGCTTAGGAGGCAGCGTTGGAACCAACTTCCGGGGAGGCTCCTGGGATCAGGCAGGCAACAGAGGGTCACCTAACCTTGGGATCAATGCTCAGGTAAAGGAACTGCCCTCCTCCAGCTCCCGCCCTTCGTGCCCTCCCTGCGGGCCCCCTGGGTCCTCCCGGATCCCACCTGAGTCTCGCCCTCCCTGCAGGGCGCTGTGGCCCAGCCTGGCTATGGTGCAGTGAGAGGCAGCAGCTCTTCAGGGGTAAGAGCAAGGACTGGGGACGGGCGGGCAATCCTGGATGCGCGTGTGACAGAAAGTAGGGGAGGGACCAGGGGCGATACGGAGGGAGACCTGGCTAGGCTGCAGTGGGCACGAGGGGGCCGGGAGACCGGAAGGGAGGAGCAGAGAGGACGCCCGGTCCTAAGGAAGTGAGGAGGTGGCTCGGACGGACAACCTCAAACCTCTGGTCCCGGTCCCTCTGCAGTGCACCAACGCCCCGCCGTCCGGAGGAAGCTCTGGGGTAAGAGGAGGACAGCCTGCCCTGACCGTCCGGGTGGGGGCCACACTTGCTCCGCTAGGACTGGGCCAGGCATAGGCCCCTGCAGGAACTGAACGCGATCCTGTCCCTCCTCCTCCTCCTCCTCCCCCCGCGCTGTAGGGAAGTGGCGGCCGTGGTGGCAGCAGTGGTGGCAGCGGGGCCAGCAGCGGCCACAGCAGTGGCGGCAGCAGTGGCCACAGCAGCGGCGGCAGCAGCGGCCACAGCAGTGGCGGCAGCGGTGGCCACAGTGGCGGCAGCGGTGGTGGCCACAGTGGCGGCAGCGGTGGCCACAGTGGCGGCAGCGGTGGCCACAGTGGCGACAGTGGCAGCGGTTCCGGATCCGGCCGGGTGAGTTCTGCCCTTCAGGTGCACGCAGGGATGGCCGAGGCCCCCCGCGGCCTCTGCCTAGGAGACAGGCTCTGCGGTTTCCCCACAGCCGCCGCAGCCGGG
>PVKB01003577.1:0-179497 GCA_004027205.1 Ctenodactylus gundi | reverse complement strand
GGCCGGTGGGCCCGGCGGCGGGTGGGCCAACAGGGGCACATTTCCCAGGACGCTCGGGCGGCCCCACGGGGCCTTACCCCTTCCCTCTAAAGAAGGGGAAGGCACGGAGGCTGCAGAGCCGATCGGAATCGGTTGCGAGCTTGATTATGAGAAAATCCTTCGTGTCGCTGGGACCAACTCGATCCTTGCGCAGGTCCTTTAAAAAACAGCCTGTGAATTTGTATTCCTTTGCAGGGATCCGATTCCAGCGCTTCTTCCTCAGGCAGCAGAGGCTTAAGTGGTGGTGGAAACAAACCCGAGGTCAGTGGCCCCGCGAGGGACCCCAATTCCAGGGGGAAGGAAACTCAGAGGGAGGGGCCATCCCCCCCCCCCCCCCGCCCGCCCGGGACGATCGCAGCTGGCATTCGTGTTGTGGAGGGGCTGAGACAGTCTGCCCTGCTTATCCCCCTCGCAGTGTGACAACCCCGCCAATGAAGCTGTACGCATAGCCGGGGATTCCGGGAGTGAGGTGAGAATCCAGCTGCCCTGGTGGCAGGAAGTGTCGGCTCTTAGAAGGTCCCACTGCGGGGTGGTGGGGTGGGGCAGGGGCTGTGACAGTGAAGGTGGAGGAAACAGATGGCACACTCCTAAAAACACCAGCCGTGTCCAAAGTAGGCGCCACAGTGGGTTGCACATTCCCTGCCAGCGAGCTCGGAGCCCAGCCGAACTCTGGCCGAGGAGCTGGAAAATGCGTCTCCCAGGTACCCTGAAACCGTGGACTTAAGGGTCACTGCCTGTGGTGCGTACAGATCAAGCGTGCTGCTCCTGTCCACGCCTAGAGGTCTTGTACCAATGCGAGTTCAGATTCAGCCGGTCTGGGGTGGGGTGGGGCCGGAATTCTGTGTTTCTAAGCTGCACCTTGGGGAGACCGCAGCTGCTGGGGGGACACTGAGGCAGCCAGAATGATAAGAGCTGTTCTCTGAGTCTGTAACTATTATTGTTCCTAGCTTTTTATACGCCCAAATCTTATTTATTTGTTTTTTTATTTTTAGTGGGAATTAAACTCATAGCAGTCCCGCTAAGTTAGCCTTTAGTATGCAGGGAGTCAAAGCTTCCTATCTTTTCCTCTAGATCCTCGTGGTGGCGGATTACTGTAAATGTTCTTTACTCGCTTTGAGTGTCACAGATTCTTGTATAATTTCATTTTTTTCAATGAAACTCTTTAATGCAGGCTTTATTTTGTGGCTTTTTTTTCTAGTTCTGCTGGTTGAGCTAACCGGACTAACCTATTAACTGTACTCTCGGAGCAGCTGAGCGCGCCTGTACAAAGGCAAAGCCAGTTACAAGCAGAGGGAGGAAGCTGATGAGATGTGATGAGGGTTCCTGCTCCCCCATACTAAACTGTTATTTCGGATCCTAAATATTAATCATTTCCATCACTGGTTTAAAAAACCACTTGCAAACATCTTCATATTTGGGGCAGAGAGCTCCTCTGAACATGTTTTGCTGAGGGACTCCAACCATCAGGCATAGCGACTACACTGCTTTATGCTCATGGTGTTTTAATATCTGCCAGTACAGGACCCTCCTGTCCACTGATCTTTGCCCATTTTTTCTTACCTATTCCTAGAACTTTATCCTTCCAATCAATTTCCAAATTATGCTTCCCATTTTTATTAGTATGTATATGCAACACACAATGGTTACGTTAGGCTTGAGAGCTTTGGGAGGCCTCTGCATATTCTCTTTCCCTCCCCTCCTGTCTCCTCCCGCATCCCCTTGACTCTCAACATCTGGCTCTATTATTTATTTGCATTCTGGGTTTCTCATATTAGATATTTATCCCTCTGAGTCTTACTTCACTAAGCATAATGGTCTCAAGTTGTAACCATTTACCTACAAGTGACTCAAATCCGGCAGTCCATAAACAGAATAGTACTTCGTTGTGTGCATATACCACAATTTAGCTATTGCTGGTTGTGCTGCTATAAGCATGGGTAATATGTCTCTTTGCATATATGTTGCTTTTAACTTTTTTGACAAGATACCCAGAAGAGGTATCCCTGGGTCAAGTGGAATATCTGTTTTTCATTTTTTCAAGGAATCTCCACACTGCTCCATTGTGGGTGTGCCAGTTTATAGTCCCACCCCAAGTTCCAAAAGATGAATTCCATTGGGAAATTTAGAAGACTTATATTAAATCTATCCTTTTTTTTTTTCCAGACAGAGTCTCACTCTGTAAGTCTAGGCTGGTCCTGAACTCACTATGTGGCCCAAGCTGGCTTAGAACTCAGAGTAATCCTCCTGCCTCAGCCTCCCATGTGTTAGGATTACAGATGTGTGCCACCACACCCAGCTATGAGGTGCTAGGGAATTGAACCCAGGGCCATGACTTCGCTAGGCAAGTGCTTTAACTGCTGAACTACTCCTCCAGCTTCATACATGTATTTTTAAAGATGGTCTCAGGATCTGGAACATGGATTTGTGTCTCACTGTCTTATCCCCTGGGACTTCATCAGAGGACAAAGAGGCCCCAGTGGCCCTGAGGACATAAGGATAGCGGCACAAGAGGCCTTGAGAGTAGAGACTGTGCTCATAGTGAATGGGATGGGGTTGGTAGCCATTGATTACACCCAGCTGGGCAGTTATCTGACAGCAGAGCAGTCAGAAGACATCCTGGCTGGGTCTACAGTTGTTCTGGGGGTGAGGAAGACGCAGTAGAGGGTAGGCTAGCTCTGACTTAGGAGGCGTCCAACCCGTCCACTTCCGCCACATTCTGCTGACTGGCCAGCTACGTGTTCTTCCTGCCTAATGCGGCCATAAGCCCACCTAGGAAGTAGTCCAGTTTGGGTCAGTCAGACCAACCGCCTGACTCACACCTGCTCCCAAGCCAGGAAGAACTCAGATGCACAGGTGGCAAAGCCCTTCCTTCCAGATTAGCAGCAGCTTGAAGGAATGAATCTAAACATTACGATGTTGTTTAGATCAAATATTAGACGGTGATGCTGTTTGTCAACATCACCCCTGTGCATAGCCTGGGCTGTCATGTGAGAAGGTTGAAACAGGATCCGCCAGGAAGGGGCAGTACCCAGACACAAGGGGTCCTGGGACACCCTCTGTCATGCTGGTGTCTCAGTCCCCTGATACAGGAATCCCTCCTGCCCTCTCCTCTCCTTAACCCCTCCACATTCTGTCTCCCCAGGAAGGCAGAGAGAGCAGTCGTCTCCTTGAGAGCTCACAAGCCAATTATCAAGTGAGTCGGGCAGCCAGGGGTGGCTTCAGCAGAAGGGATGGGGGAGTGCGGGACAGGAGCCAGGGGCCTGGAACAACAAACAAAAGTATCACTTTATTCTTCTAAGTTGCTCTGAATCAATGTCTGTTGACCATCAGGAGACAGGAGCAGCGGTCTTGGGTCTCCAAACTCCCTTCCATAGAATCATCTCCCCCTCCTTTCAGCTGGGATCAGAGCCACACAGTTCCTCTGCCAAGGGAGAGTGTAGAAATAAATGAAACAAACACCAGACAAAAGTCACAGAAGAATGGTCAGGGGACGATTTCTAAAAACCCCACTTAAACAGGTGTCTGTGTCAAGGAGTAAAAGTCATGGAACTTTGGGTTAGAAGACAGGGGTTTGAATGCTAGCTTATCACGTGTCGTCTGTGCATCTTCAGGCAAATAGGCCAAGCTCTCTGGGCACGGACTTCCTTAGATAAAAACGGAGACAGAGACACCTCACGCATATCTCCTACAGTTCTGTAGAGCTTTCTGTCTGAGATGGAGGAAAGCCCAGACATGGAGACAGACCCAAGGCCAAAAGCTGGACCCCTCTGTGTTTCAGTTCCTCAGTCTGTAAAACGAAGTCATCTGCATGGGAATATGGCAGGATAAGTCACAGTGTCCCTCACACATGACCAATTCTTATTGACAGTGGTGTTTTGTGGACAGGAGAGAGTGGAGGCCAGAATATGCATGAGAGACTGGGTAGGGCTACGAAAGCTTTTGAGGTGGCAAGTTTAGGCACTGTGTGCAGAGGAAGAGAAGGTAGGCTTATAAAGAGGAACAGAGCAACTTGAACAACGTGGTGAGAAGAGGGCCAGGCACAGGTGGAGAGGGTAGGCGCCCCAGGATGCAACAGCCCTGAACATCGGTCTCCTTTCTTCCCACCAGGGGCAGGGGTCCCGTGAGAGTAGTGGAAGAGGGGAAGCAGCTGGTGAACTCAATGCTGTGGTGAGTGGAGGCATCACTCCACCTTGGTCTGGGACCTTGGGGTCAAGTACTGTGTCTGCACACATCTCCTGTCCCTCTGTCCCTTCCTCTTGTTCATGAAGTGGCTCCTTAGTCTCACCCCATGTCTCATCTGTTCTGTAGAACTCTGAGACATCTCCTGGGCTCTTCAACTTTGACACTTTCTGGAAGGTGAGTTCTGTAAGACGGCTCTACTCACACTGTCCTCTGAAAACTAGCCCCTGTCCTCTGCCCTGCAGCCTGAAATCCCCTTCCTGTATCTCCAGTCAGCAGTGCCCTACAGCTCTCCCTGCTTGAAACCTGAGCCGATTACATTATGAGCATCTTGGGCATTCTTTCTGTTTTCTTTGCAGAATTTTAAGTCCAAGCTGGGTTTCATTAACTGGGATGCCATAAACAAGGTACGTGTAGAACGGTCATGCAATGTTGACCTTAGAGGGACAGTAATACAGGGATGAGAGCCAAACCTCTGCCTTGTGAGCCAGGGGACGGTGATGATGACCATTCAGAAGATGTTTGAGGCCAGTGCTAAAGCCAAATAAAACAGACCCAATAAACCGTGGAAAGGCCAACAGATAACTGAAGAAAGAGAGAGAAACTGGGGACAACTAGAATTGGGGATGAGTGGAACATGTGGGCCTCTTTAAAGCCTCAGCAGATGCACACGAGCTGGTCCTGGACCAGTTCCCTCTTTGGATCTGGAAGGTAGAAGGATCAGCTTGATCTCAGGGAACAGGCTGAATGAGGAATCACGTGGAGCCAAACGGCCACGTGAGGACTGATCCACCCAAGGAGAAAAAGGACAAGGACGAGGATGGCTGTCGTGTGCCTGATGAGTGGCGGCCATTAGTTTGGGCCTTGTCCATACATAATGTTATGAGGCAGCTGAGTCCCAGAACAGTGCCAGACACCAGAAGAGCAAATTCAGTGGGCTGGCCTGGAGGGAGGGGCTGAGGGGCAAAGGGACAACTCAAACTACCTCCAAGGCTGAAGCGGTGACAGGTGGTCCACTGCTGAGTTTTGTTTGAGTCACTTAAAAAAAGAATATGAATTAATTACCAAAGTTTAAAAATTGGAAATTTTAGCAAGGCGTAGCAGCACATGCCTGTAATTCAGCACTACTTGGGAGACTGAGGCAGAAACGTGGCAAGTTTGAGTCTCACCTGTCTTAAGACCCTGTCTTAAAAACAGAAATCAGAGTCAAAAAGGGCTGAGGACAGAGCTTAATGCGAAGGTCCTGTCAGAATCGGGCTGAGTGGCAGCTGCTTTTTGCCACAGGTCCTTGCTCTTGAGTGACCACACTGTCCCCCACCCATCCATCATTCTGGCCACTAGAGAGGCCTCTGTGAGCAGTTGAGGTTCTGATCCTAAATATAATACATGAAGACACGGACCTCTGCCTTTCTAAGAGGCGTGGTCTTTATGGGAAAAGGGGGGTAGTGGCAGATGGGCAGGCACAGCGATGCCAGCCTCAGAGAAAGCAAAATCTGACCTCTGGGAACCATGGGGTGGGAGGTGGGGGTAGGGACTGGGAGGCATGAGCTGGGCAAAAGCTCCCAGCTACAGTGGGTTTCTGCTTTGAACAAACAAAACACACTTTCTAGTTTATTCAAACCAGTTTATGGCAGGGGCAAGATTCCGTGCTGTGGGCCTTGAGGTGCTTAGAATCGGATAGGAGAGCTAGAACCTATGTGGACACTTCCCAAAAGGCCAGGAGGCAGGGGGCCAGGAAGGGAGTGAACCTGGTTGGGCAGGATTCGGGGCAAAGAGAGGCAGCACAGAATAACAGAGAAAGTAGTGGGGCTCCGCTTTCCACAGTCGGGGTGAGGGAGCTGAGGACTTCAGCCAGAGAAAGGGGTGAGGGAAAGGACGCTTGGTAATGCTCCTAGTGAGGCTGGGGCTTCTCAAGCTCCAGCTGGGGTATCTGGAGGTATCTGGATGACAGAGGTGGGCTAGAAGGTCCCTGTAGATTTCTAGAGCAGGGGTCCATGCCCCCTGTCTAGGCCCACAAATCCCCCAAATTCCTATTCTCCAAGCTTCCTCTTAGAAAGTATTTCTTTGCCCAGGACCAGAGGAGCTTTCGCGTCCAGTGACCTCCAGACAAGGAGCTACCAGCTGGATGGGAGCCACACTCCCTCCTTTAAAGACCCATCCCTCACCCCTGATCTCCCTTGTCCTCGAATAAACCTTAGCTGACCCACGTCCTGGTCTCTGGTCCTTTCTTCCGTGTTTCCTGTTTCCCGAGGGGAAGGGGTGGAGTGTGATATGCCAGAGGTCCCATGGCAGGTGAAAAGGTGCAAGGCTGGAGACAGGTCCTGATTCTGAGATTTTACTACAGTTAGGTTGTGCCCAAGGTGGGGCTCGGCTGCAGCGGGGTCTGAGAGAGAAGGACAGCACTGTGTGCCAAGAGAGGGCGGCCTGGTTAATGGCTCAGACATCTAGTCTCTCCATTTCTGTTCCCAAAACTGTTTTTGGTGTCCCTAGAGGCTCCCAGCTTCTCTCCCCACTTACACCTTGGTCACAATGACATCGTGAAGGCTGAGAAGTGGTAGGAGCCAGAGTTGGGGGTTAGTTGAGCAGGGGCGTGCTAACCCACTGCCCACCTTTTGTCCACAGGGTGGAGTCCTGTCCCCCAGCAACCGGGCCCTCCTCTACTTCCGCCACCTCTGGGAGGTAGGAGAATCTGAGGTCATCACCCCTTTCCTATTCCTTCTCAGGGAGGCCCATGGTCACAAAATTGTCCCTCTTTTGATCTGGGAGATGGGTTATCGCACCCCAATCATATCACCAATTCCATCTCGACCCACAGTACCTCAGCCTCCCAGGGCCAATCTTCACCGAACCCTCCACCACACCCCACGCCTACCGGGTCCTTTCCTACAGCGGCCTGGGAACTCCCCCTACCCGCCACAGTTTCTGGACCCGAGTTGGGTTCAACATACCCCTGTATCCCCTTATCCCTCCAGGATTTCAAACGAAAGACTCCTTTCTTCAACTGGAAAGAAATTACAGAGGTAAGGGTGGGGTGCAGAGCTTGTCACCTCAGGTGAGGACTTGCAGAGCTGGGCCTCACTCAGGGCTCTTGGCAGGTGGCTTGCTGAGGCTGCTGTCCCAGTTTTCTTCCCCTCCCTTCTGAGGAAGGGAGACTCCCTCTGTCCCACCTTCCTACTGCTTTATGCAACCCCAGGAGGTTGGAGAGGGAGGTCATGAGTCACTGGGGAAGGAGCAGGGGGGAGGGTTTCTCTGATAAAAGCCTAGGGCTCCCGGCTTGGGGGTTCCACAGGCACAGACTCATGAAGCCGAGCAGTCCCTGCTGCTCTCCTTGCTGGGCCTTGCCTGGCTTTGGGAGAGCCACAGCCTGGTGGGTATGCAGGGGGACCTGAAGGTCCAGCAGGGGATGGGACTCAGGGCTGGAATCAATCCTTAGGTGCTGCAAAAGGGGCACTGGGGAGGGATGTGAGAGAGGCCAGGAGGGCAGTATGTGTGTTTGTGGGGTTAGATTAGGGTACAGGCAAGGGCAGGTCTGGACATCTGGGTCTTGGAGAGGGTGAGTGAGACCACTGGGTCCTGTAGAAGACCGTACCTCATTCTGCACGGCCAGTGGCCTCTGGGGAACAGGAACCTTGGGGACTATCCACACGGACTGGGCCTGTGAGGCAGGCAGGGAGAACCTTGCCAAGAGAGAAGTCAAGGCCTTCAGGCAGAGTGTCATCTTGCACAGATGGGGACATCCTGCCCATACGTAGGACATCCAGTGTCGCGGAATCATCTGATTCTTCAAGAAGAGCCAAGAATCTGATTTTTAAACTTTTTTGCAAGTAATTTAATTTTTTCAGAGCAAACCAAGCACAAATGCCTGAAAGCCTGCTTGTGAGCTCAGGGTGAAGGTTAAAAGTGGGGTTAAGGCTTAGAGTTAGTGCAGACAGAGCAGAGAGTTAAGTCAGACGGAAAGAGACACTTGTACTGTGACGGGTGGGTGTGCACAGCGGGGCCTGGCAGAGGGGGGAACGTGACGGGAAGCGAACTTCCTTCCTAATGCTTAGAACTTCCCCTGCCTGGGCTGGGGAGGTGAGCACGCACATTTCTTCTTTATACTCTTCCCTTTCTGTCCTTCCTCTGACTGGGCACTAACCTGCCGCTTAGCTTCTATGGAAAACTCCTGTCCGTTCAAGAATTCTGGAGAACAGTGTTGGTGTGCAGAGACCAGAGGGCCTGCGAGGGAGTGGCAGGGTTTGGTGTAGGCAAAGGACAGGCTGGACTGGCGGGCCTGGGGCTTCCCCAGAGCAGCTTGTGTGGGTTCTACTCGCTTGTCATTCTAGCAAAGTGGTACGCGGGTGGGGTTGGCATTGCCCAACCTGGGTTTCTACCTTAGTTCTCCACCTTGAATGTGGAAATCTGTGTCCTACATCTATCTGGGCCACCAGTCTTTTCTGGGCCACTGGGCTTGTTGTGACCATTAGAGGGGTGGGGTGGGTGGGATGCTGGGTCTCCTAGAGGAGGGCTGAGCCCGGGCAGCAGGATGCCAGAGCTCTGGAAATCTGGGCAGGCCTGAAGGACCACAGCGATACCAACTGTGGTTTCTCTCTCCCTCTCAGGGTGTAGACATGCCATTGCTCCAGAAGAGGGCCGGCGGAGCCGATCAGGTGGGTTTCTTTGCCCTCAGACTCTCCCAGAATGCCCTTGGTCCCTCTCAGCCTCGATCCTGGGTGTGGTGATCTGAAATTCCCTTCCACTCTCCTGCCATAGTTCTCTCAGTCGGGTATAGGAAGGCACGAGGCAACAGCTGCAACCTCCGAGAAAAATGTCTAACACTGATGCTTGGTCTGGACTGCCTCTTCCCTAGTCTCCTACCTCAGCTTCCTAGGCCTGGGAGACCTACCAGCAGTGGAGGGAGGCGGGCTCTTTGGGCTTGACAGCTGGATAAATCCATGAAAGGACACTCACAATTTGAGCAGAAGATGGGGGCTTCTAGAAATGGCCAGTCTGGGCAGGGAAGTGGATGTTCAATTTCAGAGCCAAATGCCTTCCCCTCTTTCCTCCCCTCCCCTTGCTCCTGCAGTACTACAGTGACTACCAGCCGACATATACCTCTGTCTACAGTGGGCAGTACGGGGCAAAGGACCCTGCCAAGGTGAGGCTTGTTCTTCCACGGAAGCTCAGCCAAGAGTACAAGGGAGGCGCTCGCTGCGGGGCCCTCTCTGCTCACTGGGGAGGTCAGGCCTAATGCAAGAGCCTCTCAGACAGGGGAATGGCTCTACCAAGCCATACCCAGCCACCCCGTATGGGCAGCTGTGTTCTGTTGAGCCTTTTTGTAGGGTAGTTGGGGGAGAGTACAGCGGCCTAGCCCTGCAGAGGAAGCCATCCCCAGAACTCTTGGTTGGTGGGAAAATCCATGCTCCGTGCCTCAAGGGAAATAAATAAAAGGAGTATGGGAAAAAGCTTGTTTCGCTCAGTCATAAAACAGGCAGTTTCATAATAGCAGGAAATGAATACGCGGAACACCAGTCAGTCATCTCTTAGAACGACAAAGCCCCTGCCCCTGGAAGGGAGGGAGCCCGCTGCTCAGAGATGAGAAGGGAACCGGTGAGGGAAAGAAAGAGCCCCTTAGTCAGCACTACCCATGAGGTCCCATTGGCCACAGCCTGTGGCTGACTTCTGTCCCCCCAGCAGGCACGGGGCCATCTCTCCTCACTCCTCGCGGCTTTTCTGTGCTCAGGGCCATTTTCAATATCATCATGGCCGGAACGGTAGATTGACTGTCCACAGTGGACAGGAGGACCTGAGTGATAATACTGGCTTGGGTGTGTCCCTGCCCGGGGCCCCCCAGCTAAGGCAGAGCACAGGGAGGTCACGCTAGACCCGCCTCACCTTCTCTGATCTTGTCTCTGCAGGGAGGTACCACACCTACTTCCTCGGTGAGTACTGTGGTTGAGAAAACCTGGCGTGAGACCCGAGGGGACTCCTGAGGACAGAGAGGGTGGAGGGGACCGTGGGTGTCCGCTCAGCCCTTCTCCTCGTTCTGCAGGCTTCCCGGATGCAACCTGGCCTGCTGCAGTGGTTGAGGTTTTGGTAGGTAAGTGTCAGAGCTGCAAGCTGGGAGCAGAGGCAGAGTCACCTCTGGGGCAGGGCTGGGACCCTGGCATTTCCTCAGACAGCGCTAAGCAGCGGCATGATGTCAGGTTTTCCCTGGGTGGGTCCTGTTGGGTAAAGTCAGCGTAGACCCCATCGTGGGAGATGCAGGTGGATTCCCAAGAAAATGACCCGGAACACTCGAAAGGCAGCTAAACAGAGAGAGGACGCTATGGGAAGGCCGGTGCATGGGGGTGAAGGATGGGAATGGGTTAGAAACTGCACCTTGAGTCTCAGAGGTCAGCCTTCAGGGCTCAGGGGCAGAGGCAGGATGAGGCGAGGGTCCAGGGGTGAAGCGGATTCATTTGGCAGCACCTAAATTTGTTTCAGGAAGAACAAAAGTGAGGGAAACCCAAGGTGGACCAGCAGGTGGGCCAGAGGAAGAATTGCTACAGCCCAGAAGCTGGAACAAAAAGATAGTCTCAGCAGACTAAGGAGTGGTCACATCCCATCTTTTTTTTTTTTTCCTAGAAAATTCCATCCAGTTACTTCTGAGACCTCATAAGCACCAGTTTTGAAGGAGCCCACCTGCACTTCCTCCAGCTCCTCCAGCCCCTCCAGCCACTATCACCTTCCAGCGTGCGGACAGGCCCCTCTGCTGGGCTGGGGACCTGGTTCCTCTGCTTTCAGGCTGTCTACCCCCGAGAATGGCATCAAACATGGGTAGTAGGGTGTGAGAGATAAGACCTAGATTTTAGTTCTGGCTTGACAAGGAGCAGCTCGCTGATCACATTGTGCCCCAGTTTTTCCATTAAAAAATCTTTGCCCAGTGTCTGAATACCTGCTTATTGTATGTGAAGCACTCGCGGGTGTTTTGATGGCTGTTCAGATTGGGAGGTTGGAGTAAGGAGGTTGTTCAAAGTGAGAAGAGCAGTCCCGGTGGGGCAGGATGTGGGAGCCAGGGCTGGTAGTGAATACACCTGGACACATGGATACACAGTGTTTGGTAGCTTTTGGTTGCTATGATTGTCACAGGAGAAAGGAAGATGAGAGAGAGAGAGAGAGAGAGAGAGAGAGAGAGAGAACCTCATCTCTTAATAACCTAGTTCGTTATGAGCACAATGATGGCGTTAGAGCCTCATGAGCCAATCTCCTCTCTAGGCCTCCCATGTGAACATTGCTCCATTGTGAATCAAGCCCTCAATCCTTGAGTCTTTGGAGAACATTTCGTATTCAAACTACAACAACATTCAAACGTGGATGAAGGGAAGAAGTGGCTGGGTTGATGCGTTCAGGAATTTGGGGGGTAAGAGGGTGGGTCAAAGCCTTAACCTTACGTATAGGTGACCCTTCCATTATAGGTGATTATAGATCTTTGGATGTACTGTACAGGTGATCTTTATTTCCGGGATTGGGTGGAGGGCAGAAAATTCTATTTCATTAATGAGGTAGAGGATCTGGGCACAGACTGGACTCAAACTTATCACAAGCTGAGAAGTCCTTGAGTGAGAGCCAGAGGGCCTATGGTTAGAGTCTCTGAGTCCTGTGAACTGTACAATGTGCCCCAACTGGGAAGCCCTCTCTTCTGTGTCCCCCTGATACTCCTACAGGAGTGCAGGAACTAAAGGCCAGACCAAGAGGCTCCCTCCCAAATCGCAAGCTCTGCGCCTGGGTGGGTGGTGGGGCTGTGATTTCTGTCCTGTTTGGTTGTTGCCCCATACTCACGAGGCGCACAGTGCCTCAGACAGTTGAATAAGTGGAAGGCAACTGGACCAACCTGATCAAATCCGTCTACCGGGGATAAAGATCAGAATGACCCCTTTGCTCTACACCCCTCCCTTGGGTCTCACTCAAATGTGCGCCTACAGGGCGTTAAGTCTTCCAACTCTGTCGGGAGGGCCTCGCAGTACCCATGGGTGCCACAGGGAGGCACTCGTGGGGCAGTTCCAGTGGGGACAGTCTATCCTCTGGTGACTCGGGGTTTCCTGTAGATGGGTGAAGGACAGAATTCCTCTCCTCCTGCCCTCTTCATTTCCTCCTCCTCTTCATCCTCCTCCTCCTCTTTCTACTTCTCCTGCTTCTGTGCTGGTGATAGATAGAACCCAGGGGCCTTATTATTATTATTTTTTTTTTTAGTTTTTATTTCTTTTTTCTTATTTTATGTCACTTTTTAAGAGTCTTGCTCAGTCGCCCAGATTGACTTGAAATGTGTGATTTTCCTGTCCGAGGAATGTATGCTTTTCAGCATGCCGAGGAGCTGAGATCAGAGACACGCGTCCCTACGCTTGGCTGATTTATCTGTTTTCTTTTTAGGAATCCCTTCCCCGGCCCACCTTCACCAAGGGCCACCGCCATGCCACCCTGTTTTCTTCACAGCACACCGCTCATTCTCTGAAGTTACATTGTTTATTTTTTAAATTGTGGTCACAGATAGCGATCTGTCCCCTCCCTGGACACAAGCTCCGTAAGGGCAGGTCCTCGGTCCACCTTGAAGTTCCAGCACCTGGAGTCAAAACAGCTTCTCAGTCAATGTTTATGAATTGGCAAACAGGAGGAAGGGCTGGCATTGAGTGGGGCCAACCCAGGAAGTGCTCCTTGGAGACGGATAGACAAAGGGCACACGGGGTGGGTGGCGAAGGAAGGCACCAGAGCTGCTGGGCGATGCAGCTGCTTTCTGGGGTATGATACAAACACTGGCAGAGGGAGGAAGAGGGGCAGAGCGAGGACACCCCAGCTCTGTCTCCAAGGAGCCCACACCCTGCCCTGAACAGGCCCCAGCTTCTCTCTCCAAGGATTTCACTCATGTGCGCTCTAAGGCCCCAGGACCCCCAGCACCCACCCTTTCAGGGCTCCTTCATGACACCAACGCGGCCGGCTCCGGCCCATCTGGGCACCTGTGTGTAGCAATCGGTGTCAGGTTTTGCCTTCTCTCCGTAATCAAGTTCTGGCAGATTTGTGGAGGGGTGGGGGCTGGTGTGGAGGAAGGTCCGGGAGTTTACTGGTATGCTCAGAGAGGGAATGGGAGATGGGGTGCAGAGCCAGTGTCTGCCTCCTCCTCCACTGGCCAAAGGAGAGCTGATTCCTGGGAACTCCCTTGCCGCTCACCACCTGAACTGCTGTGACCTCTCACCACTGCGAAGTCTCTGCCACTGTCTCCCTCCTGCCTGCCCAGCCGCTGGACATCAGAAACCAGGGAACACAAAGTCACTGAGGCAGAGCAGGGGGCAGAGCTTGGAAAGAGATGCTCGATTCGAAAATCGGCACATTCAGTAAAAATCTGGCAAAGGTGCAGTTACCCTAGAACATGTCTAAGTGGAAATAAATCACAAGCCCAACAGAACCAGTTTTTCTGCAGTGTAGGAACCGAATTCTTTGCGTGAGCACCTGGCGTAGTTGGCTTGTGGTTAGAGACATGTAGAAAGCACCTATCAGCTGTAACCACTAAAATGAGACGCCAGGAGTGTGTGTGTGTGTGTGTGTGTGTGTGTGTGTGTGTGTGTGTCTTCCCCTAGGGATGCGGCTTGGGCATAGAGCCTTTGCATTGAGCTACATTCAGAGTCCTTTCAATTTTCGAATTTTGAGGCAGGGTCTTGGTACATTAACTGGGCTGGGCTTAAATTTGCAGTCCTCCTGCCTAAGCCCTAAGCCTTCCAGAGTGCTGATTGATGGCAGGCACCACCGTGCTTGGCAGGACACCAAGTTCAACCACACATCAGTGTGGCAAGAGGCACCTGGCAGCAGGCAACTGCAGCTTCACTCTGGGGTGTGCACTCACCTAGTCCCAGGAACTCCTCAGTTCTTTTTTTCATTTGTTAAGAGTGTATTTGGGTGGTGACAGCTGGAGGCGTAGCTCAGTGGGTAGAACTCTTATCTAGCAAGTGCAAGGCCCTGAGTTCGATTCCTCAGCACCACATAAAGACTAGCTGGGCATAGAGGTACATGCCTGTCATCCTCAGAACGCTGAGGCAGAAAGATTGTTGTGAGTTCGAGGCCAGCCTGGGCTACATAGTGAATTCAGGACTAGCCTGGACTACAGAGCGAGACCTTGCCTATAAAACAAAACAAAATAATAATAAAAATAAAGAGTATGTGAGGTGGTGGCACATGCTTGTAATCCCAGCACTCTGGGAGGTTGAAACATGGACATTGCAAATTTGAGCCCAATTGAGGTGTAGTAACTTAGAGACCCTTTCTTGAATAATAATAATAAAAAATACTGAGTACCACAAAAAAGAAAGAAAAAGAAAAGAGAGAGAGAAAAAAAGGGTGTGTGCTTCAGTTCATTTAAACCGATGCATGTGTGCCTGGAGTCGCGACTTTTGGCTCTACAGACTGCACACCACAGAGAACTCTTGGCAAAGGTGCTGATGAGGACGTCCTTCCACTCCCCGCCCCCCCCCATCAGGGCATGGGTTTACTTCACATGAAGCACTACATGGGCTGGCCAAGGCCCTTTGCAGGACATTAGTTCATAGTACAGCAAAGGCACAGCATAGGCTCCAGGTCTGGAAACCTGAGGTTCCAGTGCTGGCCCGGCTACCACAGCTGTGTGACCTTGGGTAAGTTATTTAACCTTTATAAGGTATGGCTCTTTTACTTACAGAATGTGGCTAATTACATGACCTACCTCACAGAATCTCAGATATTTCCATGAGGAGATGCATCCGGGGCATTGAGTGTGCCCCCAGCAAATTGGCTAACATTATTATTAGCACCATTCGGTGGAAAGAAAAACACTGGGAAGTCAATAGATTGCAAAAGACCAATCCGAGAGCAGATTCCAGAGCCAAACAGACCATGGTGCTTGGGCCATCTGGGCTTCGGAGTATCCATGCCAGAACTTAAATTGGATTCCTCATTTAGCATGTATAAATGTAGTTGATTTACATAATATCTGTTCCCCATTCGTCTGACTCTTTATCCCTTCTGTTTCTGGAGTTGACCCTGTGCTCACGGAATGATGGCTAATGGACTCTTTCAGTCATTGTTAATTAGTAAGAATCCATTACAAACACAACCTTGTGTTCTGCGGAGAACCTCTTGGGAGGTGCTCCTCTCCCACCCAAATGATTCTCTTGTCCCCTCCCCTAGCACCAACTGTATGTGACATCCACTGGCGCAGGGCTATCAGTGCATGGTGAGTGTTCGTCAAGTGTTGTGTCTTCAAGGGGGGAGATGCCACAACCCAAAATAAGGGAGGATAACTTCCTGAGGCTAAAGAGGGACAGGATGCCGGGGCCCAGGTTGTGAGTCCTCTTGGGTACTGAAGTGCCCAAGCTTCAGGGTTTACATACAGTGTTCATGAATGACATGTCGCCCTCCCACCCCAGCCTGCCACCGCTGGGCATTGCGTCAGGCTGGGGCAGACTCACGCTTCGATAAGGGCTTGCTTGGCCTTGCCAGCACCAGTCTTTGTTCCAGCATCTTCCTATTACACCAGGAACCGGTCAGGCCACCTGAGCCTCATTGTGGCGAAGGTTGCTTCATCAGGGTTTTTTTTTTTTTGCCACCATGGGGTGATCGAAATCCCAAGCTAGGGTGTGGTGTGAGATGGGAACATCCCAATGACACGAAGTGGGTGCTCGAAGTTCAGGGTACGTGGGCTCAGCTCCAGACTTGGGATCTCCAAGACTTGTTTTTGCTCTTTGGTGCTTCTCTAATCCTCAGCATCTTAGATCAAGACAGTTATTTCTCTGAAGACTCAAGAGTCAACGGTGGGCAGCTGGTTGGCAGGAGGGCTTGGGCCCAAGAGAGGAACGTGCAGAGCTTGAAGAATGCTTGAATACAAATTCTAACGTAGTCAGTCTAGTCGGTGTTGAGTCCAGCTGTTCTGTGTGGAAGGCATGATGCCAGGGAGACAGAAAAGTAGTTGAGATATGGTTCCCATCCAAGGAGCTCATATCCTAAGGGGTTAACAGCAGGTGAACCTAAGTTACCCTAGGTACAATGCCAGAAGGATACAAGTGAGCTGATATGGCAATTTTGAGATGGAAAGGTGTGTGTGTGTTTGTGTGTGAAATGGAGGATAGGGGAGAAAACAGGGAAGCATCCCTCAGGGTGAATAGTGGATTCTGAGAACTGGAGACGAAAGAGTGACATTTAAGGAACGAGAAAGAGCGTGGCTGGCTACCCAGAGGAGGGAGAGGGGGCCGAGTTGGTACGGAGTTCAGATTGGTTGGAATGTGGTGGACCTACAAAGAGAGTAAAGGAAGAAGTGTTAGATGGGCAGACCAAGTGCAGAGACTTGGAGAGAAGCGAGAACCCCATCGGGAAGGACTTGAGACAGGCTGGGCAGCATGGGGGATGAAGGGCCTGGAACAAGGCAGAGAGGAGCGACGGGAGGAAAAGACATAAAGGCAAAAGGAGAGGTGCCACTGCCACTGCCACTCTGCGGAAGAGACAGGTCCAACCCGTCTGCATCCCATCCCCATTTACATGAACAGACCCATTGCAGTCTCTCTTCCACGTGCCTGGGGCAGAATGTGAATTGAGAAATCAGAAGCAAGTGGGGAACAGTCCCCATCTGCACCTCCCAGAGCCCCAGGGGTGGGCGACCCGGTCCGGGGTGAGTCAGTGGGGTGGGGAGCCCACTTGTGTTCATATCCACCTCCTTGGGAATATAAAGGGCAAGCAGCGAGGCCCCGCCTCAGAGCACCCCAAACTTGACACCATGAAGATCCCTGTCCTCCCTGCTGTGGCTCTACTGTCTCTTCTGGCACTCCACTCTGCCCAGGGGGCTGCCCTCGGGAATCCTGAGGTGAGCACCTCACCTACATTGGCTTTTCTTGTACCTGGGGCCCACCTGGCCCTGTCCATCCCTGGGCAAATGGCTCTTAGCTTCAGAGTTAGGGGAGATGATGGGGTTCTGAGAAAGGAAGGGAAGGAGGACGGGAGCAGAACATTTTTGAGAGGCCATTTAGGGTCCAAGATACTTATATTTCTGGAAGGGATAATGAAATGCAGGATAGAGCTAGATTGCTGCATCCTGGGAGGAGATAGGGGCTAAGGTGGGGTGTGCGGGTTCAGCTGTTCTTCACTGTTTTTTTTTTTCCTTGTAACCCTATCAATGGCTTCCAGGTGACCAAAGGTTCCCTACTACCTCTGGGGTCTAGGCCACAGCAAGACTCCTTATGATCCAGTCTCTAGGCAGCAAAGGGTCCTGTCTTATCCCAAGGTGGGGAAAAATGTCCACCCTGGATTTAAAAGTCTAACACGGAGATCCCTCAACTGGTGAGGATCCACATAAGAGGCGTTGATGAGCAGGGGGCTGCTGGGGTCTCAGGTGAAGGGGAGCAATCTAAAAGAGGACGATCTTGACTCCATCTGATGGTTGCTAAGTGGGAAGAAGAAGAAAAAGAAACAGGAAATCTGGATTGACTTGTGAATTCTTACTCATCGGAAATGTTTGATTCAAACTCAGAAACAAACATGGAAAATCACTATCATTCTAAGCATTTAGATCTAGCCTGGGTACTACACGTTTATGAAGCTCTATCTTGGGATGAAGGAAGAGGGAATCTTCTCAGATAGAGTACGTGAGCTTTGGGTAAATGGAGATTCCAGCACTGGTGGCAATCAAGTTCCAAAGCAATCCAACCTCTGTCAGTCACAGGCAGGCAGCTCACCTCCGCAGCTTGGCACTCACCCGTATGCTAATCTTCCCCACCCAGTTACATGGGCTAAGCATGGGTGTTTCCAGAAAACCTTAAATCTACAACTCTTGGAATTAAGTCAACTGCAGAACGACGCTAGCTAGTTTTTCCTGGGATTAGTCGTCTTTCCGCCACCCTTGACATGAATGCCTATAGTGAAGCAGGCTGGGACTGGGACTTGTCACTCTCCAATTTCTCCTCGTCACCTTGCACATGTGACAACCATGCTCAGGGCAGGAACAGGACGGGTTAACACGCTCCGAAGCCATGTCGGACAAGGCGCAGCTGGTGGAGAGGGATGTGGGAGAGTCACTTGCTGTCGTGTGATTGTTGGCTTCTTTCTCTCTCTCTCCTTTTCCAGGAGGATACTAGCATGGGAGGTTATGCATCAGGATCAGAGGTAAACAATCTCTTTTCCCTTACGCTCCGGCCGCAAATGGGTTCCTTACTTCTGTGTTCCTGAGCAACTTTCTTAATATCCTGCTTTTTCTGCATAGGCCTTTAGCCCACAGTTCCTGAACGTTGACAAGTTTCGATCAGTAAGTATAATTCGCTAATATTGCCCCCATGAATAATCACTGTAGAGAGGAGAGAAACACCTTGGGAAGCTGCCGTCGTCCCTTCCCTCTTCCCAGGGGACTACGGCTGAGCTCTGTCGTTCCCTAAAACTGATCTTCTGGTCTTTCTCCGCAGGCTTTCAAGGCGGATGAATTCCTGAACTGGCACGCCATCTTTGATGTAAGTGCTCTTGTACTCTTTCCTCTCTGTGGTTGCTGGCCATCTTTCAGCCCTGTTGGCTCATTTCTGTGTTCTAAGAGGGTGTAATTATCCTGCATGGGTTCTGCTCAAAGAAAGAAGCTGTCACAGCTACACTCTTTTTTTTTTTTCTTAAGATGACAGTGGGGGAGCAGAGCCACAGAGGCAGTTTCAGAAGAGAAAGACCACAATCAAAATTTTATTGGAACCTCCTCATTCTCTCTGAATTAGGAAACAGGTCCATCCAAAATTCGAAGGTTGAGTTGGTGACAGAGTTGGACCTGAGCTTCTGCCTCATGACTCTGCACTTACTTGCTGTGTAGAAACTTCAAGCAGATGTCTTCAGCCTCAGTTTCCACACCTGTGATAGGGGGATGGTAATAGTACTGACCTCAAAAGTTGCTTCAAAACAGTTAGTGCAAGACAGACATTGAGTAGTGGCTGTTCCTCTGAGGACCGAAGAGCACTGACACAGGTGCCTGTAAAGCTCTTTCAGCGGATGCTGACAGATCCCTGCTCACTTCACCCTCTGTCTTTCCTCTAGGCCTTTAAGAGGGCACTTCCTTTCTTCAACTGGGAAGCCTTTCCCAAGGTAAGACTGTGTCACTTAGGAGGAGAGGAGGCTGAGTGTGGGAAGAAGCAAAGGACCTGTTGAGGGGTGACAATGGGACAGTGAAAGGAGGAGAAGCCTTCCTCTCACCACAGCTAAGGGACCTCAGCTACTGTATTCAGAGGAGAATGGAAACTCAGACCAGGCCAGAGATTCCTTTCGTTCGATGCTCCACCCTGCACTGGCTTCCTTCTGGGACCGGGGCACCCCCTGGGTCCCCCATCTGACCACGTCCCTCTCCTCACAGCTGAAGGGAATGAGGAGTGCAATTCCTGATGCCCAGTGACCATTTCCATCAAGAACCGGGTCTGCTGAGCTTCACTGGAAAAGCCTCTTGGAAGATCTGATTCTCATCCTGTAGTAACTCTTCTCCGGCTCAACGACTCCAATAAAGTGCTTTCCACTCAAATAGCTCCCGAGTTCGTGTCTCTGTTCCTGTCCTACTGGAGTCTGGAGAGGGACAAAGGCTGGCAGGCAGAGGTCTTGAGTTCTGAGAGGGGACTGAGTAAGGAGCCAGGAGGACATAGGAAGAATGAACTACTACGGAACCGGGCCCATTCTGCCCATCACATAGTATGCCAGTCACAGAAGTGGTGATGAGTTTTGGAAAACAAAGAGTTTGTGCTCACCAGGCACTGATTGTGTGGAGACGGGGCGAGTCACAGATCAGCCTCCCCGAGAATCAGGTTTTCAGGTATTCAGAGGATAAAGAAACAGGGTGATCTGTGATTTGAACACATGTGACATACTTAATGGCTCCTCATAGGATGAATAATCAAAAAATGACATGGCGGTATGGGGACACAGGTTTTTGGCCCTCCGATGTCAAAAGGTCACCCGTGGGACACTTCTGCAGGCCCAAGTGGTGGCTTCGACCAAAATGAACTAGACAAGGCTACCTCCAAATTTCTAAAACAAACAAACAACACAAAAACAAAACCAACATAGGCATTCATATGCAGGGGCCTATCACTTTATTACTTAGCTAAGGGACATCTGAAATGAGTGACAAAAATGAGTAACTTGGAATGATTGAAGTCAGAGGTTTTATTCAGGTTTTCTTTGGGTTTGAAGAGAAAGAACGTGCTCTGTTGGGTTTGTAAGCTTTTCCCACGGAGGGAAGCCTTTTAGAAGAGAAAAGGAAAATAATTTCACCGTGGGGACTTGGCTACCACGCCAAAGTGGCAGAAGATGCTCTGTGTCTTAGCCCTTAGCACTGGCTGACAGCCTTGCAGAGAAGGAAAGGCATGAGGGCCTCAGCAGGGGCCCCAGAAATCACCACCCCTTCCTCATCTCTGGGTGTACATCCTCACCTACCTTCCGAAAGGCTCATTCCATCTGAAATCCTTTTGTTGTTGTTAATTAAGTAGGCTATAAATAAGAGAATTAATGAGGTGACCTTGGTTCTTTCTGAGCCTCATTTTCTTTATCTGTGCAATCAATAAGAAAATAAATGGAAAAATATTCAAGTAGTGTATTTATGAAGGTCAAGTGAGATTAGTATGTAAAGCCCCTTGCACGGGGCCAGGTGTGGAGAGACTCAACAGTTGCTTCGTCTTTCTGTTCCTCCAGTTTCAGCCCAAGAGCTGCTCCAATAAACCGGATTCAATCACCCACATACCCACTCAGGCAGGCAGCCAGCCAGGCAAGGATCTGGGAACACGAGTGGATCCAGCATTGGTTCCGACAAATGTATTCTGTATGGCCTGATTCTTGTACTGAAAATGCTGAGTTAGGATCCTCCCTCTCTGATTTCTTCTTAAAAATGAGAAGAATCAGAGAACACTGAACCTGTAATTAATTTAAAGCCAAGTAGCAGCTGCTGACTTTGCAAGCTGTGGCCTGCAGCTTCACTGAGGAAGAGAACTATAAAATCAGTTAAACTTTGTTCCTGCTTTCAAGGAACTTACAGACCATGTGCTGTGAGAAATAAGTTCAGCTGTCCAAATTACTAAAGTGTGGATTCAGAGACTCAGAGAGAGCGGATCTTGCAAGAACAGGAGTCTGCCCTGGATGGGCACACAACGTTGGGGAGAGGGTGGGCTGGTTCAACTCAGTACTCATACCCTAATGTGCAAATTCCTCCCCTAGATCCCCGTTGACTGGATACTATAGAGGTTACCCTCTTACCTGGGTGTCACCTGACCACGTAGTATCTGATTGGAGGTTGGACTGGCCCGGTGTAAACCCCTCAAAAATAAACCTCCAAACGTGGGTCCATTTGAAACATGGGCAGAAGAACTAAGGAGTTAACAGAACAAAGAGCTGGTAATCAGCCACTTTCTTTGAAATATACATTCCATTCTTGAGATTTCACTCACAGGTAGTGGTTTTGCCCAACAAATCTGAAGGTGAGTCGCTTTGTCATTTCTCACCGGTGAATGAGACAGTCAGATGTTGCTTATACTGTTCCTCTGGTCAACACTGAGGCAGAAAGGTGACCTGGGACCTGGTGCAATGTGGACTTGGGCTGCTCTTGCTGCGCTGACTCTTGGGCCTGCAGATGCCCGGTGGGTAATGAGAAGCAGAGTAAAAACTTGGCATCTCTGCCTCCATTTCGTACCTGCTTCTTCTGCTGAGCCATTTGCCCCTGCAGCCATCTTGGATCCCAGGAACAAGAGGTCTGATTAATAAGCATCTAGTGATGAGTCAACACTACCCTCAGGCAACAGCGAATTTTGTGTAAAATCAGGTCTGCATGACCAGTCTTGAGCTAACGAGCAAGCAGACCACAGTTGAATCAAGACTGCATGACTATGTGTTCTTCTGGGCCCCTTTCTCCATCTAACCCGGGAACTGATGTCAGCACCACTGAGCATTGGGCTGAATATGTTTGATCTCCCATCTTCCTGATACAGCTGTGCCGAATGAGTTCATGTCCTGCCTCTCACCATGACTTTCCCCTTTTGGTTTTTGGGCTGAGTGGCCAGATGTGATACACTGGGACTCCCCAAAGTCAGAGCACTTCTGGCATGAGACTCCAGCAACAGGTTGACCAACAGAGAAGAGAAAACTGATCCCATCAAGACAATGAAAACACTCTCATAAATGGAGAAATCACAAGTTGGATGATAAAAAATGAAGTAGAAAAAGAAGAAAATGAAATCCTTAAGAGATGTTCTTTGAGTGTCTAGGGTACAGAGGATGAGTAAAGGAAGTCGAACACTCCAAACTCGAACTAGGAAAGGACACAAGCGTTTTATTTGAAGGTCTTAGGAGTCGCAAATCAGGAGACACAGGTTTGGATAGCTTTGAGTCAGTGTTGTGAGGCAGGCAGAAGTGGGAGCTTATGTGTTGAGAAGAGACAGATGCTAGGTGACCCAAGAAAAGACACACACACACACACACACACACACACACACACACACACACACACACAACCAATACAAAGTGTCCGAACACAGAATGGAAATGTTCATAAAACAAGAATTTGATAACCTTATGATATTCATCTTGAGGCTCTAAGCAGAAGGCAATTGTGTAGTTGGTTAAGTGGCCCCAGATGGCTGCAGCCAATGAGCAGAGATGACCACAGTTCACAATCCAGGCAGCAGCTGGAGGGAAGCGTAGGGCCTGCTTCCATAAGGGCCTCCTGACTCCATTTTGAGAAGTTCCTTTAACATTCTTTCATCTCAACTTTTTTTTTAAAATAAGGTTTAAGAGTCATCTTACACAAGTTAAGAGTATGGCTGAGTTAAAATAGTAGTTTTCGGTGTATGGTTCCCAGACAGAGCACCAGACTCACCTGGGAAATGCAAATTATTATGAGTCAGATACAAAAGCACAGAAGGTTAAATATCACATGGTTTCTCTAATATGCAAAAACAAACCATAAAACAAGTAAGAGAGAGATGGAAGAGTAAGAAGATAAGACTTTGTGGAGAGGGAAGGGGGATGTGGAAGAGGCAGGTGATATGTAAATAAAAAATTAAAAAAAAGAAATGCAAATTATTGGGCACCACTGCCCAGATCTACTGAGTCAGGGACTGGTGATGAGGTCACCGGAAGTATGTTTTTCCAAAATTATTCTTTTTGGTAGTGTGTATTTGGGATACACAATAATTATGTTCACCTTGAGTACTTGGCCTGTACACGTGTTGCATCTTGATCAGTTCTACTTCCCTGACCCCTTCCCATCTCCTCACCCCACCCCATACATTCCTTTTTCCTCTACAAAATTCAGATTCCTGTTTTCTGCCATCACTCTCTTATTTTGCTCGTTTGCCTTTTTATACTTTGATCTTCTCATATTGGAGAAACCCTGTGATACTTAACATTCTGTGCTTGATTCATTTTGCTAAGCCTGGTGGTCTCATTCTCCTACAAATAACTCCAAGTTGTCCTTCTTTATGGTAGTGTTGTACTCTAGTGTGTACAATTACCACATCTTTATCCATTATCTGTTGATGGACATAACAGCTGCTTCCAAGAGTTAGCTCTTATGAGTGGGGCTGCTGTGAATGTGGATATGCACGCACTACTGTCATAAGAAGTCTTTGACTTTTTTGGCAAGATGCTTAGAAGAGTTACAGCTGAGTCAAATGGAATGTCTATTTTCAGTTTTTTGAGGAGTTTCCATGTTGTTTTCCATCACGGTTGTATCAGTTTACAGTCCCGCCAACAACATAGAAGGGCTCTTTTTTTCTCCACAACTTTGCCAGCATTTGTTGCTTTTTGAGTTCTTGATAAAAGCAGTTCGTACAGGTGCAATGTGGAACTCCATTCTTGTTTTGATTAGTGTTTCTCTAACAGCTAAAGATGCTGAACATTTTTCCATGCATTTAATGGACATTTGGACTTCTTCTGAGAACTGTCTATTCATTTCAATTGCTTGCTTTTGATTGGGTCTTTTAGTTTAGGGAATTTAATATTTTCCAGTTCTTATAGTACTCTAGATAATAGCGCTTTGTCTGAGGAGTAGTTGACAATTTTTTCCCACGCCATCAGTTCTATCTTCACTCTGTTGTTTCCTTTGCTGCGCAGAAGCTTTTTAATTTGATATAATCTCATCTGTTGATTCTTGGTGGCATTCCAAATGCAATAGGCGTTTTGTTGAGAAGATCCTTGCCTATGCCTGTGTCATCAAGGGTTTTGCTATTATTTTCTTTAAATAAGTCCACTGTTTCCATTTTAATGTCTAGGTCTCTGATCCATTTTGATTTGATTTTGGTACATGGTGAACGATGTGGGTCTAGTTTCATTCTTCTGCATATGGCTAGCCAGTTCTCACAGCACCATTTGTTAAAGAGGCTGTCTTTTCTTCAGTGCATGTTTTTGGCCCCTTTGTCAAGGAGCAGATGGCTGAGGGTTCTTGGAATTGTCTCTGTATCTTCAATTGTGTCCCATTGGTTTATCTGTTTTTGTGGCAATACCATGTTTTTTTTAATCACTGTTGTTTTGTAATATAACTTGATGTCTGAGATTGTGATGCCTCCTGCTTTTTTTTCCCTGTTTAACAAGCTCTCCACATGTGTCTGATGTGCTAGAGCTTGAGAAACACTGAATAAAGTTAGAGAAATATTAGTAAAAAATCCAGGAGAGTGGGTAGCTCAGGGTGAAGAGATCCACATGTAACATGGGGAGTGACAGAGGCTTCTACTATTTAACATTCCATTTCTTCCTTAAATACAGTTATTCTCTGGATTCACAGGTTCTGCATCCATGGATTCAACTAACTGCAGAAAAAACCTAAAACACACACACGCACGCACACACACGCAAGCGCACACACATGTTTCTTATCATTACTTCCTAAATAATATAACAAGTATTTACATAGTATTTCCATGCTATTAGGCATTATAAGTAATCTTAGATGATTTATTTTTTTATTGTCTTTAGTCAGGCAGAGATGGCTTGAGTTAATCTTAGATGATTTAGAGTAGGCATGTCCAAATTGAGGCCCATATTTTTTCTCTTTTCTTTAACGTTATAGTAAAAAAAAAATTAAAAAGTAAGTATGCCGCAGGTTGGATACACTTGATTTGTGAAAGGCTGCGTAGGTTATATACAAACAGGACTGAGGTCCTTCCAATGCAGATTTTATGACAAAATTCTTTCCTTTACCATGTGCACATGACACATGCAAAAAAGTTAAAAATGAAAATTTCTTACTTAAGCAAACAAACACACAAGAAATCCTTTGCCTCTCAGGTGGTAAGTCCTCATCCACGGGCTGGCAGAGTAGGTACTTGGGGCTGAATGAATAGATTTCTCATGGTCACCATAACCTTTTGATCTTCAGAGTGGGGTCTGTGGACCAGAAGGATCAGCATCACTTGCGTTTTAAAAACCTGAATCTCTCAGCTCACCCCGGAGATAACGAACATGAATATGTATTTCAACAAGACCCTCAGATGTTTCAAATACACAGCACAGTTTGAGAAGCATCGCCTTAGGGGTTGTAAGTGCTCCACAGGATATCTTCATGGGGCTCCAACATAGCTGAAAACAGAGGATATCCACAAAGAGAAGGTGTTGGGTACCGTAGAAATACGGGTTTAAATCCAGCAGAAGGAGCAATTATTTTCAAATCAGGTTTATGCAAGGAGAGAAAATAACTTTTAAGCTGGACATTTATAAAGGCAAACAAAACAGAACAAAACTCACTGATTACCTTTGCAGGCTCCAGAGAACCAACTCATTGTGAAAATTAATAAATAAAGGAAACACGGGCTGGAGGAGTGGCTCAGCTGTTCAAGTGCTTGCTTAGCAAGCGCTAAGTACCCGAGTTCAGTTCCCCAGTACCACAAAAACTGGGTGTGGTGGAGCATGCCTGTAATCCCAGTACTCAGGAGGCTGAGGCAGAAAGATTGCCTTGAGTCCGAGGCCAGCCTGGGCTCCATAGTGAGTTCAGGACCAGTCTGGGCTGCAGAGTGAGACCCTGTCTCAAATAAATAAATAAGTAAATAATTTAAAAAGGAAACAAATTAAGGATTTATCCCAAATTTCCTGTATGAATTGTAACTCAGTGTCAACATATTTTTAAAAAAAATTCCATACTCTGACGTTAATAAATGCAAAAGAGGAGATACAATTACACTATCATTATTTTTCAAAATTTAATGAAATAATGGACCTGGGCTAGCATTTATGGAGGGAGCAAAATTTTTTCTTCTACTCTTGGGTTCAGTGACCAAGGAAAGCACATTTACTGGCAAAAGATGAATTCACAGGAGGAAAGGTTTAACATATAGAAGGGGAAATGGAAAGTAGTTAGGCTGGAGAATTCACATACCGTCTTCACAGAGCATGATAAATTGTGGTAAGATGATGAAGCAAAGGAAGAGGGATTTGAACTTCTAGAGGCATTAAATTGTTTGGAAGGGGACAGACACTCAGGGAAGAAGAGGTTTGTCTTTGCAGACTCAAATATCCAGTAAGAACAGTCTCCATTTCCTGACCTGGCAAGTGGAGAAAGGACACCTTCACAAGGAGAAAATCAGGTTCTGCTTTTAGGCAGAAGGTGGAGGGCTCCTGAATTCACCACATAGCCAGGCTGGCCGCAATATCAACGCAATCCTCTTGCCTCAGCCACCTGAGCACTGGGATGACAGGTGTGTGCCACCATGCCCAACTTATTTCTTTAAAAATTTTAATCCTTGGGAAAATACACTAAGTTGCCCGTGCTTGGTTTGAATTCACAATTGTTCTGCTCCAGACTTTCTAGTGGCTGGGACTGCAGCTATGAAGCACCTGTGTGTGCCACTGCACTCATCAAGGAGTGGCGCTTTCAGATCCCTTCATATCAAAGCCAGCTGGTGAAATGCTGATGGGCAACTTCCTGACGGTGAATCAGACTGGCACTCCACGAACCCAGGGATGCACCCAGTGCTGGAAGAGAGATAGAAAACATGCTGTTACAGCTCTGATGCAACAGAAAGCACAGACATTACCTACAGAGTATTCTCATCATAAATCACCTCCATATCTGATTAAACCTGTAGAATCCAGGCATTAACTGTTAGCAGGAAATACGGGACAGAAGAATACAATAAAAAAGTCTACAGAGAATCAGTTAGCAAAGCTGTAGCACTTCCCATGAGAAATTCCTGATGACAGATAATTCAGTTTCTTTAATGAAAGCAATATAAGGGGTGAGCAGGGGGGAAAAACTTAAAAAACTAAATTAAGAAACATAAACACAATATGCAAATCTTGTCTGCGCCCTGAGTTGAATAAACTAACTGGGAAAGAAAAAGATTTATAAAGACAATGAAGAAGATTTGAACACTGATAGACGGATATCAAGAAATTGTTAATATTTAGATATTGTACTTAAAGAATCTGTACCTTAACGACACATAGCAATGAAATTACAGACAAACCACTTAGGATCTGCTTCAGAACAATCTATAGAGCGACAGGCTGGGGTGCACAGGAAGTGAGGCAAAGTGACAGAGATACAAGGGTTCATGACGTTAGATTTTTGACTTTGCTTAGTTTGAAATTTTCTCTAATAAAAATTTTAATCAAAAGAAAAAAGAACGCTTTTGGAGCAGGTAGAGGAAGGTAAGCTGGTAGTGAGGACATTGCATGGGAAACCCATAATTCAACATGGCTGAGGTGTAGGTGTTGAAGGCTGGAAACACAGGTCGGGTCAGATGCTGGCGGTCCATGCGTGCGAGGCTGAGAAATTTCCACTTGACCCTGTGATCAATGAAGAGTCCCGAAGGTGGCAACCATTGCAGCCACAATGACAACAACAGCCACTCTTGTTTGGGTCTTATCACAAGCCCGGCCCTGTGCCAAGCACTGCACATCTATTATCTGAACTGAACCCATAATAGCCCCATTATGCTGGCATTATTATTGCCACCTTACAAATGGAGAAACTGACTCTCAGCGAGATGAAGTAACCTGTCCAAGCTCACGCCAGCAGAGCTGGGATTAAACCTGTGCTTCTGCCTTTACCCCTTAGAACACTGGAATAGTTCTGCTAACGCTTGCTTTATAACACGGACTTTCATTTAAGGCTTTGCTTTTTTTTTTTTTTAAAGTCATTCTTCAAAAAGAAAACTAGATACCACTGCTGAGGATTATGGGCAGCCCCTGAGGGAATTTAAGGGAGTACACCTTGGTGGTTGCAACCGGAGCTGTAAAATCAATCCGACTGGTTTCAAATGTTGCTCCTACGACTTTACCAGCCATATGCTCTGCGGGTGACTACTTTGCCAGGGCCTTGTTTCCTCGTCCATAAAATGGCAATAAGATCAATACTTCATAGAGATGAAGGAACCCTCAATAAACGCTGGCCTGGTTTTATTTTTATTAACTGTGGTAGCTGGGTCAAGATGGATCGTGACCCAATTAGATCCCTACTTAGAGAACTTGTATTTGCAGCAGTACTTGTTTGTTGTCTTTGAACAGATGAAGAAATGGAGGCTCAGAGAGACAAAGAGAATTTCTCTAGGGCCCCCAGCCAGAAGGCCGACCAGCCAGGCTTGGGAACCAGGTGCTGCTGGACGCCAGAGCCCAAGAATGTTTATTTTAGCTTCCAGACTCCATAGGCATAAAAAACTGCCAGGTACTGAAGATCTCCAATGTGTGATATTACATTTTTACAGTCACGATCTCATTTAATTCTTGTGACCTTATGAAGTAGGTACTATCACTGTGACCATTTTACCAAAAACCAGTAAAAGCCAAAGGGGTAAAAGCACAGCTGAGTTTAACTTTCTGTGACAGGTTCCCGAAACCAAGACGAAATCAAGACGGAGAGTGTCATCTCAGGGATCCACGAGCGGGAAACTCTTGCACATATATGCAGCGGTGATGCTTGAGGTAGCTCAAATCTGGACACTGCCTACATGTATATCAATAGAAGAATGGATAAATAAAATACGGTATATCCATACAGTGCAATGGTAGTCCAGCAGGGAAAGGGACTGCATAGCATGCACGAGTCCCTGGGTTCAGTCCCAAGCACCACCACAGTGGAGAGAGAGAGAGAGAGAGAGAGAGAGAGAGAGAGAGACCTATGTATGAAATTATTTATGTAAAGCTTAAAAACACACCTAGCAATGTTATATGCTGATATGTTGGTGAGTACCATTTGCAGTAAGAGTGTAGAAACACACAGGTGGGAAAATATCCCCAATCACTTGGGACCTGTGCCACCCCTGGGGACAGAAGAACCTAGGCTGAAGACAGGTACTCCTGGGGCTCCCACTCTATCTGAAATGTCCCATTTTAAAAAGTGAGCTTGGAGGAAGCAGATCAAAATGCTAAGACTGATGAAAGCCAAGGGGCGTGTTAGTGAGATTTTGTCAATACAATTTGTTACGTTTCCACGTATGTTTAAAATATCTCATAGCATGTTTTAAAGTAGTAATAAAGCAGCTGAAGATCAAATTGGCCAAAGCCATTCAGATGTGAGGGCCAGGGCTGGAGATTCTGGTGGTGCCTGCACCGGCCTTGTCTACCTCCTGGACACTGTTCCTTCTATTATTAAGCCTGGTTGGTTTAATTATAAATACCCACAATGAGGGGGCCATGGGGGCAGCCTGAGATCGGAAACAGGGCGAAACACCTTCACATCTTCCTGAGAACTGAATAGAACCTACCAGTCTTGACTACTAATCTCCTATGAAAACCTCCCACTGCATTTCCCGACACTCAGCAGATAAACCTACAACATTCCTGGGTGTTCCTCCTTCAGAACAACGACAACCTGAACAAACAACAAGTCCCCGGGCCTTTCCCACTAACAGACCCCTTACACGCCTCATGTGCACCTGAGTCTCCCCCCCAGGCTGGTGACCGAGGTAATGTTCCTCGGTGTTGCTCCCAACTGCAGCTGACCTCATTCATGCGCATCCTCCTACTAAGCCCTCCATCTTTCTGGGGATGTCTGGTACTAGGATTCCTGCAAATTTTCTTTTACCATAAAACAGGTCATACTGTCTCTTTATTCTTGACCCTCTCATGATTTCTCATTACTTATAGAATAAACCACCATAAGCTTCACTATTCCCTCATCCCCTTACGACCTTCAACCCTTTCTCCCTTTGCTCCAGCCTCCTAGCTTCCTCGGGGCTCCTCAAAACAGGCCAAGACTGCATGCCTCATTCCCCCATTCCCTGGACCCTTCACTTCCTTCAGGGATCTGTAGAGATGATACCTCTCTGCTGACTACCAAGGCTATAGTATCACTTGCCCTTTTGATCTTTTAATCCTGCTGCATTTTTTTCCCCATAGTCAGATTCCTTCCCACTGTGACAAAACTCACTCCCCATACATACCATTCTCGTCATTCAATCTCAACTGGGCATCGGAGATCATCATTCAGTGCCCCTTCAGCGCTGGAGGTCTGACAAGACCACCTCTCAAAGTGACCTCCAACCATCACAGATCTCTCTTGCAGTTTACCTTTGGGGTATCCTTGTTCACTAATTCCTAAGAGAATATCTGGGGTCCCTAAGCCACGGAAATAGGAGCTAGAAAAACAAAGTTTTCACTCTATCTTATCTTGAAATGGAATTGTTAAAAGGCAGGCTGACTTGCAGAAGACTGGAACCAGACCCACAGCTTCCACCATGCACCCAAATCAAATCAAAATGGATCAAAACTTAGAAATTAAAACGGAAACACTGAACTTATTGGAAGAGAAAATATCGGCAAGTCAAGTAAGATAACACCGATAATCAACACAAGAGATTAGATCAAATTAAAAAGCTTCTGCACAGCAATAAAAAAGTCTACAGAATGAGGAGGGCACCCATGGAATGTGAAAAAAAATTTCCAGCTACTCCTCAGACTATTATCAAGAATATACAAAAAACTGAAAAAAATTAGACCCCTCCTAATAAATGATCCAATTAAAAAATGGGAATCTGAAATAAATAAGCACTTCTCAGAAGAAGTCTGAGTGGCCAATAAATACATGAGAAAAATATTCAACATCTTTAGCCATCAGAGGAATGCAAATCAAAACAATGGGGTTCCATCTAACTCCAGTAAGAATGGCTGGTATTAGGAACTCAAAAAAAAATAAGTACTGGCGAGGTTGTGGGGAAAAGAGAACCTTCCTACCTTATTGGTGGGACTATAAATTGGTGCAACCACTGTAGAAAGCAGGGGAGATTCCTCAAAAAAATGAAAATACATATTTCATTGACCCAGATATACCTCTTCTGTGGATCTTTCCAGAAGAGTTAGTCATCATACAAGAGTGATTCATGCATACCCATGTTTATAGCAGCACAATTTATAGTAGCCATGAATTGGAAGAAGCCAATAATGAAAGACAGATTTGAGTCCTTAGTAGGAGAATGAATGCATCTTGAAACCACTATGCTCAGCGAAATGAATCAGACATAGAAGGTTAAATATCATATGATTTCTCTAATATGAGAAAACCACACCATTAAAAAAAATCAAAAGAGAGATGGAAGAAAGTAAAAAGATAGACTTTGTGGGGAGGGAAAAGGGACGCTGAGGGGATTGAGAGCGTGGCAAGGGAAAAGAGATGTGATAAGTAAATAATTAAAAATTTAAATAAAAAGAAAAACCAACCACCCAAACAAACAAAACCAAAGGCAGGCTAACTGGATTGGAACTCTGTGAGTTAAAAAGTGTGTTTCATAATCTAACTCTTCCTGGTCATTTCACAATCATCTGTGCAATCATCTTGCCCTGGGCATATTTTTATATAATTCATTCAATGTAAACATTTACAGCACGGCATACATTTTGTAAAACTTTGCTTTGTTATGTATTCATTTTCTCAAATCAGATCGATAAAATCTCTTGAGTTCTCGCTTGACCTCAGGGAAGCCTTGCGCAGCCCTTCTCTGCAAAGACCCTGCCCGAGAAACACATCTCTTCCCCTTGAGCCCTAAGTTCACTTACTGCTACTTTTCATGGACAAGACCATTTGCAATTCCAACTTGGCTCCCAATTTCAGTGCTAACTTTGCCTCTGAGTCCCTTGGCTCAATGACCTGACAGGACGCTGGGTCTCTCAATCTGGGCTCTTCTCCTTCCTCTCACAGAGGACACCAAAACTCCTGAAAATTGTGCTTGGCAGTTCCTGTTTTTCCACACACACTTCTGGTCTGGACGCTCAGAGGTCCTGGCTCTGGACTGCTTTGGCTCTTTCCTATCCACTTCCGACTGAGACCCTCTGGCTTGCTCTGGGACTCGTCCCTGGCTCCTTATCACACCCGATTTGGTTGTGGAGATAGACCTGGAATGCCTTAAGTCTTTGTTCAGGGACTGTCCCCCCCTTCTCTCTGTCCAACCCTGAAGGGCACATGCACAAAGTCAGGTACATAAAAGGCGGGAAAGCTGAACCGTAACGTGAAGCTCAGTCCTGAAGGGGGAGCCTGCAAATCTTCAAACTCTGTGGCAGACCCTGAGAACCCAGAATCTATGCATATGCTTACACGGAGATGTGAAACCCTCTTTGTCGTTTATGTGTTGAGATAACAATAGTCCGAAACCGCTGGATTAAATGAAACACATCATTCATCTCATTCTTTCTACTTCTTTTAATGTGACTGTGGGGCAATCAAATTTTAATGGCTTTCATTTTCATTAGACAGTGCTAGAGTTGATAAAGGATGCACTGGAAAATTCTCACCTCAGTGATTGGTCCATAATAAAGGTCTAATAAAATTTTACAGATTTCTCCTCTGAAGAAAGCTGTCTCCCTCGTAGCTCTCAGCGCCAGCTGTGAAGGCACAATTAAGTGAACCCAGAGAGGGGGAAGTTTCAGATCAAGAAGAAATAAAACAAGCATGAGGAACAGCAGAAATTGGCAATGCCTTCTCCTGGATTGGAAGTGAAGATCAATTAATTAATATGACAGGAGGGATCTTTTAAGGTGGTAATCTTTGAGCCAAACCCTGAATGACCGACTGAAGGAGCCAGCTGAGGACAGTTGGGGCAGGAGCTCCAGGCCAAGGGAAAGAATGAGGTGATTATGATTCCAGAAAGAAAAAAACAACTCTTTGCTTAGGAAAAGAGTAATAGAAAACTAGCCTACAGAGGTGGAGGAGTGGTACATCCTAGGGTCCCAAGGGCCTTTAGGTTGTGATCATTGATATTTGATGTGTGGCTGGAAACTTTTCCAACGGTCTCCACCTAGTTCTGGAGAGAATTAAGCCCTAAGACTCTAAGATATCTGTTGCATGTAATGAGCTGGGTTATCTCCTACTGTATTAGAGAAGGGGACTACCAAGTATCACCTTGAAAAATTTTGAGGAAATCAGTCCCGCCATTTTCTTAGGGACTTAATTCTTTCCCTGACAAAGGCTGTGTGAGAGGGTATTTAGCAAGAGACTTGAAGGAGGTCCCCTCTGAGTGCAGCATGGAGAGTGGGTCAAGAGGTAGGAATGACATAAGGAAGGCCAGGAAGGGGTGGCAACAAGTTCCCCTGAGGTGACAGTAGCTGGGGAGGGAGAAGTGAGTGTGAATTTTGGAAACAAGAGCCAACTGGAACCAACAGATTAGATAAAGGAAGAAAAAGAAAGGAAGGAAGGAATCACAGGTGACTACTGAGTTTTCAATCTGACCAACTGGGATCTGGATCCTAGACTCATTTGGGCTTGAATAACCTTGGGCAAATAGACAATTTTCTCTCACTGCTGAGCTCTGCTTTTCTCATCTGTAAAATGGAGATTGCCAAGAAGATTTGATGAGATTCATGGAACACACACAGGCCTGGAAGATGGCAAACACACAAAGTGCCATCATTATCATTGTAATCATTCCTGCCCCAGTAGTACCCTAAAGTAGGTACTTGAAAACCAGTCAAACCTGAGTTGAGTCTCTAAATTCCATGACCTTGGGAAGGTCACTTTAGGGCCCTGAGCCTCAGACTTTGATAATACCTCCAGACACACTTGGGAAGATTTGGTGAAATCTTGGTTGTGAAGTGGTTCGTACTCAGTGTAGTACACAAATCAGGGCTGAATGCTAGAGTAACCTGAGTAAATGTGGATGTTTGGTGAGCGGAATCAACTTAAAATAAGTATATTTTCTTATGAAATAATATCCGTTCACTGGAAACATGTAAATAGTACAGAATTATGGAAAGTAGAAGGTGAAATTTGACCCATCTCCCCTCCCAGAACTCTCTGTAAATAGCCACAGTTGATGATTACACGTCCTTTCAAGATTTTGCATACACGAGTGCACACATTCACGCTTTCTATAAGGAGGCTGAGAATCCAGAATCTGAGAGTTGTAAAGACTCAGGTTCTAATCCTACTCCTGACACTTAATTTGCTGTAACCGGGAAACTTATTTAATGATCACTGTAGGTCTCAACTTCCCTGTATGTGAAAAGAAAAATCATGGAAATGTCTACCTTACTGTGTTTTTGCAAGGGATCACCGAATGGTTTCTGTGGAAGGATTGGTCATCAATAACAATAGGAATATTATTATATATGCCTATTTTAAGATTATGCACAGCACTCTTTTTCTTTTTTTTTCTTCTTTCCTTCCTTCCTTCCTTCCTTTTTTTTTGAGACAGCATCTCACTCTGTAGTCCAGGCTGGCTTCAAACTCCCACCACTCTTCTTGCATAGGCCTCCCAAGTGCTGCAATTACAGGCATGCACTGCCACCCTGGCTCATGTGGTACTGGGGAATCGAACTCAGGACCTTATGCTTACTGGGCAAGTGCTGTAACTGCTATACTATTCCTCCAGCCCCCAATATTGTTTTCTTTATAGTCTTTTGCAACTCCTTTTGTAGCCTAATAAAATGTCCCGAACCTCTTTCTACATCAATTGCTAGGCAGCTTTCCACGACTGTAACACACTGTCTGAGATAACACATCGAAAAAGTGGGAAGTTTCCTTTTGGCTCATGTCTTTGGGTGTTTCTGTGTCTTATCAGTTGCTTATCTCTGTCACTTTTCGGCTTGTGGCAAGGCTACGTGCCATGATGGGGGTGCACAGTAGAGCAACCTGTCGTCATCATGGTGCCAGAAAGCAAAGAGAAGGGGCTGGAGTCTCACTATCCCCTTCAAGGACAGGCCACCCAGTGACCCAGCTTCCTTTCAACTCTTAAAAGTTCCATTACCTCTCCTAGCGCCAGCCTGGTGACCAAGACCTTAGCACACGAGCATTTTGGGAACACTTATCCAAACCATAGCACCTAGACTAACTAATTAATTAATTTTCTGTACTAGGAATGGAATGCAGGGCTCTGGGCATGCTAGACAAGTGCTCCATCACCGAGCTACATCTCTAGCCCTGCCTCCCTTTTAGATTTTATTTTGAGTCAGTCTTATCAGTTGCCCAAGATGGCCTCACACTCGCTATCCACCTATCTTAGCATCTGCATTTGATAGAAGTGAAGGAGATAGACCTCTTGCCACCTCTCATCCCTGGGTGGCTAGATGTAAGCGACAGAGGCTCTGGTTTGTATGGACCATGAACCTCCCAGGCTCTGAGGCAGGTAATTGCTTATCTGCCCAGGAGGTGGCAGGCAGAATCCAAGGGAGGTCAGATGACAGAAAAGAGTGGGTCCTTTCCAGCCTTTTGTCTCCGTGGCTGTGTCCTCAGGACTCAGCGGAAGTCTGCAGTTGCACCTTACTTTCCTGCAAGGGTCAATGTGTCCTACTTCCACTTGTGTAGGGGGTGAGGAGGGAAGGAGGGGCTCAGGCCGAACTCAGGCTGGACAAAAGCTGGATGTCATGGTTTCATAGAACCTGCTGCCTAGGATATTTTAAAGCTGGGTTTGTGATTACATTGTACTACTGTTTTCCTTTTTCAAAGGGAGTCTAATGGCTGTGGTACATGGTTATTTTACTCCCATTTTTCTCTGCATTATACTCCTGTCACTCTTTGATCCTTCCCTCTCTTTCCAGGATCTAAGCCCCCTCCTCATCTCTCCCAGAACAACCTCTTCTCTATTCTGTACTGATTTTAGCACCCGACTTTTCTTCAATTGGTTCCAATTTTGTCACAAAACTCAGACATACTTTTTGCTCAAAACCCTGCATTACTTACTCCCTCTGCTCCTGTTTGCTTCTTTATTAGAGCAGATTTCAGGCTCTTGAGTCATGCCTTTGTGAGGGGACAAGTGTTAGAGCCCCACGTGTATAGGATGCACTAAGGTGGGGCCCAGACAAATGCTAGGTGGCCTGGGATGAAGGGTCCAGAACAGGTATGGTCATTTCTTTCTTACAGGACGGTTCTTATACTACGTCCAAAAACAGCCCTTTGGTAACTGATGCAGGGGCTGTTGTCAAGCCCAAAAGAGGTCAAAATTTCTGAAAGTACTTATAAACACATAAAGCACTTTTTATCCTGCTGGGTACAGTTAGTTAGCAAGATCTAGGGTAGGAAGGGCATTGCACGGTGGGTCAGTAAACCAATTTGTTGATAGGGAGTAACAATTTTCTTTCTCTGTTTAACATCTACTCCGTGCCAAGAATGGGGATGCATATGTGAAAAAATAAGTTATGCTGGAACCTATATTTAAAAGCAGAAGATAGAATAGTAAAATGAATAGGTAAGTAAACAAATCAAGCCCCCAAATAGTAACAGGAAAGAGGAAGTACTTAAGACCGATAACAGTGAAGACCTGAATATCCTTTTGCTACCACCTCCTGAGCTCATTTTGCAATGACACTAAAGTGTGAGCAAATTCAGGGAAAAAAAAAAAGGGTGAAATGTGACCACAGTTTTTGAAGATGGCAAACAGACGAATGAGCAGTCATGGTAACTGACCTAGCAGACCAATGAAAGCTCAGCTATAAGGTAACAGCAGGAAAAGCCAAGCATCAGCCAAAGTTTGTGAGGGTTTCTCCCCCTCAATCCCACAAAATCCTCATTAGGCTCACAAACAGGGGGCAACAGGCACCTCTGGAAGCGGGGGCAAAGAGTAAGCTGACCTAAGAAACATCAGTTGAAAGCTTACTTAAAAGAATTCTCAGATCTGTCCCTAATTCTCCAAGGCTGGGTAATTGCCCCTCACTGAGAAAGGCCTGGAGATTTCTTCTCGAGAGAAAACGTACCACAGAGGGTCTTGGCAGCGTGGGCACCAGACATAGTCAGAAGAGGGAAGGATATAATAGAGGGCTGGATGTCGAGATTTCTGGCCTGCTCCGTTTGGCTCCTGAAGTGCTGACAGCCCAGCTTTTATGTTACAGCAGGAGATTACAAGAGTCTTTTCTGGGAAATTTGATCAGTCCAAGAAAAAAAAACCTAAGGCCTATCACAGAGGCTCCTTATCTAAGTGGTTCTATTGGATCAGTGAGGCCTACTTCCGGTGCTCAAGGCTCCGCCCACTACACTGCTCCTGTGTCCTGCCTCTTCCTGTCTCTATCCTTTCGTCATCCTCTTTTTGGGAGTGGGTGAGGCAAAAAATGACGGGCGGTCACTTTGAAGATTAGGTTTATGAAAAGGCTGCTCCTCTGTGTTGCTCTGTCTTGCTTCCTTGATTCGCTTTCTCTGGTGGAAGCTTAGGGTGAGGTCCACAAGCAAGGAGCCAAGGGAGCCCACCAGCCCCTACCCAGTGAGGACAACAGCCCTCAGGGCACTGGACTCTGCCAACAATCACATTTTCATTGTGATTATTCTCAAACAATCAAAAGTACAGTAGGACTTGATTGAACCACCACCCAGATCTAACTTTTATTAGGGTTTTGGTCATAGTTGCTTTTTCCTTCCCTTTCTTGGGGGATTTGTTTGTTTGAGATGGGATCTTGTTCTGTAGTCCAGACTGGCCTTGAGCTCATAGCAATCCTCCTGTTTTAGCCAACTGAGTGCTGAAATTACAGGTGGGTGCCACTGTGCCTAGTTTGTGTGGTGCTGGGGAATCTAAGCCAGGCCTTGTACTTGATAGGCAAGTGCTGTAACCACTGTGATATACTCTTCATTCTTCTCTGGTTTTAAAATTAAAGTCCAAATGTTATGTCATACTCCCTTTAGATACTTTATATGTGCCTCAAAAAATCCCTTCTTTCCATTATGATGAGTAGGCCACCAAGGCTTACCAGATATCTGATGATAGCTACTAATATAAAGAAAAAAAAAAGCAACTCAGAACAAGGAGAGAAAATTTTCACGATCGTGATATCTCCCTTGCCAGGTAAATATTGGGATATTTTCTTAGTGAGATCAAAGTGGCTATTACAATGGTAAAATAAGATCAAGATGCTACAAAAGGAATAAAAAAGTGTACTCAGATATTAAAAATAATAGCAAAAATACAAGGGCTGGAAGATAAACCCAAGGAAATTTCACAGAAAGCAAACACTTGGAGACATGAAAAATGAGAAAATTTGAGGGCAAATATAGGAGGTCCAATATCCCTCAAGTAATTGGAATTCCTAAAAGAGTGAAGAGAGCAAATGAAGGTAAGATAATCATCGTGCAGCCCAAGAGAGTCCTTCCAAACTGAAGGATATTAATTTGGCAGATGAGTATCTAGCACAATGAGTGAGAACTGAGGATACTTGTCAAGAAGAGAAGGCCCGTGCAAACTTCCAGGGGGGAAAAGGTAGGGCACGAACTGAGAACAGGAGTTGGAATATCATGGAAATTTTCTACAAAATTAGAAGCTGGAAGGCAATGTGGCAGTGGCTTTCCATTCTCAAAGGGAAATTGTTGCCAGTAGGGATTCTACTTGGAGCCCAACATCAGTGAAACACGAAGGTAGGGACAAAGGCATTTTCTAACATGCAGAGTCTTAAGGCTTTTAATTTCTAAAGAAGTTATTAGAGGATGTAAACTAAGAAAGAGAAAGACACCAGTGAAGAAGCGAAGACTCTTTCTAGCACATCGGAACCAATTGTACACTCAGCATTGACTACCACTAGTCAGACTGGAGCAGGTCAGAAACATCTAGACAGATTTCCTCCAGAAGAGGACATCTGATTCCTACACTATCTCTGAAAGTCTTGCGAGGGCAGACAATTGGCCAAGTGTTTGGCTCTTACCATTAGCTCTTAGTTTCTAAGAACATAGAAAACTAATCAAATGAAAAAGGCAGTTATTAACTCTAAGGGGAAGAGGGAAAAGATCGCAGGATACAGAAAGTAATGGTAGTTTACTGTAGAGCTCCACCGTAGAGCAAGTAAAGCCATGTCAATGTGATCATGAACTATTGCTAGAACATAGTTAAGATACGCAAGGAGCATGCTCGTAGCAGCACAATTAACAATAACTGAAATGTGGAAGACACCAAAATACCCATCAACAGACCAATGGATACATAACTTGTGGTATATGCACATGTGACCGTTGGAGAGATTATGTTAAGCAATCAGGAACCACACCTGGATTAGGGTTCGGGAACCCTGCCTACATTAGGCAATAAGGAACCAGCCTGGATTAGAGTCTGAATGATTTGTGGGCCAGTGAATGAGGGAAGGGCACCCACCCGGATGTGGGAGGCCCAAGTGGGAACTCGAACTGTGTGAAAGGAAGGAAGAAGAAAGATTGTTACAGTTTTTTTCCTCTGGGAAATCTCTCGCCTTTGCAATTGTCTATGGATGCTGACTTTCTATAGGCCACAGATTTCACCACAGATTTGCTCCAGTCTCGGCTTGTGCCTGTCTGCCCGTTGCCAATCTTCAGTCTCTGGTCTTTGCCATTGTTCTTAAAACAGCCAAGATCCTCAGCAGACTCTCACATGCTGTCCTGCAGTCCCAGCTGGGTGATCTACCACCCGGTGGAGCAGCAATTGGACCTTTCAGCTCTCACATGTGCAGGCCGCCATCTTGGGCTATCTTTGTCCTCAGGCTTGTAAGCCTTCCAAATAGATCCTTTTTGTTTTAATTTCTGCCTTTTGTTAGAACCCAAACTAATACAGCACACAATGGAACACTACTCGTCTATAAAGACAAATAGGTTTGGGGTTTTTGTAGGCAAATGGATGCAACTTGAGACCACCATGCTCAGTGAATTGAGTCAGGTGCAGAAGGTTAAATATCAAATGTTTCTCTAATATAAGAAACCCAGATCACAGTTATTTTATAGAACTACATGGGGAAATAGTGGGAACTAGTGGGGAGGGGGAGGACATGGGAGGGTCAAAAGGAAGTGGGGAAGGAGTTGTAATTTTGATGCAAATTTATGCATAAAATACTCAAGTTCAATGTAAACATTATGTATCACATATTTACATATCAATAAGATGGAGGAAAGACACACAGGGAGCAAGCAGGGAGGAAGGGTATGTACATATATGTACTGAGGAGGGAGGAGATAAATCCTCATTGCCATATGGGAAATGAACAGAAAAAACTAATATTTGAAAATGAAGAAGTATAGTAAAATAAGCAGATTATTTAAAGACAGAAAGGGATATGTACTTCATTGAAGAGGTGGAAGCGATTGCCTCCAGAAAGGGGTAAGTGGCAGTGGAGGAAGGAGAGAGAGACTTTATATATATATTTACAGAAAACCATTTGTACACATCTAACCATTCTAAAAATACAAGTAATCCAACCCTTACCTTGTGATGAGTACAGTGATAAAGTGCATATGTCAGAAGGAGGCAATTTTGACGTGGACTGAGGGAAAAGTCCTTCGGGTAAATGAAATTTGAGACATAGGCATTCTGAAAGATGAAAATCAGCCATGTGAGGATCTGGGGAAAGAGGGCTCCAGGCAAACGGAACAATGAGTGCAAAGGAGCTGTGGCAAGATCGAACTTAGCAAGCTGTTCATAGCAAAGGGGAAAATAAGAAACAAGGAGTAGAGCATGGAGGTATCCAGAGATGAACTTGGGAAGTTGGTCCAGCACCAGGTCATGCGAGGTTGTACTAGCCCTGGGGAGGGCCTGAGATCTTATTCTGAGGATCACGAGAAGTGTTTGAAGGTCTTTAAACAGAAGAAGGAATTTCTGTTCTCAACAGATGCTGACGTACAAAGGTGTCGGTCCAGGGTGCTAGACATGAAGGGCTTTGTAGATACGGTACTGACCTCATCTCATCCTCCTACGGACATGAGGAAGGAGATGATGTTGGCTCCATTTTTCCCCCAGTCAAGTTGAGTTGCACAGTGCCGGTTCAACCCCCCTTCTGCCTTCCAGGAGATCCCCCTGTCTGGTCCAATGCAGCATCGAGACTACAAACAGTGGTTCTTAAACCTGACCATGCTTGCAGGTACCTGAAGAGCTTTGGAAAAAGAAAATGCCCCAAGCTCTTTTACTTTGAGAAACTCTTCAGGTGACTCTGAAATGCACCCAGGGTTGAGTTTCCAGGGTGGAGATTTTCCAAGGTGCTCCTGAGGTCTACCACTCAGCCCGCATACCTTGCTTTCTGTCATAGGCCTGGGGTCTTGGGGCAGCGTGGCCAGCTCTTGGTCACTCCTTGGCCTCACATCCCTTTCTGGTGCAGGTATCTCATCTCTCCTGTTCCAACCATAACAGTCTAGACTTTCCTCATTTTATTAATATATATATGTGATACACAATGTTTACATCGAGCTTGAGTATTTTGAGCATGTATATATCGTGTCAAAATTACAATCTCTTCCCCTCCCTCTTTTTGGCCCTCCTGCACCCTCCCCATCCCCCTAACTCCCACTATCACCCCCATTTTATTCTATGGAATGATTGTATTCTGGATTTTCTCGTATTAGAGAAACTATGCGGTATTTAAACTGCTTCTGACTCACTTCACTGAGCATGACAGTCTCAAGTTGCATCCATTTACCTACAAAAGCCTCAAGTCTATTGTCTTTATGGACAAGTACTAATCCATTGTGTGTATGGACCACAATTTTTGCATCCAGTTGTCTGTTGATGGGTATTTTGACATCTATCACATTGAGGCTATTGCTAGTTGTGCCGCTATAAACATGGGTATACATGTATCTCTGTTATAAGTTACTTTTAACTCTTGGAAAGATACCCAGAGGTATGGCTGGATGGAATGAAATATTTATTTTCAGCCTTTTGAGGAGTTTCCATACTGTCCTCCACAGTGGTATTCCCAGTTTAAAATCCCACCAGCAGGGCAGGAGGGTCCCCTTTCCCCCAGCGCCTCACCAGCACTGATTGCTGCTTGAGTTCTTGATATGCCCCACTCTCTCTGGGACTAGATGCAGCCTAGGTTTCTCGGGGACTTCTCTGCCGTCAGCGCTCAGGCATCTTTTGCATCTCTGTCCCTTCCCTTCCTGTCCTCGTTCCTCTTCCTTGTTGAGATAATAGAATAAGACAGCGCACGTGTCTTGCCGCAGACGCCCAGGTCAGGGTCCAGGAGCCCTTCTTCCTGGGAACTTGTATGGGTCATGAACATCCCCGAGCCTCAGCTTTTCTTCTGGTAAAGTGTGGAGGAAAGATATATTGTGCATAAGCCTTCAAGACCCCTATCATCTGACTCTTGCCAGCTCTTCTAGCTGTCACTCAGCCCCAGACACCTTGGCCTTTCTCTTCCTGACACAAGTCCAACTTGTTCAGCCTTGGCACTGGCTTTGAGCCCTTGGCTTGAAATTTCTTTCCCAGCGCCTGGCACACATGACTCCCTCTTGTCACTTTTTTTTTTTGTTGTTGTTGTTAAGACAAAACTTTTTACTTCAAAGGACACAGTCAAGAAAATGAGAAGCGCCTCCAAAATGCGAGAAAACATTTGCCAAGCACAAATCAAATTGAAAGCAAATGTAAATGTTTCTCACGTTGAATACGATCTGAAGTGTTTTTTTGTTGCTGTTGATTTTATTTCTTTCAGAAGTTCTTTTATTAGCACGTATTTGTGATACATAAGAGTAACAACAAACTTGAGAAATCGGTGCATTTGCATATCACATCTTGATCATTTTTAGTTCCCTTCCCTATTTCCGGCCCCTCCACCCCCCTGTCCCCTCTTCCTCTCCACAAAGTCCATCTTCCTACTTTCTTCCATCTCTCTTTTACTTTGCTTTTATGGTTTGTTTTCTTCATAGTAGAGAAACCCTGCAATATTTAACCTTCTGTGTGTGACTCATTTTGCTAAGGATAATGGTCTCAAAGTGCATCTATTTTCCAACAAATGACTCAAATATTATCTTTTCTTTATGGCCGAGCATTATTCCATTGAAGTCACTTATTCTAAAAAGAGCACCTACTGACCTCCCCAGAGTTATCCCTTATCCTTGTCTCTGTGTGACTATCTTCATAGCAATTAGCCCTTTCTCCAAACATCTTTGTTGCTCCACCTGTTTGCATCCACCCTGGGAATGTGAATACACGACAGCAGCAATCCTGGCCAGCATCTTTGGTACTCTGTCTTTAGCACTTATGAAGGACCCGACATATCCTAAGACCTAGTCAATGTTTGCGGATGAATGACTGCCTACAACTGTGGAAACTCAAATGGTCCCATACCGGCTGTAGCACTTCAGCAACTTTAGATGGCTGTACACACGGATGGCTTTTCATTTAAAGCACCTACATTCGGGAACCATGCAGTCACTTTTCTAACTCTGTTTCCGTGAGGCTGGTTATAGCTCAGGCTGACCAATGGCAGGCAATCATGGCTCCCTGGAGAGAGGGACCTGGAGATTCTATAGAGTGGACAGCCTGTCCTCGCGGAAGCTGCAGATGGATAGCCTGTGTCTACAGAGTTGGCTCCTCACGTCCATTGCTTGGCCTCATACCTTCTACCTCAAGAGGAATTCGAAATTTGGCCAAATGGAATTATAGCACCCGAGGACTTAGAGATTTTTGGCCTGATTTCCTGGTTGGATATGCAACTGGTAGATGACAAAGGTTCTCAATTACTGTAACTAGAGCAAAAATAATGAAAAAAAAAACCATGGGGGAAAAGGTAGCCAACCACAAGAGATAAAGCAAGGTAAAAACGGAGAATTAATGAGACTTAGAGCTGAAGGCAGGGAGGTTTGAGGGAGGGGAGTGGCTATTTTGGGGTGTGTTTTCTTCTAGACCCTCTCCAAGCCCGCCCACTTCTATAATGATTTCCCTCAAACCACATCCCATATGAGCTCTGGCTGTGTTCAGATGAGAATTTCTGAACCAGGAGCACACTTTTCCCTACTGATTGGGCCACCGGGTTAGACTAAGCCAGTTCCCTCTACCTCTGTTTCCTGGTAGCATAACAGCTTTAGGCTGCGGCCTGTTATACATTAACCAGGCATTAATATTTCTGTTTACCCATCTGTCATCCTGCTTCAAGACAGGGGATTCATACAAGACCTGGGATTGTATAGCCACCCGGATGCCCTTGGATCAGGCCCAGCCAGCCACGTTTAGCTAGTGTTTATCCTATCTGAAGCTTTGTGCAAGAACCTTGTACTAGCCGTAGCCAGGGAAAGATAAAGTTTTCCCTGGGAGAGTGCGATCTGCCTGTCGTTTAAACGTATGAACTGATAATTGCATAGTACAGTATGAGGTTTTAACTCTCTCATGAGCACTACCTCCTTAGCAATCGCCTCCCTTCAATGGTGGACACAGCTGCCAGATTAAGCTTCTTAAAATGGAACTCAGGATAGGGACTGTAGTGGTAGAGCACATGTTTAGCTAACAAGAGGCTCTGGGTTCAGTCCTCAGCACATTCCAAGTGGAAAAAGAAGTGGAAATCAGATGATTTTGCTCTTTCAAATCCTTGAATGGTTTGAGGAGCTCTTAGACTACATTCAAACTTCGTTCTCTGATCAAACATTCTTTGCACGGTCTGGTCTTTGCTCTACTTTACCTTATCTTCTATCACTCCCCCGTTCACAATTTTCCTGTCCAGTGATTGTCTCAAAGTGTCAGCAGTGAACCAGCATCATCAGCCATTACCCAGTAACTTGCTAGAAACACAACACAGGCCTAGTGTGATGGTTAATTCTATATGTTGGTTTGACTGGATCAGAGTGTCTGGTTAAACATTATTTCTGGGCACGTCTATGAGGGAGTTTCCAGGTGAGATCAGCATTTGAGTCAGCAGGCTAGTAAGGAGGATTGTCCTTTCCGGTGTGAGTGGATATCATCGCTTATGGTTTGGGTCTGGAATGTTCCCCCAAAGCCTCATATTTGGATGGTGATTGGATTGGATCAAGTGAAATAATCTAAGGATTTTATATACTTTTAAAAGAGGTGGGTCACTGGGTTAAGATCCAGAAGGGTACAACTTCCTTGCCAGCTCCACCTTTCTTTTTTCTCTGTTTCCTGGCAAATATGGGATGAACAGTGTCATTTGGGCTCCTCATTGTGCCCTTCCACCATTGCTAGCTGTCTGTGAATGGACTGAGACCTCACGAAGCTCTTCTCTCTTATGTTGTGGGTGTCAGGTATTGCGCCCCAGCAACACGGAAGTACAGTAAATAACTAGACAGAAACTGATACCGGAGAAGTAGGGTCATTGTTGTGACTGCCTGACGTTGTAATTCAGAACCCTGGTTTGCAAGAAGCATTTGGAAAGATTTGAAGAGGCTGGCTAGAGAAGCCCAAGCAAGCTATAACCTGAACTTGATGGGAGATTCTTCAGGTCCAGGCTCAGAAGACAAGCCTACTGGCCAACGGATAGATGGTAAAGACTGGGCTTAAGAGGTTTCGAATGGGAAGGAGGAGTCTATTGGCAAATGGTCAAGAAACCATGCTTGCTACCCTCTGGCAGAAAGTGTGTTGGAATTTTACCCCTCTTCTGGTATTTTGCCTGAAACTGAGATTAAGGGCAGTAGACAAATCATTCTGGTGCAGAAAATTTCAGGGCAGATGAATGCTCAGAAGATTGCATGGGTCTTGCTTTTAGTTGGTTCTACACTGGAAATCAAGAAAAAATGGCAGAGCATAAATAGATGTAAAAAGTTTCCAGCTTTGTTAGTGAGAAAGCACCTGCAAAATTGCTGCAAAGGAGAGTGTGGTTGCTGAAAGAAGTCAAGCACTTGGCATTAGGACTATAGGAAAGATGCCTTAAGGTACCTCTCAGGGATCAACAAGACTCACCTTTAACTGGTTCAAGGGTACAAAACCGAAATACTAGAAAAGAGTGCCCCAGGGCACCTTGCAGGGCGCTTAAGGAGGTGAATCCCCAAGGAATTCAGCCATATAAGAACTCAGAAACTGCTGTGGGCTTGGTCCAAGGGGACCTGGTCACTAATCCAGCCAGCAGCGGATCTTGGTGGCATCCATGTGGTGCTGGTTTCATAGGCACTCAGAATGCAAGAGTTATGGAGTCATGGAGGCTCCCACCCAGATTTCAGAAGAAAGTCCCGGAGGCCAGGCAGTGTGCCCCCGTGAGAACAGTGAACAAAGCTGCGAAAGTGAAACGGAAGATGCAGTGAAGACTCCAAAAATTCAGATTATCTGCCAAGGAAGGCCGTAGGCTATGAATGGTGCTGGCCCAAAAGAGAAACCATGGAGGTTACAGCCAGAGACAGTGCCATATGGGTAAGGCTGCTCAAGGCCTTTGGGGCTCACTTCTTTCTGTAGCTTGGCCCCTGTGCTGGACACGGAGTTATGGGATTTAATGAAATTGCAGGATTTGGTGTTTCCCCTGCTGGGCTTTGGCCTTGTTATGGTTCAATTTCTTTTCATTTTCCTATTCCTCCTTTTTGAAAAAGGAATGTTTGCCTTGCGCCAGTCTATGCTGGAAGTGTTCAACATTTTCTTTGATTTTTCAGGGGATCGTAGCTAAGAGTTTACATTGAGTTTCAAAGAAGACTTTGGATTTTTTAGCGGTGCCGGAACTGTTAAGACTTAGGCAACTCTTAGAGATAGACTAAATGCATTTTGCATAATGAGGTGGAGATGGATCTCTTGGGGGCTGGGCAAAGAATATTATGGCTTGGATATGGAATGTCTCTCAAAAGTCCCATGTATCTGGAGGGTGACTAGATTAGAACAAGTGGATTAGTCTGGATTTCAAGTACTGTTAAGAGTTGGGGCCTGATTGGGAGAGGTGGACCGCTGAGACACAACTGAGAAGGACATACCTCCCTCACTAGCTCTGCCCTTAACCTCTCTCTGTTTCCTGGCCACTGTATGACAAAGCATCTCTGGCTATGCCTTCTCCACCATTGATGGCTGCCCATGAATAGACTTTAACTGCCTGAATCTGTGAGCTACAATAAACATTCTCTCCCTATGTTGCGAGTGTCAGGTATTGTGTCCCAGAAACGAGAAAGCAAGTATCCAATCTGTTCAGGGCTTGAGAAGAAGAAAAGGGCAGAGAAAAGGAGGGTTTGTTTCCTCTGATTGACAGCTTGAGCTGGGATACTGGTCTTCTCCCATGTAGAGTCTAAAAGTTACATTGTCCATTTTCCTGGCTCTCAGACTTTTGGTCTTGTACTGCAATTACAACCACTTGGTTTCCTGGGGCTCTAGCTTGCAGATGTCACATGGTGACATTCTTTGCCCATATGTATACACATTCCATATGTGTTTGCTATGTATCTCCTATTGGTTCTGTCTGTCTGGAGAACCCTTACCCAAATGTTTATTGATTCTGAATCCGGGCTAGAGGGAAGATAGCGATCTGTGCCTCAACAAGTCCTCCAGTGATCTTAACATATGTTCAAGTTTTTCTAGCCCTGCTGGTCTTCCCTTTGGCCTTGAGGTGCTAAGGTATTTTCTCTCCTCAGGGGCTTTCTGTTTCCTGATGCTCCTCCCATGGGCCTTTTTTACAGGGACCCTTTTTTTCTCAGGGCTCAGCTAGGCATCACTGACTTGGGGGAGTCTTTAAACCTCCTCTAAGTTCCATTATCTTTCCCCCCATAACTTTGTTCTCACTCCTTTGTAACTCGTTTCCATTAACCATGGTATGAAATGACCTCGCTTGTGCTTTGTTTTTTACTTATTTTTTAACTATTTCCCCGTACACCAAATAGAAGCCCCAAGAGGGCAAGTACCTTCCTCGCCTTTTGTATGCTCAGCATCTCCGCCTGCAAGGGAAGTCTCTGATTTAGACAGCTGGTCCCTGACTTATAAAGGATCACCCTAGAATTTTTCAACTTGAAGATGATGAAAAGCCGAGGGCATTCGGTAGACACTGAACTTTCAGATTATGATCTTTTTGTGGGCTGGTGATGAGCAGGATGACACTCTCGCAGCACCGGGCACCAGCAGTGAGCTGCGGCAGCCAGCCGCAGGATCACGAGGCGGAGCAATTGCTAGAGCCTACAGTGTGCTGTGTTGCTAAGTTATGCTGTTCCATGGGGTAGGTATGATAAACACAGTTTTGGTTTATGGTGTTTTAAAGTTATAATGGGTTTATTGAGACATAACCCCATTATAAGTCAAAGAGCACCCTCAGTGGCTAATCCATATTTATTGAATAAATTAATTACTTATTTCCCAATGAAGAAAAGGACTGATAAAGCGAGTCATTTGACAACGGTTAAATACTTGGAAGCGAGTAGCTAAGGCTTCATCTTCAAAGTCGTGGACCAGCTGTGGTGATTTCCTTACAGTTCTATGAAGAGCACAATGACCTCACTGTGTACTTTCCTGGTTAGTAAGACCAGCCCCATCTCTAAGAACCTGAGTGTCTCCACGTTGAAAGTGGTTTGCCAGTTAACTGACTGGCCCTTATCAGATGTGTGTTTTCTCAGTGTGCTAAGATGGGTGGTTGCTAACTTCTGCTTGAATGTTCCTGGAACTTGGAGAGTGACTGCTCACGGGGGGAGTCAGTTCCGTTTAAACAACTCAAGCTGTTTGAAATCTGTCTCCCTGTTGTGATCTTTGCTCTTCCCTGTGGGGCGACGTAGGATGTGTCTCCCATAAAAGGGACCTTACCATGCCTTAACTTCATAGCCACACAGCAGCATTCTCTTGCTTCCTTCCCTGATGGCAATGAAAACAGTAGACATTTGAAAGTCAGAAGCCCTGGATTCATCCCCCTCTCACCTGTGGACCTTGGAAAGTTAACTTAATCCTCTCTGGCTCCCTCTCTAGCACAGTGTCTGTCATTTAATATGCATTGTTATTATTTTGAATCTCTAAACCAGTTTATTTAATTTTTGAGGCCTGATTCCTTTTCTGAGTTAGCGTCCTTCCTATCCTGGGACAGTACTGAGCATGTTATTGACCAGATCTAAGTGGAGGAGTGCTATTGTCAGTTTGCATAAACTATATTTCTTTTAATGACACCTAAATGAAATTAGATGTTTTTTGAAGCTGCGATGCATCAGAGATTCATATAAGCTAAAACATTCTGCTTCCCCCATGCATTCTTATAAATCCATCTGGTAGGTGGGTACCTAATTTATTATTTGCAGTATTTTCAATTCATTGAACCTATTTATTTAAAGTGAAGAAACATTTGTGTTTTACATGGATTGATATTTTAGAGTTAAATAGTACTCTGTAATATCCTCACAATTTTCCATCCGCAATCACTTTTATTTTTATGGCACCAAGGATAGAACCCAGGCCTCTTGAAGGCTGAGCATGGGCTCTAGCCACAGACAAACACCCCACCCTCAGTTGCAATCACATTTTAGTCCTTAGAATAAGCCTGGGAGATGTAGGTAGCTTCGTTATGATGACTTGGGATTGGAGGCTGTGGGCTGGGGACTGGAATTTGCTCCTGGCATCTAGCTAACAAGATGTGCCGACACAGAAGTCAATACTCACAGGACGCTGGTCCAGCCTTCCTTTGAAGAAGGAGTCCAGAAAAATGAGTTTTGGGTTGGGTGAGAACAATGAGGAAAAGGTTTCTGGAGAAAGTGAGTATTAAGTGAGGTTGTGTGACAGGGTGTGAAACAATTGCTCAGAAAGTGTGGGACTATGGGATGGAGGTGAGGGTGGTTGTGCATGCAGGAAAAGTCTCTGAAGGATAATTTCCTGGACAGAATGAGCTCCCAGCTAAGCCAGTGGTTCCTGACTCCGGCACATCTCACCTGTGGGGGCTCCTCCCCCAACTCAGAGATCCTGTCACTGAGGAGAGTCACAGATGTGTAACTCTGATGTATAGCCCAGGTTACAAACTCCAAGGCTGGGAGCTGGAGAGTTAGTCAATTCAGCCAGAGAGAACAGTCAAAGGGTTCCTACCGTGGAATAATGAGTTGGGTGGGTAGAGTCAGGATGGGAGTCAGACGATACACGGCGGGAAGAGAAATTTGGATAACCAGGAACTGTGGGCTAATGAGCAGAAGGGAATTGTCTTACAACCCTCGGTTAGATGGATAGTGCAAGTGAGAACTCACCACATCCTCTAAGTCCAGTCTCGCTCGACCTCCACCTAACCATCGGCAGCCTCGCCTGACCCACCATCATTACACCCTCACCTGAGAAACATGTCTGTGGTTTCTGGGCTCCATCTTCTCCTCGGCTGTCACATCCGGTCTTCCTTCCGTCTGTGTTTGCCCGTCACCCCAGAAGCGTTACAGAAATTGTGGACGCATACTTCATGGTCTCATAATCTTTATTTTCAATCTGTCTGACCAGATTGTTTATGTGTTTTCCTGGGCTAGTCAGTATCAGCCTCAGCATGACAGCCACCAAACCACGGCCTGGCCTGTCCGCAGTCACATTGTAGAAGATGAAGGTGGGACCCAGACCTCAGGCATGTCTCAAGTGAGTGGGGAAGACCCGACAACTTATGAAATGAATGAAGCATACTTGCAAAGCAACGGGCCCAGCGGGTACAGCGAAACCCAGATCCTGAGAGACCTGAGCCCCCAGTCCTCCCTGTTAGTCTCCTCGGCTCTGAACCTTCTGGAGACTTCTCTGCCTTCCTTTACATTTCTGGTCTGCATCCTTCCTGTTGCCTCACCAGTAGACACTGGTGTCGTTTCTAATCTTGTAGTAAGACTGCATTAGGCGTCTCTGCTTCAGCCGGGTCACCCTTGCCACCGACCACCTCCCAAAGACTGAGTTCCTATTTGCTCCCTGGCTTCTGACACCCTGGCCTGTCAGTACCTGGGTGGCTCAGAGGATTCCTGTACCTGGAGGCTGCCGGTTCACCAGGCTGCCCAACTCTTGTGCCACCCAGAGCGCCTCTGAAGCCCCGGGGAAATTACTAATCTGTGACTAACTCTGAACTTGGCGTTTGACCCAAGCCCCTGGCCCCACCTGGCACCTCTGCTGTCTCTTTGGCTCTGCAGCCCAGCAGAGACGACCCCTGTCTGCGCAGCAGCTGCAGCCCGTCCCCAAAGGTCTTGCGCACCACCGAGGATGAGAAATAAAAAAGCAGAGGGTCCAGGCTGGCGTTGAGAGAGCTGAACAGCACAGCCTCCACCCGCCAGGGGGGGCTTTGCCTTAAGTAAAAGCCCACCAAGTGCGACACGTTATACGGCCCGAAGCAGAGCAGGAAATTGAGGAGTGTCACGACAGCCAGCCCCACGGCTCGATGCCGCCTCTGGGCCCCAACGTGGGGCTGGGTAAGCATGATCCACATGAAGCGTGAGTAGCAGAAGATCGTCACCACCATGGGGATGAAGAAGAGGAGCAGGCACAGCTCCAGCCGGACGGGCAGCACCAAGTTCAGCTGCTCTTGGGTGAAGTTCTGATAACAGGTTATCTTGGGTCCGTCTCCGGCCTGCTGGGTTGAGTTCAAGTAGGGAACGAAGATCACAATGGTGCAGTGACTGAAGGACACGATCCAGGCCACGAGGGAGGCGATCACTCCGTACAGCGGCCTCCGCGAGAGCTTGTACCGCACCGGGAAGGCCACTCCCAGGTAGCGCTCCACGCTGATGCCCGCCAGGAGCCACGTGCTGCAGTAGATGCTGCTGTAGAAGCCGAACCCCGTGAGGGCGCAGACAACCTGGGGCAGGTACCAGCGGAAGTCGGACGCGGCCTCCACCATCTTGAAGGGCAGCAGCACCAGCAGCAGCAGGTCGGCCAGCGTCAGGTTGAGGAGGAGGACATGCACGGGAGCCGGATGGGGCTGGCGGACCCGCCCCACGAAGGCCCGCAGGGCCAGGAGGTTGGTGGGGAGGCCGGTGAGGAAGATGAAGATGTAGGCTGTGAGGATCAAGGAGCTGTGCCAGTGCAGCGTCATGCTGGGGCAGGTTGGCAAGTGCAGTCGGGAGGCCCCGTGCCCAGCCTGCGGACGGTCCTCCTCCTGGTCAGGACGTGGCCATCCTCCTGGCCGCTCCCCTTCGTCCCAGGTCAGAGCTTTCTGCAGCCACCACTGCTTGCTCGCGCCACCTGCCAGAACTGCCCAGAGCAATTATTGACTTTGCCTGGGGCGGGATATTAAGCAGCAGTTATTGCGTGTGCCATCCTGTGTCTCTGGGGGAGACCAGCCCTTGGCTCCCCAAGGGAATTCCCCCTCCAGTCTCCCTGCCTTTCTTCTACTGGCCTCACAGATGCAGGAAGTTACTGTTATCCGCTGCTACCTTGACCCAAATCAGACACCTGAGGGAGGGCACAGCATCCCAGACAGGAGACAGCTGTAAGATTGGCTCAGGGGACTGAGGCTGTGTGAGGCCCCGGGCACTGTGGACCCCGGGCGGGGCTGGCTGACCCCCAGCTCCGGCCTCCCAGCCTCCCAGCCCAGAACCCCACCTTTCTGTCTTCTCCTTTTCTGTACCCCCACTTTCTTCGCCATATTTATATCCCTGTCCAGCCACATTCTGGGACTCAGCTGACAGGGAGAATCTGGGGCCACATAGAGAAGAGGCAAGATGGCAGCACAAGGCTTTGGGGCGTGTCCCCAAAAGACGTGGAGACATTCAGGGAAAAAAAAAGAAAAAGAAGAAGGCCCATTGGCTCCCGAGCCTGGTATCTTGACTATACATAGAAGAGGTCCTCTTCTTCTTGGGGTGTCTCAGTTTCCACCGGGTGGGTAAGCCCCGCTGCCCACACACCGTCTTGCCCTCCGCCCTCGATGGATTCCCCAGTCCTTCGTTCCTGGCCCCACGTGCCAGTCCTGCCTCTGGGTCTGACCCTCACATTTGAGCTTCTCCAGCTCCCCCAGTGCCTTCCCCGCCAATTCTGACCCTGCTTCAGGTCCCAGCACAAGCCCTCAGCGCGCTGTCTTGCCTTGTGTCTGTTCTCGGTGGAAAGCTGCGTGGGGTTAGTCCCGAAGGCCCATCCGGAAGCTCTGGAGAAGAACAGAGCGTTAGCTACCGCTGCTCATCCACACGAGAGAGGATTGCGCGGGACCTGGCCGGTAGAGAGCTTTTAAACCCGCCCGGGCCACGTGACCAGAGGGAGGAAGTGCTGTTTTCTCCCAAACCGCAACTGAAGGGCTCTGCCCCGCTCCTCTCTCCCTGGAGAGCCTCCCTCTAACTTCCAAAGGCAGATTTCTCTGTCCCTATTTCCTGTTTTAGATTTTAATCTCAGGCATTTTTTTTTTTTTCCCTCCTCCTTCCCAAGTCAAATTCTCTTTTCTCTTCTAGGCAACGTCTTTCATCAGAGCCTGGAATGTCAATTTCATTTCTAGAGAAGAGGTTTCATGCTTCATTCTGTTCTTAGCTTTCTCTTTTCTCTGTGGTCCCTCACCTGCCTCGACGAGTCTCCTTTGCCCTCTCAGGTGACAGAGGTTGGCTCTCGGGTCCTAGCTTGGGTCTTGTCCTGGAGGAAAGAGTGTGGAACTTAGGGTCAGGCCAGGCTCACGTCCAAGTTCCTTCAGCAGCACTTCGGGGGCAGATAACTTTTCTGAACCTCAGTTTCATTTTCCGCCAAGTAAGCAGCGGAATTCTAACCTCAAGAACTTCTGAGGGGATTCCACCAGATCACGGACACGAAGCCCGCTTAGCACTGCCCCGTCAGGCCTTCCTCTACCCAAGCCTTTTGGGCCGTTTCACAGACCATGAGCCACTTGGTAAAAATATCTGGAAGCTCAGAGCTCAGATGAACTATCTTATTGGGAAAGTGTCAGGCACCCAGCAGGCCCCACTCAGCCGCCACGTGGCTCCTTGCAGGGGACAGCGCCCAGCTCCAGTCCTTTCCCCACGTGTTCCTCCACGTTTGGGTAGTGCCACGGTTGTCCTGTTCTCCCTCTCCCGCTCTCTGGTCTAGGTAGCTTCAGGTTAGAAGCTTCTCAGAGTCCTTTTGCAACACATGCCCGAGGAAACAAGGACAGTCAGAACATAATCTTCTTTGAGGATTATGCTGGGGAAGGAACCAAGGCCCTGCGCGTGGAAGGTAAACGCTCTACCCCTGAGCCATACCTCCAGCCCCCACGTGTGCCCCTGAGCTAGGAAATGGGGCCTGAGTCTTCTTCGCAGAATCTCCATCCTTTTTCTGGGACGTACATACAGTTCTCTGTTGATGTTTATTCATGCATTCATTTGTTTATTCTTTTCTTGGCTAAGGACCACAGTGTTCAGATACTTTGCTTGGAGCTTTCAATTTTCATCAGCTTTGCTTCATCCCAGAATATGGGAGTTTCATCCCATTTTAGCCTTGCTTCCCTCAGCCCCCGTAGGCACTTTCCAGATAAATGCACACTAGGGAAGAGGCCATTCTCTGTTGTTTACTACCAAGTTTATTTGTGTCATTTGCTTTGATGATTTTCTATAAATGTTCACAAGGATGTGGATTTGAATACAATACAGAAACTAACTGGAAAACAAGCTGCCTCTTGGTTTCTGCCTGCCCTCTCCTGCCCTCCTACTGCCCCACGGCTTCCTCTGTCACCTGCGTGGGAGATCCCCCTCCTCCTTGTTTATGGTAGTTCCAAGTTACAAAGGTGACATGACAACGGGAGATGTTTGGACTCATGACTCAAGATGCCCAGAGGAAAGGGAAATGCAACTTCTTAGGCGAAAATACAAGTGTAAGCTTTCACAAAAACCATTGCTTTTGCAATGGCTTCTCGTTATAAGCTGGCTTAGTATAACAGGAAGTTTGAGTTCTGTAGAATCACTTTTTTTAATATCTTGATTTCTCAGTCACCCCTAGTCCACTCAAAACCTGAGTCCTGGCCCTATGTTCCCACAGGGTCTTCTCTCCCCACGTAAGGTTAGCGGTGATCTCTATGTGACTAAACCCATTCTCACTAGCATTCAATATAATTTCCATACCCTTCTCGAAACATCCTCGTCCTGTGAATTCTGATACATGTGCCTTCTATTTTCCCTTCCACTCCTTTGTCACTTCCTGATCTCCTTCGCTAGCTCACTTTCCTTCACTTGTTCCCTACTTAAAAGTTCCTTAAAGCCTGGCTCTTTGCCCTGCTTGGAGGCACACGTGTGTAATCCCAGCTACGTGGGAGGCTGAAGCGTGGGGATTACAAGTTTGATCCCAATGTGGGCAATGTAGTGAGAACCTGTCTCAAAAAAAAAAAATTGAAAAAGGGGGAGGCTGGCCAATATAGTTCCGTGGCAGAGCAAGTGCAAGGCCCTAGGTTTAGTCCTCAGCACTGCAAGAATGCCACCTCCGTCCCCACCCACCCAGCCCCACTTGGTTCTGGACTCTCCGTGGATTCGTTTGATGCCCTTTTCCTGGTTGGTCACATCTGTTCCCACAGCTTCCATTGCAGCCTTTATGGCGCCTGGACTTCTAACCAGGGTTTTTTTGAGCATCACCCTCACATACTACTAAACAGTGACATTTGAATGTGTCACAGGCTATTCAAAGTCCATGTATTCAGAGCCTACCTTAGGTCCTGCCCAACAAACTTGGCCTTCTTCCAGCGTTTCCTATCTTGGGACACGGGGTCTGTTCCCAACTGGGCCCTAATCTTTGAGTCAATCTGTAAGTCAGTCTTGCAAAGATCTCCTGAGTCCCTCTACCTCTCTCCATCTCCCTTGTCCCAGCTCAGCTCAAGCCATCTCTCCCAGAACAGATGACCAGTCTCCTTAGCCCGCCACTTCTCCAGAAGTCAACTTTCCAGACTGCAGCGAGTGGAACCATTTTAAAAACATCTATCCAATTATACCACTCTCTTGTTCAAAAACCTTTCTGAATCCTCCCATGACTTAGGATAAATGTCAGAATCCTTAACAAGACCTCCAAGGCCTTCCTGGCACGGCCCTTGCCGACCTCCAGACTCGGCTTGTATCAGTCTTTCTTCCTGCTTCCCATGCAAGGTCATTTCTCACCTCTTTGAATGTGCCGTGTTTCCTGCGGCCCCTGGGCCTTTGAACTAGCCTCTGTATGAACTGTGCTTTATTCCTTATTACCCATCCCAACCTTCTCAGTTAATTCCTAGTCATCTTTCTGATGTCCACTTACTTCATTGAGAAATCCCTCCCTGACCTAGATCTAGTCAGATTACACTCTGAGATATCCTGACAGCACCTTTTCTATTGCTGACTAGTTTTCTGTTTTTATGCAAATTCGTATTTTATTTATCCATTCACCTGTTGGTGGTTTTTTTCCTTCCCCCTTTCAGTGTTTGGCTAGGCTAGTATGAACAAAGCCCCTAGGAACATTCTTCTTTAGGCCTCTGTGTCCATACGTTTTCCGTCCTCGTGCACACACGCCTGAGAGTGTCTTGGCTGAGTTGTACAGTCGGCTTTTTAAACAACTGCCCGTTCTCCAAAGTGGCTGTCCCATGCGGCCTCCCCGCCATCAGCGCACGCGCAGTCTGGCGGATTCGCCTGCATTTCACATTGCTGAGTTCTGAGCGCTCTCCATTCTCTTCCAGCTAAGAGTCCTTAGTCAGGCTAGTCACCTAACATTTGCATTTCCCTATAAATATTAAAGTCAATCTCTACCCGAAGGCTTGCTGGGATTTTTGCTGGTGCTCCACAAGTCACCTTGGGAACGCTGGCGCTGGGGCAGTGAGGAGCCTTCTAAGCCATGCACGTGACGCACTTCTCCGCTTCTTGACATGGCTAATTTGCCCCAGACACGCCGTCTACTTTTTGGCAACCGAAGCATGTCTTTTCTTAAGTCGATTCTGAAGTATTTTGGAAGTGACTGCAAATTTAATTTTTTAAAACATTATTTTCTCGGCATCTGTGGCACCCATAATCCTTCTGACTCTTCCTTCCTAGCAGATATGTCAGCTTATTGTCATTCACGTATTAGGGTGAGGATTTGCAGCAGATGGAGACCCCTTATGAGAGTCCATTAGGACAGAGAACACGGGCATATTGCTTACCACCCTGTCCCCAGGGCCTGGCTCAGAGCCTGCCGTGTATTGGGAACTCAATGACGGTTCCCAGCATGGTCACAGAGTGAATAAATGGAAGGGATAGTCAGCAGAGGAGACAGATTTTAAAACCTCAGAGATATTTGTCCTCAAATGCCTCATTTATTTTCTTCCAGGACCTGATAAGAAATTCCAGCCAGCAACCACTCGAGAGCTCTTGGGAGTTGAGGCACTCCCAGCAAAAGCCACAGGGATCATTTCTTACAGTCAGTATCAGGCAAATATGCCTTTATTGTGTACATCCTCCTTAGCAAATATTGGGAAAGTAAAGATAACAAAATATTATACAATGAAAAGGAATAAAGGATTTTACCTACAGTGGCACCAACAATAAATATTGTTTCTTTCATTCCCTTATTCAACTAATCTGTTTATCCCTTAGAATGTTCCAGCAAAGCATTGGATATCAAGTCAGAACACACAGGTGCGGCTTGAACACTCAGAGGTCACATTGTAGAGGAGAGAGACAGACGCAAGCTAGTAAACGCGAGTGCAGGAGGAAAGGAACTAGGGCGGTGGGACAGGGAAGGCGGTCAGGGAGTGGTGGGGGCTTCTAGAGCCAGGGGACTTAGGGGGGTTAAACCTGGGGTTACAATTGGAGCTGAATTCTGAGAAGGGGCTGTGAGAGGTTCTAGCAACACCATAGTCTGTGAGCACTGCAGAGAGCCTCTTTGCATGGGAGGACAGGGAGGGCCGGTGGGGGACAGCACACGGGCAGGATGATTCCGGGAGGACAGGAGAATCTGAGCGCTCTTTTTGACCCCACCAAGCATAAGGGTTCTGTTCTTAAGTGGAAGAAAGTCACTTAAGGCCATGAGAGGAGAATGGCATGGCGCGATTTGAGATTTTAGAAGGTTAGTCCTCTGCTATGTCAAGGGCGGTCTGAGAGGGATGCTACTGGGAGCAAAGGCATCAGCGGGGAGAGTGCCTTGTAGATTGGGGGCGAGGAATGGGTGCTAGTGCGGGTTAGGGAGAATGCAGCGACAGCACCGGATTCAGAAAAGACCAGGTGGGACTTGAGACACCTGACTTGAAATAAGTAAGGAAAAGTGAAGGATGCCAGGATACTAGAGAGAAATGGAACTCGCCTAGGAAAGACGAAAAAAGGGGACTTAGATCACGTGCTCAAGTGGACTTAGAGATTTCGTTGCCCTCTATGCCACACGGCTCGTGTTACTTCCCCTTGTGTGTTGCTGATCCGAGGTCTTGTGGGGGCCCCTTGCCTCCATAAATAGGAGCGTCTCGGGGGGACATTGTGGGAGCCTTCTGTAGCCTCTGTTGGCCTCTGGAGTGGGCATGTGGAGGTGCCTGCCTCCTCTACCCAGCCTCCCTGTGCAGAGACCCCCTTCCCTCACTCTCTGTCCACCCAGCTACTGTTAGTGACACGACTCTGGCCAATAATCCAGCTGTGATTGTGTCATGGTCCCTTGGAAAAATATCTAAAGTCTGACTGCTAGAATCTGCGGATGTGACTTCACAAGGCCTGAAGGATTCTGTAGGTATGATTATGAATCTTAAGATGGGGAGATTATCCTGGGTAGTCTGAGCTGGCTCCAGATGGAATCACGAATGACCTTATAAGAAGGAGGTAGAGGAAGAATTCAGACAGACAGGACAGAAGCAGAGATGCAACAACACGGCCACAAGGCAGGGAGAGCTGGCAGTCCCCAGAGCTGGAGGAGGCGAGGAGTAGATCCTCCCCTAGAGCCTCCAGAGGAGGGACGGTCCTGCCAGCACCTTGTGCTCCAGCCCAGCCAAACCCTTGACTGTAGTTACCCCAAAAGTGACATAAGGGGAGTGCGCCCAACTGTCTTGACAGCCAGTTGACATTTCAAGGAGAAGAGGGATTAACTCCCAGGGTAAGCAGTCTAAAGCCTTTCCTGTGAAAACTTCCACTGTCCTGGAGATAGACAGCAAGAAAAAACGATGCTGTGTCTACTTTGCAGAAGGAGCGGAGTGTGGACTTCATATTAAAGTTTAAAGAATTCAGCTCAGGGATGAGGTCATCTTCTTTCAGTGTCTTGAGCCACAGCCTTTGTGCCTTTTTCAGCCGCTGGGAATGTTCAAGATGGTGGCTCTAGTCCCTACAGGGAAAGCATGCAGCTGGCAGGTCACGTCTGGGTCAGGCCTGAGAAAAAGAGCAGGTGAGGTGATCCTTCCTCTTCATCCCAGGCCTTGAGAACTGTGGAGGAGTAGATTTCTGTTGTTTCAAGCCACTGAGTTTGTGGCTGTGTGTTACAGCAGACAAAGGAAGCCAGGCCACCAGCCTGACACTTGCTGCCCATCTTGTGACAGTGCCTATCAAGGCCCATGCTAAGAGCTTTCCAAAGATGAATTCAGTTAGCCCTTAAAATATTCAGCGGGCCTGGCACATTCATCCCCTTTCACAGAGGAGGAAACTGAGCCACAGAGAGGTTAGCTTACCTTGAAGTCACACAGGCGGTAAGTGGAGGACTGAACGCTTGGAAACTAGGCAGCTGGCTGCGGCATTGCGGTTCTCACGCCACCTCGTGCTTTCTGGTGTCCTGTGAGGGTCCAGGCTGGCTGCTGTGAGACCTAGCAGAGGAGGGGCAAGGGCATGAGCCTGCGCCAACCGTCCAGCTGTGGGGAGACTGTGCCCAGGCTTCTTACCACTGGCGCTCCACTTTCCTGGAGGGGCCAGGGCGTGGACCTGGGAATCCAGGATCCAGGCAGCTCCCAGCTGTTCCTCTGCTCTGCAACTGACCCCAGGTCTGGTGACCTTCCCTGCTTTCTTCCTTCTCTCCCTCCCTCCCCTTCTCTAATCATTCTGGATACACAGGGAATGGAAGGACGGTACCGGTGACGCTTTCTCTACCCAATTTACGGTGTCATTTAGCTTTTATGGTTTCCGCGAAAGTTTATAAGGATCTGGATTTGATTGTGAGACAGCTCAGGGCTTAGGAGGAGGACAGCCCCGGAGTCCTGGGGTGGTTCTCCATGTCCCCTTCCTCCCAGTCCCCCTTCCCCATCTGCTGTCCGTGCCCAGTTGGCCTGCAGACCAGGAAGGGCACTGAAGCGCCCCACCCTCTAAGTACACAGGGCTTCGGCCCGGACCACCCGGTGGCCTTCACTGCTCACACCCCCAGGCTGCCTTTCAGTGTTGACCTTGTGCAGAGGAGAGATAGGCCTTTCCGACCTGGAAGTGGCACAGATTCCCTGAGGACAGCCGGATGCACTTGCCATGCTGGGCTGGCTGATCCTGAGTAAAGGTGAGCTGAACTGGTTCCTCTACTTTTCTTTCTCGAAACCCAAATTCCCTGTTTTCCTCCGTGGCCTGTTTCTGGCACATATGTGACTCATCTCCCCCCCGCCCCACTCAGCCCCAGTAGAGACATTAGTGGAATTACCAGGTTTCTGGTTGGGACCTTGAATCAGACTGCTGATTTTCCGGGGTGGGTGGTGGTGGTGGTGGCAATGGTTAGGGTTCAAGAATGCTGAGATATCAAGAAGCCCAGCTCTTTGGAGGCTGAGGCAGGAGGATTGCAAGTTTGCAGAGAATGTAGCTTAGTGCTAAGGCTCTGGATTCAATTCCTACTACACACACACACACACACACACACACACACACACACACACACATGCACACAAGCTCTGGCAAGTTTTATAGCGGAGGGAAAAGTCATGGTTTCCTCAATATAAACTAGAGAGTAAGGTGTTTGTGTTTACCAAAATAAATGGGAGTTAGTTAAAAACCATGGTGCAGTTGATATGTTCTTGAAGAGTGGCCCTGAGACACGTTTAGATAAGCTTAGATCCTTGTGTGTGTGTGTGTGTGTGTGTGTGTGTGTGTGTGTGTGTGTGTGTGGTCATGGTTCCCCATACTTCTCCACCCACACAGAAGTCCGCGCTCCACAGTAAGCAGAACATACTGTCACCAGGGGCAACGAGAGCATGCCAGTGGTGGTTTACTTCTGTTTGGAAGGCTTTGTCATACATAAAAGCTGGGCACATTGGTTCACAGTTGACACATGTGCCTGAAAATTCAAACTCCGAAGGTTTAAATGCAGAGTTGTTTTCATCAGGTAAGATGAGAGAAATATGGAGTTTAGACCAGGGCGGCGGCTTAGGCCCATTGTCCACACTGGGATCTCACTGGCTTTCTGGTTCACCATCCCTAGACTTTGGGTTTTGCTTCAGAGTCACAAGAAGCATCTTCTTTCCTTCTATGTTTGTTTCTTCCTTCCTTCCTTCCTTCCTTCCTTCCTTCCTTCCTTCCTTCCTTTCTATCTTCCTTCCTTCCTTCCCTCCTTCATTACTTCCTTTCTTTTCTTTTTTGTTTTTCTTTCTGGTACTGGGGATTGAATTCATGGCCTTCACACCAAGCTACATCTCCAGCTCAATTTTTGGTTTTGATTTTGTCATTACGCCTTGCTAAGTCTCTAAGTTGTCTTGCTGGGCTTGAACTTGAGATCATCCTGTCTCAGCCTCCCAGAGGGCTGGGTTCACCTGCAGGCTGCTTCTGTGTGACAAGAAGACAGAATTCTACCTCACTTGCAGCACCGTTACTCGGGGTTGTTGTGTCAGGGGCAGCAGGATCAGTTCTCAGGGACTGAAGGGTTCAGAATGAAAATCGGCACCTCTGGTCTTGCTGCGTGCAGTCGCACCCTGCCGCCATCCTTAGCCTCAGATCTAGACCCGCGCCCCCCACCGACCACCATCACTAGCTGTGGACAGAAGCCCCCGTCTTGCCACCTGCGGCCATTGCTTGCCACAGATTTAGTCTCCCCACCCACCACTGTCTCCTGCCTGGAAGTTGCAATGTTATGATGTTACAGTTTGGTCAAGATTTATAGTTTTCAAATTTAGCTCCTTCCCTTTCCTGCCACTGGTCAAATTTTCTTTCCTTTTTTCTTTTCTTTCTTTGTTTTCTTTTTCCTTTTCCTTTTCTTCTCTTTTTTCTCACGTTACTTTTTATCCTCCTCGCCTTTTGTTTTCCTTTAGTCTTTTCCTCAGCTTTTTTCTTTTTTGTTTTTTAGACTTTGTTCCATTCTTACATTTTTTGTTTATCTTTTTTCTTTTTATCTCTTTTTCCTTAATTTTTATTTACATTTTTTTCTTTTCTTTCTTCTTGCTTTTTTTCTAACTCCTGTTGACCCTTTCTGGCAAACTGTTTTTGTGCCCCTCTTGCTTTCATTTTTCTCCTCTCTTTTGTTTTCTCTTCTTTCCTTCCAACTCGTTCTCTCTATGTATCAGTTAGTTGCTAAGTCCCTCCCTCTTTATTAACTCTCTGAGCCATATATTCTAAAGCATTCTACAGGTCTGGAAGCGATACTCACCCCACTCCACTCTCAATTCTCCCCAACTGCTCTTAAACTTGCATACAGTGCTCTTCCCTGTTAATTTCAGTCGGGAGTAGGAGTACTGACAGTTTCTCCACTACTGTATAAGTATTCTCTTGCTCTTTGGCTGATACCTAAAGCTAAACTCTAATTATAGTCTGCTCTCCACCTACTCCATAGCCCTTATTAGTTAACTATCAATAATTAAAAATCATATTGACACTGCACCTAGATCCCTGTCTGCACCTCAGAGTCTGCACAGCTGGGCCTAACCTCGATCCATTGTGCTGTGCACCAGAGACATCCAGAAAGCTGCACCCAGACCCCTTGCATGCACCTCAAAGCCCGCACAACTGGACCTATTCTATACCCATCACAGCTGCACAACAGGGGCACCCAGGTAGCCACACCCAGACCCTTACCTATACCTCAGAGTCAATGCAACAAAGCCTACTCAGTATCCATATCTGCTGCACACCAGAGGCATCCACGTAGCTGTGCCCATACCCCTCCCTGCACCTCAGACCCACACAGGTGGGCCTAATCATCACCCATCACTGGAGGCATCCGCTCCCTGTGCAACCTTCCAGAAGGTGAGAGGGTGCCAAGCCTGACGTCTTCAACAGTAGGAAAAACTCTCACAAATAGACCTAGTAGCAACTATCAAGTGGGAAAAAATGAACTAGCTGTCCTGTAACAAGGAATCCCTCCTCAGTGACACACCCAAAGAACAACACTCTTCACCATCAAAAAATAGAGAGTGCTCGAAAGAGTAACCACAGGAAGCCAAGGAATAGTCAACAGCAAGATGAGAAAACACGGGGGCAAGATGCCACGGAAACCCCCCAGCCCACCAAGGGAGACTCAGAACCAGAAGAAGATTCAAAGTTCCTCAACTTTGAGTCAAAAATAGTTAGCCTATTGGAAGAACACAAGTCTGACTCAGACAACAATTTCCACCACAAAGAAACCTTGAAGAAATGTATGACAATCAAACCATCACTGCAAAGAATTCTCAAAGATCTGCTGGATAGAGGAACTGGAAACAACCATAACAAAGAGCACAGTGGCAGGCTTAACCTTAATAGAGAGAACATCTAAAAAATAAGTAAACAAAAGAATGTAATATCCACAGGATCACAAAATGGCAGGACTTAAGGCACACATATCAATCAACCCTAAATGCTGAAGACCTCAACTCACCAATCCAAAGACATAAATTGGCTAACTAGATTAAAAAATACAATCCAACCATACGTTGTTTACAAGAGACATATCTCAAGCATGAGCACAGACACAAAATTAAAAGCTGGAGTTTTATATTCCACTCAACTGGGGGACAAAAAAAGCAGGGGTAGCAATACTCTTCGCTGACAAAGTGGACTTTAAGCCAAAACTAGTCAAAAAACAAAACAAAACAAAGAAGGTCACTTCATTCTTGTAAAGGGAACAGTTCAGTGAGAGGAACTGACAATCATAAACATTTATGCCCATAAAAATTGTGCACCCAGCTACATAAAACCGAAGCTACTGGACTTCCAAAAGCACATAAACTCCAACACTGTAATAGTGGGGGATTTTAACACCCCTCTATCCCAAGAAGACAGGTCAACAAAATCAACAAAGACATAGCAGATCTGAACTACGTCATAAAAGAAATGGATCTGACAGACATATATAGAATTTTTAGACCAACAAAAACAGAATACACATTTTTCTCAGTCACTCATGGAACATTCTTCAAAATAGACCACATTCTAGGTCACAAAACAAGCTTAAATAGATACAAGAAAATTGATGTGATCCCATGTACCTTGTCAAATCATAGTGGAATAAAATTAGAAATTAACTGAAGCACAGTCAAAAGATAGAGCTCAAACCATTGGAGACTGAATAGCACTCTTCTAAATAAACATTGGGTTAAGGAAGAAATCAAGAAAGAAATTTAAAAAGTTCATAGAAACAACATTGATAGCATATCGCAATGCCACCTGTGGGATCTAGTGAAGGCAGTGTTAAGAGGAAAATTTATTTCCATAAACGCACACATAAAAAGGACTGGGCAAGCCCAAATAAATCTTCTAACCTCACAACTCAAGGCACTAGAAAAACAAGACCAAGCCAACCCCAAACCTAACAGAAGAAATGAAACCATAAAGATCAGAGCACAAACCAATGAGATAGAAACTAAAAAAAAACCCCAAAATGAAACAAAAGTTGTTTTTTGAAAAGATAAAAAAGATTGATAAGCCCCTTGCTAAATTCACAAAAGGAAAGATAAAATCTACATCAATACAATCAGGGATGAAAAGGGCAAAATTACAACAGATAACAAGGAAATCCAAAGGGCAATAAGATGTTACTTTGAAAATTTATACACCAATAAATTTATAAATCGAAAAGAAATGGATGAGTTCCTAAACATATAGCAATCACCAAACCTGAATGAAGAAGAAATTAAACATTTGAATAGACTAATATCCACCTATGAAATCAAGGAAATAATAAAAAATTTCAACCACAAAGAGCCCAGGACCTGATGGATTCCCAGCAGAATTCTATGAAAAATTTATGAAAGATTTAGTACCAATGCTCACCAAACTTTTTCAAGAAATTGAAAAGGAAGGAGAATTCCCCAACTCATTTCTTGAATCAAGCATAACTCTAATTCCAAAACCAGACAAAGACCCAGCAAAAAAGAAAACCTGCAGGCCAATATGCCTCCTATTCAAAAATATTCAATAAAATCCTTGCCAACAGAATGCAGCAAATCATAAAGAAGACAACACGGAGGTTTCACCTTACTCCAGTGAGAACGGCCTACATCAAGAACTCAAAAATCAACAATTGATGGTGAGGATGTGGAAAGAAAGGAACTTTGCTCCACTGTAGGTAAAACTGTTATGGAAAGCACTCTGGAGTTTCCTTAGGCAGCTGAGAATGGAAATTCCATTGATCCCGCTACTGCCCGACTGGACATATGCCCAAAAGAAATAAAGTCAACATACCATGCATGGGCACGTGCATATCCATGTTTATAGCAGCACAATTCATAATAGCCAAATCCTGGAAGCGACCTACCTGCCCATCCACACGGGAATGGTTAAAGAAGATGTGGTATTTATACACAATGGAATACTATGCAGCCATAAAGAAAGACAGATATGAAGCATTTGAATGAAAATGAGGCCACCTAGAGTCAATAATTCTCAGTGAAATGGACCAAGCACAACAGACTGACTATAGGTAGGTGTCTCTGTTATGAAACACACAAAAATAATAACATAAAAAGGCCCCAACATGAGTGACAGGGTAGAGAGAGAATCAAAGGTCAGAGGTCAGATAGGAAAGAAGTGAACCTCTGAAAAAGGGGTGGGCACAGATGCTCACTCATTCCCCAAACCCCATGCCTCTAATGTGTGACAGAATTCGAAATTCATGTGAATATTTTTACCAAAATAAAAAAATAAAATTAGTCTTTATTTCTTTTTGACCAAGTGAAGACATTGGTGATCTCTTCCAAATCACACCTTTACAACTTCTGTAGATAAGTCTTATCCCCCAACTCTGCGGTTTTGCCTTGTACCCCCAAAGGAGCACCGTGCCCCTCAGGGAAGTGCTGTCCCTTCCTACCTCTTCTGATGTGGGCTTCTCAGGGAAGTGGGAGCATTTCCTCACAGACTGAATGGGCATACCGCACAGAGCACAGTGGCCAGGCTGGTTCTCCTGGCTGGTTCTCTGGGCCCTATAGGCTCTCCTGGTATTGGAGAAATACAATTCAAGCAAAATTCTGGTAGCAGCAGTCAGTTTTTGTCTCAAGGGCAGAAAATTAGATATGACTATTCTATTAGGTAGCACCCCAGCCAGCCATAATTGGGCCAAATTGAGATTACATTTATTTGTACTTTCATTGTCACAAGCATCATTTATTTTCGAGTGTAAGAACTCAATCAACCATTCCACTGTGGGACAGGAGCCAAAGCACCAGCTACCCAGCATGGTGGGTGGCAGCGTGTGTGTGGACCTGCTGTGTCCCTCAGTGCTGATCCAGCCAAGAGCCGTGGGCCACAGAGAGTGCTGGCACAGCAGCAAAGGCAAGAGAGGGCAGGGCAGAGCTGTGCCAAGAGCACCAGAAAGGGGCCACGTGGGGTTCCTAGAAAGAGCGGGAGAGGCGCTTCTGGCTGTGCTTAGCTAAGGATGCAAATGAGAACGCCAGCCTTACTGGAGATGATGGGAAACACAGAGCCACACAAAGCTCTGAGAATGTTCTGCTCAAGTGGAGAAAAATCTTCCTGCTTGATTTTTTGTGACTTTTCTCCAGTCTTAACCTACCAAGAACCTACCATTTGCTTCTTTGAGACTCCCGTTAGTGCCTCTGTTCCCACCTCCTAACTGGGCACTCAGTGGAGTTTCTACTTGTAGATTCTACTCGCTGGATTTCCCGCCCGGTGGCTCCCTACTTTCCCAGATTCCTCTTCCGGCCCCCTTTCTTTTCTGCCTATACCATCCCCAGACAAGAAGAATTCTTCCAGGAGTTTGAAGCTTTGGAAGTGCCCTCCAACCACAGGAGGACACGGTGACAGCAATCCTCTGTCCTGTACTTGTAACTGATCTCAGAAGCCCCAGTCCGGGCTCTTTCCTAGGTCCATTTTACATCTGCAATCCCCATAACCCGCTCCCCTGGAAGATGCCTTCAGGTCACTTGCCCTCCCTCCCTGGCCATTCCCTGCCCATCCTCTGCTCTGGCTTCACCTCTCTCCTGCTCCACCCCCACCCCCTGCCCTGGACCACATCAAGCTTTCCCTCTTTTCCAGCACGATCTAATTGGAGCAGGTTGAAACTCTAGTTCTGTGTCATATTTCAAGAGAATCGGGTCTGCTGGCATTTAAATCCACGGACTCCTGGTGTAACCTAGAAGACTGTCCTCAGCCTCCACAGCCAGGCCGTGGTCATTGCATGGTCCCAGAGAGACGCCTCTTCACCTCTCCTCCTCCTGTCTCCTTTGGGGCCCAGCACAGCCCAAGTCTTCTCGGATGCCCCTGGAAGTTCCCCAGATTGGGTAGCTGAGGGCGCAAGGACAGCCCGATCACAGCTTCGTCTCTCCACAAGGAATGGGAACAGTGAGTTGCAGAAAGCAGATAAACTCTTGCTCCCACGGGATTTGCGTCCTAGGTGGAGGGAGACGGGAGAACGTACAACACTACTGACACGAATACAGATGGTCATTTATTGTTGTGGCATGTTCTGCAAACAACATACACACACAAAAGAACACGTAGCAGAGAATTATGAGATGGAGATTGTGTGCGCTGAATGCATGGCAGGGAAATGCTTCCTGAATGGGTGACATTCAAGCTGTGGCCTGAAGGAGCTTTCCGCATGAAGAGCTGGGGATAAGCACTCTGGGCAGAAGACAGTTTGTGCAAAGGCACTGAGACAACACAAAGCTTCGTGTGCTAGAGGAATTGCAAGGAAGTCATTGTGGCTGGGATGGAGGGAGGACAGTGGTGGGAAATGAGATGACAGTGGGAGGAGGGACGGGAAGCACGTTCTGTGGGGCTCCTAGTCCAGGGTGAGGATTTGGACTTCTCTTTCAAAGTAATAAGAAGCCTTTGGAAAGTTTTGGGAAGGGGGCTGATATTATCTGACTGATGCTGCTGATATTTTTCTGCTCACTATGCAATCACTGCATATCACTGTAAAGTGAACAGGTGCTATGGAAAGAGATTACACTTGCATCTTATTTGATCTCCTTAATGGCCACAGGACCCACATGTCATTATCTTTACATATGAGGATAACTCAGAGAAATTGTTACTTGAGCTCACAAAACTCAACGGCAAAGTCACCCGTGTTAATTTACATCAGCTGCCGTAATAATTTCCACACCTTGGGTGGCCTTAAGGAGGCCAGGAGTACAAACTCTAGGTGTTGACGTGAGTGGCCCTTCTGGAAGGTCCCCCTGGCTTCTGTGGCTGCCGGTCATGTTGAGTTCCCTTGCCTTGCACACCTGTCTTGCCAATCTATCTTTTTCCAGGCATTCTCCTTTCTGTGTCTGGGCGATGGTTTGCTTTGCAGTGCTGGGATGGAACGCAGGGCTTGGTACACACACTCTGCACTTCCTGATTGGTGATTTTAAAAGACCCTTCTGGCACAAAGGTGACAGACAGCCACCCTACCAGAGTGCTCCTCCTGTGCCAGCCATCAGGGGAGGCCGAAGGACTCAGGAAGTCCTTCTGGAATCCACGGTCGTTGTCCCTCCCTCCTCTCCATCTCTAGGCCCCCCTGCCATCCTACACAGGCCACTTTCTAGGCTAGTCCAAGGGCTTTTTGTATCTTTTGATGAACTATACTTGCAGTAGTGAATTTCCATTATTTCTGTAGATGTTCATGACTTTCAAATTTGGGTGAACACCACAAACTTCCTGACTAGGAACTAGGGCCAGAAATGCCTCTTTCCTGAGTTCTGTTCTACCTGGTTTCCTACCCACAGTGGACATATAGGAGGAACTGCAGGCCATGAATTATTACTGAGGATTATGAGGCAGAAATCAAGTCACAGTGGTTCCCACGACCCACAGACCCCTGAGATTCCTCCCTTTCCACACAGGCCACTACAAGGGTGTCACTGTTCTGTTCCTGCCCACATGGTGAGCCAGATAAGTAGAACAAGGAGGAAGAGCTCCAGGCATGGGCTGACCACAGGGGCCAGAGCAGAGGCCTTTCTGCTTTCCAGCAGTTTGCCGTACCTCCTTCTGCCTTTTACAACCCTTCTGTCTGATAAGTTCTGGGAAAGTCAGGCTTCTGTGATGTACACGGCCCCAGTCCAGTGCACATGCCTTCCCTGTGGTTCCTGGGGAATCATCCTGAAGACAGACTCCATGCTGACCTATATGCTATTCAGAAACTTTTAGATAGACTATTTTGTTTTCCCAGCCCTGGGCAGCCCACTGATGAGCAGAGGGTGGTGGACTTTGGACAGAGAGAACACTATGGGACAGAATGGAGTCAATACTTTAGAAAAACATATTTAATATAATTATATTTTTGAAAAACCAAATTAGAAACAGTTGTTTTTCTGATAAATGCCAGTGGACATGACCTTTTGGGTTATTTTTACTTAAATGCTGAGAGGTCTGGAAGAGGCTCTCCACGGAGGGAACTGCTTTCAGAACCACTGTAGGCTAAGCTTTCGGCCCTGTCCACGTTGCAACTTCTGCCACACTTCCATCCCAGGTCCGTACCTTCCTCAGTCACTATCACCCACACCTGTATGGGAAGGATCGTGAGACAAGCACGCAAGGTGGGCAATCGAACTGACTGATTCAGCTCTCATCCCCATCCTGTCGCTGGCTCTGTGGGTCTTTCCCAAGTTATACAACCTTAATACATGAAAGTCGCTTTCTGGGGTTATGAGTATGGGCCGGCTGTGAGGGGTGGAAGTCTGGCTAATCATCTTGGGCAGGGTTACTCATCGTCTCTGGGCCTTGTTTTCTCATCTGAAGAATCGGGATGATACTTTCCCCTTGCTATGACAGAATACCCAACATCCACAGCTTAAGGGAGGAAAGCTCACAGTTTCAGAAGGTCTCACACAGTCCATTCATAGGCAGCTGGTGATGGTGGAAATACATGGTAGAGGCTACAGCGCCACTCCTGGCATTGCAGACAGGAAGCCCAGTGAGGAGCAAGTCCACGTGTAAGACTCAGGCAAGCCCAGAGCTTTCCCAGGAAGAAGCTGTAACAAAGCTTTCTTCCTTCTTAGTTCAAGCTGCCAGTTGGTTGGCTGCCCCTCTGCCACTTCCTGGCTCACCAAGTCAATAACGCTCACTTGAAATCTGGGTCCTGGTCCCCCTCAGTCCCAATAAGGTGACACAATCTTTCCAGGTCAAGCCCCAGTCCAGCTGGCCCCACCTCCCACAGCACGTGGTTTCACAGTCATCCCACTACATCCGAATACATAAGGCTTTTGGGGGACAGTCCAGATCCAAGCCATGATAAGACTACCCAGGCGGATGGCCGTGGGGATTGAAGTTAGCATGCCAATGTATACTGAGGAGGCGAGTGGGCACCCTCTCTAGCAAGGAAGCTGTGTTCCTTCATATCCATGGGAAATCGGTTCCATGGCTTCCCTCCCTGATGCAGCTACCAAATCCATGGTTACTCAAGTCCCTTTAAGGGGTCCCCAAACACCCCCCCCCCTCCGGCTGTGGGCTGGTTGCCATCTGTGGCCTTGGAGACAACGCCGCTGGGACAGATGAGAGGGGAGCGGGAGGCAGCTGTGAGTGGCGCTCCCCCTCTGCTCAGCACACTCCTGTTAGGTTCTAACGCCACTTCTGATCTAACAGGAGGTGGAGTTTGGCTGCCCGCTCCCCTCTTGCCGCTGGCCATCTCGAAGCTACGCTCCAGCCACTACCACAGAACAAATACCACACCACACCACCACACCCCACCCTTGGGAAAATGGTCTTCGACTACACCAGACTCTGATGTCAGAAAGGTTGGGAACCATGGCACGGTGCTGGGTGTAATGGTACATGGCTGTAGCCCCAGCTACTCAAGGTTGCTTGAGCCCAGGAGTTCAAGCCCAGCCTGGGTAACACAGGGAGACACCCCTCTCAGAAACAAATAAACAAAATGGAATAGTATTTGTGTAGCTTCTATGCTACGTACCCTATGTAGTTTAAATTACCTCTAGTTTATAATAACTAACACATGTAAATGCAGCATAAACAGTTGTTAAACTGTATTGTATAGAGAATAAAGACAAAAGAAGACCTTCTGCTCCTATTCAGAACCAATACATTTTTTCAACTATTTCCAGTCTGTGGCTGGTTGGATCTGTGGATGTGGGAGGGCCACAGATACAGAGAGGCAGGTGACATAAGCACTGGTTATTATTAGTAGTAGTATTGTCTTTAAGTTAAAGCTAAATTATATGAGAGGAAATAGGTCAAGTTTGTATTTGAATAAGAATGAACTACAGATTCAATAACATGTGAATTACATGCAACTTGGAGAATCTGTGCCTGTGCAAATCACTTCCAACCACTTTTCCCTCCCTTCCCCTCCCACTCTCAGTGTCTCTTCCCCTTCCCAGCAGTCTTTCATGCGTCTTCCTACCTTCTCTCTTATCTTAAGATCTTTTCATACATGTATTCATGGCAATCTCATCTGAGAGACTCAATATTTTGTGTCTGGTCCATTTCACTGAGCTTTTTAAACACACCTATATAACTCATTTTCTTTATTCTTCCTTGGATGGGTATGTAGGGTGTTTCCAGGATTTAGCTATATAAACATGTACTTCTATAAACAGAACAAAGCATGTGTCTTTATGATATGATGACTTTAGTTCTTTGGGGAAAATGCCCAGGAGAGCTGTAGCTGAGTCAAATGGGAATGCTATTCTCAAATTTCTAAGGAATCTCTGCTTTCCATAGTGGTTGAACCAGATTTCAATACCACACACAGTGTAGAGATGTTCCTTTTCCCCCACAGCCTCTCCAGCAGTTGTTGGTCTTCGAATTTTTTATCTAAGCTATTTTCACTGGAGTAAGATGGAATTTCACTGTTGTTTTGATTTGCATCTCTCTGATAGCCAGAGAGCAGAACATTTTCTCATGGACTTGTTGGCCTTTTGTGCTTCCTTGTTTGAGAAGTTTCGTTTCAGTTGCCCATTTCTTAATGGGGTTATTTATTTGGGGGGGTATGTTTTTCGAGTTCTTTGTATATTCTAGATATTAAACATCTATCAGAAGCATAGCTGGCAAAATTTTTCCCTCATTCTGTGGGCTGTCTCTTCACCCTGTGGAAGGCTTTACCACTGACCATGAGCAGGATGGGATCGATCCTGCTGGCCCAAGCTGAAGTCCCTCTTCTTCATGCCAGGTAGAGAAGCTGCGGGATTCTCTTCACCCTCCCTACCCCCTCCCCACAAATCCACAGCCGGTACACCCGGCAGCACTAGTGCCACCAGTGCCACGTTCAGCAGCATCTCCACCCAGCTGCCCACTCCTGCTGCTGCCTCTCCCCAGGGTACCAGGCTTCCCGTCCCCAACACCCACTGCCAGCACCTCCTTTGCAAAACTTCTTTTTTTTTTTTTTTGAGACAGGGTCTCGCTCTGTGGTCCAGGCTGGTCCTGAATTCACTTCAGAGCCCAGGTTGGCCTTGGGACTCAAGGTAATCCTCCTGTCTCAGCCTTCCAAGTGCTCGGATTACAGGCATGTGCCACCACGCCCAGCTTATGTGGTGCTGGGGAATCAAACTCGGGTACTTAGCACTTGGCTTAGCCCTTGCTCAAGCACTTTAACCGCTGAGCCATTCCTCCAGCCCAGGCAGAACTTCTTAAGTAAAGATTTCTTAAGTAAATCCGAACGCAGGTGGTACCTAAATATGGTGAAAATTGTAATACTGAAGCTGGATCTCTGAAGTGAAGCACTGAAGCACTAGGCTGGACCACAGCATCTTAGCCTTTGCTCCATATCCTACTGGTTCCTACTGACTTTTGGATCTTACCTTAATACTTCTTTTATTCACCAGATTTTCTACCAGATACATCATGGGAAACCAGCTCTTTAAGTCCCTGGTGAACACATCGTGAACCTACAAGTACTGCATCTGAAGCACTACTCGCAGAGGAGTCTAACCCTTCTCTCCTCTGGCAAGGTGTGAGATACCTAGTGTTGCCCAGGCCCATAGTTCTCAGATGCGGCTCTTGGACCAGGAGCATAGTGTTACCTCTGAGCTTTCAGTACCTTCAGATCCTCGCCTCTACCACAGACTTCCTAAAGGAAGCCGTGCGTGGTCTGACCAGATTTTTGGACATTTTGGTGGATGCTCATCACTGTCAGAGAGGAAGGTGACTCTTGACACAGTCAGAGGTCAGTGACTTGCAATGGTTAACTTTATGTGTCATCTCTGATAAGCTAAGGAAGGTCTAGATAGCTGGGAAACCATTATTTCTGCGTGAGTCTGTGCTGCTGTTTCTCAAAGAGACTGGCATTGAAATCAGTAGACTGCATGAAGATCGCCCTCATCAAGGTGAGTAGGCCCTGTCCAACTTACTGAGAAACCATACTGAGCAGTAGGATAGGCGAGGTAAATTTGCTGTCCGCTTGAGCTGGGACATTTGCTTTCTTCCCTCGGCCATCAGTGCCCCCAGTTGTCAGGTCTTCAGATTCTAACTGAATTACACTGTTGACTCTCCTGTCTCCAGCATGCAGATAGAGGCTTCTCAGCCTCCATAATTACATCATTTATATTTATTTGAAAAGAGAAAAGCACAGTCCCATGATCCTTAATAACACCTGAATCTCTTTATCTGTCTGTCTCTCCTACTGGCTCAGCTTCTGTTTGGGGTTGTTCGGGGTCCCGGTCCTCTTCTGGTGCCTGCTGCTCACGCGGACCTGTAATGTTTGGTTGTAAATGCAGGAAGCAGAGGCAGGAGGGAGGCAAGATCACTCCTCTGATGTTTTGTTTGACCAAAATTCCCTCCTAAACTTTCCTAGGGCCAAGGTCAGAATGTCAGGGCAGGAAGTTGGGAAACCATCCTGGATTCCCTCATGGGCTCTGTCCTGGCTGTCTGTGAAGTCTCAGAAAGTTGCTTTACCCCTCTGGGCTTTGTTATAGATTGTAACCTTGCTTTACATGTGTAGAACAGGCATGTTTGGTGGCGGTAAATGAAGTAACATGTGAAAACACTTTCCAAAACTGAAAAAATATCCCTCGACTGTAAATTATAACCGGACAAGCAAACTCTTTACAGGAACTGTCCTCAACCTCTTTCTATGGGCCACACAGGGGCAGAGCATGTTCCCATGCTGAACAGGCTCCCAGAGCATTCTAGCCACAATGTCTCTCATTCTGTTCCTGGTCCAGACAGAACACATTGAAAGCCTAGAGTCAGAATGGCCAGGGGATAGTGGACATATTATATGTATATCTATACACAGTGGAGTACTACTCTGCTGTAAGAAAGGATACATGTAAGTCACTTGTAGGAAAATGGATGTACCTTGAGACTGTCATGCTAAGTGAAATAAATCAGACCAGAAGGTTAAATATTGAATGGTTTCTATCATGTGAGAAATCCAAAATACAAACCACTTGAAGAACAAAGTAAAAGATATCAGTGGATGATAGGAAATAAGGAGGCCAACTTTGTGGGGATGGGAAGGGGTCTGGGAATGGGGAGAGATGAGAGGGTTGGGAGGGGAAGGAGAAGTGAATAAGGTGGAGGTGCAGCGTGTACATGGGCCAATCCCCTGAGACAATTATTAGGCACCACAAACATATGCTACTTGAAAATAAAGAGGTGCCCGGGGCAGAGGAGATGTCTGGGTGGCTGTCCCCTGCACGCTCAGCAGCCCAGGCCAGCCCTGTGCAGTCTCTCCGCCGGCCTCCTGGTCCTGTTCTCTTCCCCTCCCTCATCCTGTCTATTCCTCAGCAGTAAACACCCAGTCTTGTCTCTCGATTCTACTGGGCGCCATCAGCACCCCTTCCCTAGCGTGTAAGAGTCTCCTGGGAAGCTCCCCTGGTTCTCAGTTCTTATTGGAGAGAGGGCAGTCGCCTCCAACAGGAAGTCTTCAAGCTCCTTCATGAAGTCAGAGTTGGAGGGGCCTCGGCCTCCTCTGGCTGGGCTCCAGCGACAGGCTCTTTACAGCAAGACGGACTGTGCCTTCCCAGAAAGGCAATGTTTGTAACTTTCAATGAGAACCTGAGACACCTCCAATCTCTCACTGCCTTGCTCCTTCCCTCCCGCCCACTGCATGTGTATGTAAGTAGTGTATGTGTCCAGTACTGGGCCTTGAACCTGGAGCCTTTGCACTGAGCCCCAGCACTTTTTTCTTTTCTTTTCTTTTTGAGAGAGGTTCTAAGTCTCTTAGCTGCCAAGGCTGGCCTTAAACTCTGTTCTCCAGCCTAAACTTCCTGAGTAGCTGGGATATCAGGCGCATGCTCCCCTGCCTAGCCCCTGGTGTTCTTTTGCCTTCTAAGTTTAGGTGTCCGGAGAGAGGTCTGAAAGGGCTGTTGGGTGGTGGTGGGTGCATGGTCTTGGGGCCAGAAGGTGGGTTCCAGTCACCAGGCCCCTCTCCCGCTGGCCAGTTTTCTGGCCTCTTGTGTGTTCACGTCCCTTCCCTGTGAAATAGAGGTGAAGACTGTGCCCAGCTCACATTGGCTAGTGAAGACCGTTGCTACATCTGAAGCTCCGGGACTAGGATCTGGGACGTAATCCCGGCCGTGACCTTTGTGTGCTGGTCCTCATCTCCTAATCCTAGACTCCCTGGTTGTCTTTGTGTGATCCGATCCTTTTTCACACCCTAGACAACTCTTATTCATGTCCTCCTTTTCTGAGTCTCAGTTAGATTTTTTTTTCTCCCCTAATTATTAGTACGTGTTTGTCTTTTTTGTTTTGTTTTGTTTTTGTTTTTCTGAGACAGGGTCTCAGTAGCCCAAGCTAGTCCTGAACTCATAGTCATCCTCAGTCTCCTGAGCGCTGGGATTATAGACATGCGCCGCCATACCTGATTTATGTTGTGCTAGGGAATTGAACTCAGGGCCTTGGGCTTGCTTGGCAAGCTTCTAACTGCCGTGCCATTCCTCTAGCCCCTTTGTTTGTGATACACAATCATTACATCCAATTTGGGGTCTGGTGCATGTACGTGCAGCATCTTAATTATTTTTACTTTTATCTTCCCGCCCACCCTTCTGCCGCCCTCTATTCCAGATCTCCTTCTTTCAGCTAGTTTTATTCTCACCCCAGGGCTCATTCGCAGGGTCATCAGGTACGTATAAGGGCACTTGGAAAAGGTTACTAGCTCCTGAATCTCCAAGGGTACTGAGCACTAGGCCTGGCTCCCTGCTGCCTTTCCCAGAACACTTGACCTGCCCCTGGCCACTTCTCTCCTACACGCCCATGTGATTCCTCTGTGAACATGCAATGACATGGGCTGCTTATCCTGGTCACTCTGAGTTCACTCCCGCTCTTGTCCCCACTGTTGCTTTCGCTCACTGTCCTTTCCCAGACCCTGCGTGGCTGCCCCCCCCCCCCCGCCCCACCTCATTCAGTGGCTCCTTTTGGCCACTCACCTACATGAATCTTCCTGTCTGCTTCGTCTCCACTATGTACCACCAAAATGTGAAATTGTGTCACTTACTTTCCTTAGTCCCTGGTGCGGTTGAGGAGGTGGGGAACAGGGTGCTACCCAGGTCACACACTTGGCTTCATGTTGCTCCAGTTAAAAAAAAAAAGCCCTTTGCTGTCTCTAATAATAAGAAATACGCATGCAGATAAACTTTCAGGTTAAACCAACAAATCGTTCTTTTATTTGCTACTTCTCACCGCCCTTGGACTCGGGAACAGGGAGGAGGAAGCCATTTGCACTATCGAAACAGCATTGTTCAGTCTCTAGGGCTTTTTGTAAGTTTGATCAAGCAGTAATCATCCGAGTGCTCCTCATTCCTGGGGAACCCTAATGTCCGTCCAGTGGCCAACATTTCCCCAGCTCCAGTGTCCTTCTCAAATATGACCTCATGAGGCCTGTACTCTCTGGCCAGCGTATCCTCAACCCCTTGCCAGGGGCCCAGCGTGGAGTAGGTGCTCCATAAATCCGCTTGGTGAAAGAAGGAATGACAGGGAAATAAAGATGCAGGCAGGTGTGCCCGTACCTGGAGGAGGGGGTGGTCTTAGTCTCCTGAAATGCTGCCAAGAGGGCCAGCTGGGAGATCTAGCGGAGTGGCTTGGAGTAGGCAGAACACTGGAAATAGTGCCATGCCTGCATGAAGTCATGTTTCCCGTTCCGCCAGGACCCAGGCAGGAGCACCCACACATGGGATGTCCCTCCGGGACCCTAGCATGCAGCCTCTCAGTGTTCCTGGTACCACACCAGCTGCTGTGGGCCAAACTTCTCATGCACACACAGGCAGCTGGATTCCTTTGTCGCGAAGCTACGTCCATGGGTAGGAATCCCCGGGCAAGCTGCAGGGGAGCAGAGCAGCTCCCCTCCCACAGGGCAAGCCGGGCTCCCGTGACAGACGTCAGCCAGGAGGCACAGACCCCGGAGAAGCCAGACCACCAACGGCACGGCCCTTGAGTCACAGTGGGAGCTGGCTGCATTGTGGCCATCTCGAATAGTGGTATCTGCTGCAGCAAGAGATGACAGGTGCAGCCAGGCAGGGCTGCACTCCCTCCATCCAGAAGGACATACGAGACCAAGAGCTTGGCAGAAGGAGCAGTGACCCAGACAGGATGTAGGTAACGCAAAGTGTGTGCACGAAGACCTTCGATGTCTTCCTAATTGTATCTTCAACCTTCTGGGCACAGACAGTAGACCTTCCATTACGTGGCTAACCAGAGAAGACATTTTGTTTTTAAAGCATATCAGATGGCCAGACGGCTTAGAGGTTTTTGCCTGGGTTATACCTGAAGTCACCACTGCCCCCATCACCGTCAGGCCCCAGTCCCTCTGCTCCTCTACCTTGGTAGCTGGCTGTATGTGCCACTACCCTCCTCAGAATGGCCTCCTGGCTCCATGTCATAGCTTTGTAAACCTCTCTCCTGGACATGGACAGAACTCAGTCACAGACTGGGCCCTAGATGGGAAGGGACTTTGGGAAAGCAAGTTTGGTTTTTGTCTTCAGGAGGCATGAACTCACAAGTAGGGGGTCCGGAGAGGCTGGGTATAAAAAGAACGGGAGAAGTCCTGGATGAACCAGGTAACATGAGGATCTTTTCTAGAGCCAAACCTTCTGGGCCAAGCCAGGCCTTTTCTACCCCTCCGCATCCCTGTGAGCACCTCCCCAAAGAGGAGGGGCTTGCTCTGCTGGCCCCAAGTCCCACACACTGACCATGAACTTGAGAAAACTGGTGGAATAGAGGGAACACTAAAGCCAGAATCCAGCCCAGATTCTGGTGGAGATGTGGCCACTGTCTGGCTGTGTGTCTTTGAGGAAATCATTTGGCCTTCCTGGACCCTTCAGCCCTCAGTGATAAGAGGGCATAAGAAACAAACCCCTCGAGTGTGGTAATAGCTGTGAAACATTTTTAAAACTGTGAAACACTTTTGTGACTTAAGTTCTCATTTTTACTCACTGGGTCGTGAAGACAGTCATTGAGTATGGCCGGATCAATATGCCACCCTGGATCCCTGGGCTGCATAACTTTGGCCCTTGCATATCAGAATGTGAGTGAAATCACTGAAATTATTATTTAGATAGCCACAAATCTAAGAAAAACTATAAAAGATGCAATTCAAATACGTGCCCTTCATTACTAGTGACAAGTTTTCTAAAATACATTTATATTCATTGATCCCAGGTAGCAGGGACTTTGTTTAAGCTGAATAAATGATATATGGAATTTACTAACTATAAAATTGAAAATAGCTAAAGTGGCTTCAGGAATGGCCTAATCCAGGTGCTCAGGTACAGGCTTTACCTTCAGGCACATCCAACAAAAAGGGACTGGAGGAGGTGAACCCCAGAAGCTTGGGGATTGTGTTACTTTCCTAACAACCACGTGGAAAGAGATGCTTCTTTCTTAATGATTCTAAAAAAAAAAAACAAAAACACAAAAACAACAACAACAACAACAACAAAAACCCAAACCAAACAAAATAGAAGAAAACTGGTCTTAGTTGATTGATTTTGGCATGAGCTCGAGGAGAAGGTCACATGGTCTCCTGTGCAGTTGGGCTGGTGCCAGCCTTTTCCTGAACACCTCACCTTCCAAAGCCATGCAACACAGATGGAGAGAGAAGAAAGAGTGATTGGCAGAAGGAAAGGAAGACAAGAAAAAAAAAAGAGCCCTGGGCAGGCAAACTCCCAGGAGGGATAGCCCAAGGACTGCTGTTGACCACCCCCTGCCCTGGCAAGGTGGCCAGCTGTCCTTGGCTCCTTCCACTTCGGCATCTAATCCCGCCATCAGGCTAGTTCTCTCTGTTCAGTTTTTCTGATCTTCTACTATCTTGGCTTTACCTGGCTACTGAAAGTGAAGGTCAGGACATCTCCTTCCTCACCTGGGTGTCCCTGTGGTCGCTTGAATCTCTCATGTCTTTTCTGTTTTGGAAAATTTATATTTTAGTTAGCTAGTTTCGTCCCTTCCCTACACAAACAGCCCTTGGAAACTGGCTCTCAATGGACCTCCATAAGCATGTAGACTAAGATGCTGGTTACAGATATTTCCGCCACCTTAGGGTCCCCCAGGAGCCAAGAAACTGTGCTAAGTATGTGTCAGAAGAGGAAGGTCACGAGTTGAGCTCTTCTTTAGGCCTCTTAGCCCTCTGGGTTTTCTACAAAGCCCATTCCTACAAATCTAATGATTTTCCTTTGGGTTTCAGGCCCTGATTATTCTTTCAGACTTGTTCTGCTTTTACCATCCAGACATCCTGCTTTATTTCCCGTGGCTGGTTACTCCAAACAAGCTTGGCCACTGTCAGTGTTCTCCTGCACACTTGTCCCAGGCCCTGCTGCTCTTCTGTCCTGGGTGGTCAGTTTCCCCTGCTCAGGATTCAGCTTGAGTCGTCCATCTTCATCCTCACCAGACATCCCTAGCACCCTTCCACACATGATCACCCAAGAGGCAAGCAGGGCCTCTTGACAGAAGGTCCACAGAAGTCCCCGGGTCCTCATCCTGCCCAACACATCTCTGGCCAGGGGCTCGGATTCTGTCTCCTGCTCTGGCTTTGCCTCCGGGCGTCCCATCCTCTGCCTCGGCACAGTGTCTGCACTGTGTCTGCCCTCTCACCTGTTCTTTCCTAAGCCAGATACATCAAAAATGGCGTTGGTTTCCTTGGGAGCCGTTTGACACAGACGCATGAGTACACAACAGGACAGATTGCACTCCATCACCCTAGTGACTGTATCTTATGTTGACACACACCTCGTGACCCAGGGCCAGGAATGGCTTGATTTGCATTCCCAGGAAGTCTGAAGCTTGAACCCAGCCCAGATCCTCCCTCAGGGTCCCAGCACCTCATCTTCCCCCTTTCTTTACCTTCAATTTGCTCTCTCCACAGGACCAAGACTTTCCTGTCTTTTAATCATTATTTCTGTCCATCATACTACATCTTTCTTTCTTTCTTTTCTTTTCTTTTCTTTTCTTTTCTTTCTTTCTTTCTTTCTTTCTTTCTCTCTTTCTCTCTCTGAAACAGAGTCTTGCTCTATGATTCTGGGGGTTGGTCCTGAATTCACTAGGTAACCCAGTCTGGCCTTGAACTCACGGCAATCCTCCTGCCTCAGTCTCACGAATGCTGGGATTACAAGCATGCACTACCACCCCTAGTCTATGTGGTGCTGGGGGATTAACCTAGAACCTCATGCTTTCTAGGCTCCGCTTGTAGTTCCACATCTATCTCCTATATAAACAATGGCCCTGGGACAGAAACCCTTCTCTTCTGGAGTGTTTGTGACCATCTGGATTTGATTAAGAAAAGTCTGAAGTGGGGAAATGGACCACTTGTTTCTTACTCCCTGGAGTTCTGGAGTAATCATCTGTCTTCACTTTGTCCCATCACAGCTGGGCCTAGTGGAATAGGCCTATAATCCTGGCACTCTGGGAGGCTGAGGCAGGAAGATTATAAGTTTGAAACCAGCCTGGGCAACTCAGTGAAGTAGCGAGACCCTACCTCAAAGTTAAAAGAAAATATATGGGCTGGAACTGTAGCTTAGTGCGAAAGCTGTGGGTTCCATCTCCAGTACCACACACACACACACACACACACACACACACACACTCACATGCAAAGCTCTACCACAGTCCACACACACAACTGCTGCATTTGCCAACCCATTGTGTTACTACTTTCAGGGTCTTGGGCCTCATTTGGACTCCTTTCCTGTTGGCAGGCAGAATGTGCCTGGCCTATTCTGCACCACTCAGTGCTGGCAGCAGGAAGGGGGCCAGAGAAGAGCGGGGGTGGGAGGGTGCAGTGTGCATTCGTGAGCCTATCTTTGGAAAGAGCTGGGTGGATGCCATCACTTGGCAGAGAATCTTGGCAGCTCTACTGAAACTGAAAGTGCTTCGCATGACACACCACCTGGAGAAGACCTCTCCCCCGTGGGGACAAAGACATGTGGAAATGCGTCACCAATACACTGGCGGAAAATGGAAAGTCATCAAAATGCCTACCGGTAGCAGGAGGGAAAATACGCAGGTTAACTGATGAAGGCGATGGAATATTACAGGAGATAAACCCCGATGCAGTCTGTAGGTGTCAAAGACATGATTTGGGGTAGAAGATTGCTTATTACAGAATGACTTGCACTACAAGATATCTGTGAACTTTTGGGGGAAAAAAACCCAAAATACTGAACAGTGTCTTTGGACCCAAGTGTAAAGCACATTGTGAATATGTAGACACGGGGGAAGCAAGCATAACATTGCCTCAGTTGAAAAGTTAGGAAGTTCAGTGAAGGAGAAACATAGCAAAGATTTGAGGACATCAGGAACACCAGCCTTAAACATCTGAAGAAATATGACCAACTGTGAATATGCATATTCTGCATGGTTGGTATCCATATTTATTATTACATTTTCATACTTACATTTTTCCATCTAGATTTTAAATCAATGAAGAAAGTTCGGCCCCAACTGTGATAACTTATTGATTGACTTACTTTTCGGTTGCAAATAAACTGAAAACCCAAGTCAAAGTGCCTTAAGCCGAGGGAGATCCTGAAAAGTCCCCAAGAAGACCTGCTTTAGGATATGTCAAGTGGCTGGACATGTTTTCCCTCTGTTCCACTTGCTTTGTATTGACTTCCAGCTTAGGCAGCCTCTTAGGCTCAAAGAGGCAGGGCTAGGAGTCCAGTTCAATGCAAGAGAAATTCTCCAGTAGTCAAGAGGGAAAGGTGCTTTAAATGCTGTGCCATTCCTCCAGCACTCAGGAGGCTGAGGCAGAGAGGATTGCTTTGAGTCCAAGACTAGCCTGGACTCCATAGTCATTTCCAGACCAGCCTGGTTGCAGAGTGAGATCCTGCCCCAAACAACAACAATAACACAACATGACAACAACAACAACAACAACAAAGGCTCTTGACTCAAAAAAAAAAAAAAAAGAAAGGAAGGAAAAGGCTGGGCTCAAATTTCCTTGGCCTGGACTGAGTCACATGACTGGGTGAACTGTCACTGAGGTCAAGATGCTGATCTTGGTTCCGAGTCACACAACTACCCCTGTAGTATGGAATGGGGAAGGAGGGATGCTGTCACCAAAACAGAGAAGAAGAAGAAGAAGAAGAAGAGGAGGAGGAGGAGGAGGAGGAGGAGGAGGAAGAGGAAGAGGAAGAAAAAGAAGAAGGCCAAACAACAAATGCCTACCTCTGATTTTTGCCATAATGTTGGAAAGGGTAATAGAGAACATGGCGTCCAAACTGTAATCTTCAGCGGGGAGGCTCTTCCCTGCCTCCCTCTTACCACTCTGTGTCCTATCTGTCATCAGTAGTGACATTTCCCCAGCCTCAGACGACTGACACTGTAAAGGCCCGAGCCTTGCCTCTCTGGAGACTTCCTATAAGCCAAGAGTTCTCCAGTGGTGGTGGTGCATAGTCCCTTTGAGATGAGCTGGTGGGAGTCTCATAAGGGTCACTGTGAGGTATGACCTTTCATTCATATTGTTTTGTGAGACAGGACTTGTGGGCTCCACGTCAGCCTCCTGTGTAGCAGGGACCGGGAGGATGTGCCCCCATGCCGGGCCAGAGTGAATGCTTTGAAAAGGCACATCTAATATTATCTTATTTTTACCAAATGATGCTTGTGTATGGAATACAAACCACAGGCATCAAGCAGTTTACTGTTCTTCTAGTTGTATTAAGAGCTATGAAGCACTGATAAGAGGTTGGGCATCTTGACAACAGGTCTGGGAAAAAGATTTCATGAAGATTACACAGCCAAATGACCCAACTTCACAGTAGCTTTCTTCACTGGCCCCAGTATTAACCTGGAAACCAGATGAGGCTGAGGGGGATCTTGCTGATGTTACCATCAAAGCTACGTTTTTCTTCTCTACCCAGTGCTCCTGGAAGCATTGCTTCACCCCCCAGCTGACACCCAAGTAGTTGCACAGAACGTGATCGTGGAGATTAGATGCTATCATCCAGTGGAGCCGTGTAACGGAGGTGTTTACTGAGGCCTCACAGGCCTCTCCTTCTAAAGTAAAGCACAGTGAGACAACTTACTCCTCTTGCCTTGGCAAGCTGACTATATTCCAACTTTTTCCCTGTCCCCTTCTTTTTGAGACAGCCTCTCCTCACTGAGTTGATAAGTTGTCCAAGCTGAGTTCCAACTTGGGATCCTTCTGCCTCAGCCTACCAGGATACTGAGATTACAGGTGTGTACCACCACACCGAGCTAATACATCAAAAAATCTTCGAATTCAGCCAGGCAGAGCCTAAATTCACATCTCTGAGTGTGTAAATGGCATCAAAACTATGAAATTTTGAATCATTGCACACTTAATCCCAGTTAACGATGTTTTGTGTGTGCGCAGATACATTTAGCAGGATAAGCACAGTCTAGCAACCTCCTAGATCAGCAATTCTCTGACATGTAAAATCCCAGGGGACTTGATGTTCTTTAAAATTATTGAGGGCCCTAAAGAGGTGTTGTTTATGAAAGTTATTAAAACAGAAACGCTCTCAACATATTAACTTATTGGAAAATTAAAATAATCCTAAAATCCTGTCAATATAGATTAACAGGTGCCTCGTGAGTGTAGTAGGTAGTGTGTCAGTCTCATCATGTTAATATAAATGACATACTCCTATGAAAATTTCCCATCTTTTCAAAAATTTGTTTTAAACTTCAGCAGGTTTTATTAAGGTTTGGCTTACTAGAAGACAGCCGTGTCCTTGTGCCTGCTCTGGATTTGGTCTGTTGTGGCATTACCTGTCACATAACCTCTGAAAAAGCCTGCCGTACGTGATTATGAAAGAATGAGATTGAAAAAAAGGCAATCGGCATCTTTACATCCTCATGGATATAACTTTGACTTCCCAGATCCCCAGAAGGTTTCCAGGTCCTCCAGGAGTCTTCAGACCACAGCTGGAGAACTGATGTGCCTGATTCACATAGTTCAAAGCCAACGAAATTGTTTTTCCTTCAATGCAGGGTGTAAGAAGGGAAGAAGGCAGGAAGGGAAGCAAGAATTGCCCGAGACCACTCACCTATTACAGTGTCTAACAAAGCATACAGCCTCCAAGTCAACGAAAAAACAAAATAAAAATCCCCCCCCAAAAAAAAGAAAAAGAAAAAAAAAGATAATAGATGTTTCTCTCTCTCTCTCTCTCTCTCTCTCTCTCTCTCTCGCTTAAGCAGTAGTGTTTCTTTGTGATAATTCACTTGACATGTACACTTAGAGTTTTGGCCATTTGTGGTACGTGAATAGTTCAGCATGTGAATACATGCCAACGAAAGTATTTAAAATAAGATGAACAAAATCCCAGAATATTGGAAATTGTTATATGTAAATATAAATGAGTAAAGTGCTATAGGTAAAAGGCAAATGTTATCGAACTACCAGACTAAATAGAAGAAGAATCCAAACATTCCATCTACACATCTGAAACATTCAGCTGTCGGAAGCTGGACGAACGGTGAAAAGGGACAAAGTTGTAGCAAGAGAAGAGTGACCTGAAACAAGTCGTGGCAGTTATTTTTAATATTGGACAAGATCGACTTTAAGACAAAAGCAATGATGAAAGTTTCAATTCACCAGGAAGTTAGAACTACAGGGAAAATGGACAAATTCACCTTCATAGGAAGGGCATCCAACACACTGCTCCATGGACCTGATAGGTCCAGTAGGTAAGAATGTATGTAAAGATTATTAGCATTTGAACACCACAGATTAACAAGTTTGAGCTGAGGTATAAGGACAGAAGACGCAACCTAGCAATTGAATGATCTTCCTTTTATACCTGGGGCATTATAAAATGAATTATATTCTAAGTGAAAAAGCAATTCTCATCAAAATTTAAATAACGGATACCATCCAAACAATATCCTCTGACTGCTGTACAACATCATTAGAAATAAATAACAAAAAAGTGCTTATAAATGAACAAACATTTCTAAACTCACGAGACAGAGACAAAAGCTTCATGTGGAGATTAAAACTATTCATAGCCCAAATTAACGAAAACGCAACAGATCAAAACCATAGCGCCCTACTAACCCTGCTCTCAAGGGAAATCGGCAGCTGTAGATGATTACATCAGGATGCATTAAGGCTAAAATATTTTAGTAAAGTTGTTAGGTTGAGGCCAGAGAAGTCGTGTTTCCATGGCCTGGAAGGAACAAGGGGGCATCCACGGTCATACAGAAAGCCAAGGTCATACACAAAGACCCAAGCTCTGTGCACGGGGAAGGCCGAGAAGCCCAGCGTGGGAGCCACGGTATAGGAGCCCCGCAAAGATCATCTGACTTTCCAGATTCTACCCCAAGCCCAAGTTCTACCCAAGTTGACTGACTTTTTCTTTCTTCTTGTCTTTCCGTCTTTTTTTTTTTTTCTTTTGATCCCAGGTCATTGTGCTTGAACAAGATCCTCAGCTGCACGCTTAAAAACTAGGAATTTGGTTAAGGCTGAGGAAAAGCAGGCAAAACCCAGGTGAACCCCAGATGCTCAGCCTCTTGGTTCCTGGCCAGGATCTGGAAGGGATCTGCCGCCAGACCCAGCCAGGCCTCAGATCAGTCATGTGACTCCAGGACGAATGCTCTAACTCCCTTCAGTGTCACCTTGTCACCTCGCACCACATCTAACCAATGATTTCATCAGAACCACAATGTCTCCCAATGTGTCACCTGCAAACTGCCGTGGTCTCTCTCCCTAAGAAAAGCATGTTCCTATCAGGTGTAAGTAAACCAGGAGGAACCTTAATTCTCCCCTAAGTTATCACTCCAGGTAAACATTTAAAGTAACACTTGAGAGCCTGGGTTGTAACGCATGGTGCAGTGTGTACTTAGCTTGCCCGAGGCTCTGAGTTCAATCTCAGCACCAATCGATGGATCAATAAAAAACCCCTTGAGATCTTAACCTCTTCCTGGTAACCTATTCCTGCTGGCCCATCTCCACGCATAATTCAGCATATCTGAATCTCAGAAAAAGAGGGCGAAGTGAATGGGAGAATCCCTGCCTCAGGGGGCCAGGTCTTTTCTTTCTCACCTGATTTTGCCTCCTCCCCAACGGCCTTTGCCAGACCGTCTCTCCACTAACTTGCTCTGCCTCCTCATCTGAAGGCTATTCTAATTCCTGCCTTCTATCCCTCTGCTCCCGGGGCTGCAACCCCAGCAGCCCCTTCCGGGGCATACCAAGGACAGACTCTTGCCTCTTCCTGGAGACAGATGGACAGTTTTCCAATATGCCAGATCTTGTTGGATATGGTGGTGCTTGTCTGTAATCCCAGCACTCTGAAAGTCTGAGGCAGGAGGATTTCAAGTTTGATTCCAGTCTGGGCAACTTAACAAAACTATCTCAAAATTTCAAGTAATAATAATAAAAGGCCAGAGATATAGCCTAGTACAAAGGCCCTGAGTTCAATGCTCAACCCTGGAACTGAAAAAAAAAAAAAAAAAAAAAAAGCCAGGCCTCAGAAACAGGTAGAAATTGCCAAATTCAACCACTGTCTTCTGTCCCACCATGTGCTTTTATAACTGAAAGAGTTTTGTGGTCAGAGGAGGAAGGTCAATAGTTGACCTCTTTCCTGAGGCACCTTGACCTTCAGATCCTCCACCAGATTCTGTTCCCAACAAACAGGTTTCTCCCAGAGCCCAAATCACCACTGCTTTTCCAGGCCTCCTCCTCCTCTGCGTTCTGTGTCCTGGCCCAGTTACTCCACACCATCCTGTGCGCACAGCCACGTTCTGCTTTGTGGGTGCTGGCTTTACCTGCTCCTGCCCACCTTTTCTCATTGGGTCCCTGACCTGGTGGTCAATTTCATGTTCTCTTTCCAAGCAGCTCCAGCCGAAACTGGTTAGAATTGGGAATATTGCTTGACGTCCTCTGGCCTCTTGGGTCTCTTCTTACAAATGTGCCCACCACAGATTTAGTCTGAATAGAGACCAAGTAGCTGCAAGGGTGAGGTGGGTTGTGGTTCTTTCTTTACATTCTCTCTCTTTCTCTTTCTCTCTGTGGACTGTGCCCATCGGGGTCACCCTCTCTTCTCACAGTTTTCTCTTGCCTCCCACATAGGGTCCAAGTTGCTGAGTGGTGGAGCCTCGAGGGACCCATGAGAAGATATTGACACTCACAGAAATGCTTCGTATCTCCTCTGGGAATGTGTATGACTTGCCACCATTGCGTGACTGTCAACAGACACTCTCCTCTTTCTCCCTGACCTCGGGCAGGTGACTCACAGACAAATCTCTCTTTCCACAGTCATCTCTTGTCACTCAGCCCTTCACTCCCCCGCCTCCCTCTTCACCCCTGTCCCCAAGTGATCGCCCGTATTCCTGTTTCCAGACTCTCCTGAGCCCACAAGGCATATGCTCCAAGTGGGCACCCAGACAGGGTTTTTGAAAGCTTGATATACTCAAAAAACAACTTAATCACTCTTTGGTCTCCCAAGTTAATTTATATCATTCTACTATCTTTGCTTGATTTAATGACAGAAACCTAGAAGGGTGGAGATTGTCAAAATGGTAATCCTAAAATGCTGGACAAGGGGCCTCTTTTTCCTCATTTCCACCCCAGGTACAGATAGCTGATCCCCAGGACAGGAAGGCAGCTACGGAATCTTCTCTTTCAGAAGGCTACAGAGCCATCCCAAGGCCTCCATAGATCGCAATAGACCCTCTTTTGCCCTTGGTAAAGAGCAGTGCCTCATGGGTAACTACACCAATCCACCTCTGTCCATGTTGAGCTGCAGCAAGACTCTGGCTTTTCTGGAAGTGTCTCCATCTTTCCGTGATTGTCTACTCCTCTCTCCTTCCCCTCCGTTACCTGAGAGACATCTTTGGGGGCACAGTTTGATGACATTCTTCCAAATGAAAAATCCCCCCATAGTTAGGATTCAGGTCTAAAACGTCTCATGTGTGGAGAATAATTGGATAATGAGAGCTCTAACCCATCCTTGATTAGTTCCTTGATGATATCATAATTTATGGCATTATTGAAAAAGAATAGAAACTTAGTATAGCAGGTGGGGCCTCATTGAAGGGAGTGGTTCATGAGGATGTGATCTCATCCCTGGTCCCCCCCCCCCTCTCTCTCTCTCTCTCTCTCTGCTTCCTGCCTGCTACAAGGTAACAAGCTTTGCTCCACCACACCCTTCCTTCACACTGTTTTTTCTTGGAACCAGATAAACATGGACTAAAACCTCGGAAGCTGTAGCCCAAAATAAACTTTTTCTCCTTGAACCTGTTTATGTCACGTTTCCATCACAGCAGCTCTGAGCTACCTAACACACACACACCACATGTTGCAACAGCTTAGTATCTACTGATTTATTGTTTGGCTATGTTTTCCCAGGTGCACAAATACATATGTTTAGCACAATGCTTTTGCTCTGTGATAATAGAAGATTAGGCACAACCTATGTCAGGAGCACTGGTGTGTGGATGTCAGGAAGCTTGGAACTAGGCAGACAGCAACTGGAAGTGCAGAGGAAGAGAGCAAGGCCTTTAAGAAGGTCTGTGGGAGGAGGTAGTGGCTAAGGAGACAGTTCCACACCCAGAGGGTGTAAAGTGGGATCAGGCTGGGGACATTCCAGGGCGAGGGACAGAAAGCCTTGAGCTGAGCTATAGTGTATCCAAGGTGGCTATGGAGGCCAGGGTGGCTGCAAGGGGACTGAGTAAGAACGGACTCTGGGAATAAGGTTGGGGCCATTGACAGGACCTAGCTTATACGGGTCCCCGTGATGGTGGTCAGGATGCAGGGTGCCATAGTTTGGATCTTGAGTGTCCCCCAAAGCCTCAGAACCGTGAGAGGCAGAGCTTGACAGGAAGGAGTGGATGCTTGGGGTCTGACCTGGAGAGATTGTATCAACTTGTGGAGTTTGGAGGTTGCCCAGGGCAGAGTTTTCAGGTGTTTGTTATTGACTTGTAGATCAGGAAATGAGAGAGGGGCACATACCCTGTGAGGGTGGGGGCAACCGGAAGCTCTGAACTAAGTAAAGGAAGGAAGAAGAAAGGCTGTTGCAGCTTCTTCCTGGGAAATCCCCCCTACTGGCTGCTACTTCACTTGCCTTCTGTCTGCAACCAGATGAGCAGCTGTTCAGCCCCTGTCTCTGCCATGTCCCTCTACCATTGCTGGCTGCCCCATGTGTGGTCCGTGTGTGGAACGGACCCCCCGAAGCTGTGAGCTAAGCAAATCTTTCCTCTCTTAAATCGTGGATGTCGGGTATTTTGTCACAGCCGTGGTAGAGTGACTAAGACACAGGGTAACACTCAGAGCATGATGGGAGAGCACAGAGGTGATGTAATCTGTTCCATGCTTCCAAATGTCCCTCCGGATGCTGGGTGAGGAGTTGGACTGAGATACCAAACACCCAGGAAACTGCTCTCGGGGGCTGTCTCTGAGGAAAGGTCTGGGTAGCCTTTACATTTTGAAAACAATTTTAAAGTATACGTGCATGTGTGTGTATTCTCTTATCCCTAAAAAATAAGTTCACTGGGTACAGCGGTGTAGGTCTGTAATCCTAGCACTCTGGGAAGCTGAGGCAGGATGATTGCAACCAGCTGGGCAACTTAGCAAGATCCCCTCTCAAAAATAAATATGGTAAGCCGGGTGTGGTGGCACATGCCTATAGTTCCAGGACCTTGGGAGAATGAAGCAGGAGGATCGCAAGTTCAAACTCAGCTCAAGAAATTTAGCAAGTTAGTGAGACTCTGTCTCAAAATAAAGATTTAAAAAAAAAAAAAGGACAGGGAATGTAGCTCAGTGCGAAGGCCTCTGGATTCAGTCCCCAATACAAAATAAATAAATAATAAATTTCAAATAGGGTTGGGATATGTCTCTATGTGAAGGCCCTGGGCTCGATTTCCAGAAGCACACACACACACACAAACACAAGAGTAAGCAAAAATAGTCACAGCTAGTTCCACTGAGCACTCGTTACGTTCTGTGTTACTCACTGCAGGGAACTTTCCTATGAGTGCGGTACTGCACTGGGAATCCCCTGAAACCGTGAGCCAAATTAAACCTGTCTTTCTTTAAGTTGTGGGTGTCCATTATCATGTCCCAGTGATGGAAACACTGGATAATAGCATGACAGTCTCACCTAAGTGGCAGGTGGGGCAACACCCATCTTCCAGCCATGGCTTTGCCTCCTCTTGAGCTGTGGAGCACGTGAGACCAAAGTAGACAGCCGCCAGCCTGGCAGCAGCCAGATCACTACACCACCGGCCCACATGCACTTGCTATTATCCAGCTATGAGAGCTGGCTGGCCAAAGGGACTCGGAGCAATGTCTCTGTGCAATTTTAATGCTGTCTTGTTTTTCTAACAACTGACGGGCTGAACCTCTCTCAACACAGTGCAGGCTCTCTGAGCTCCTGAGGATTCCGTTGGGCCGGCATCTCAGCTGTGACTTCTCGTTGCAGCAAGAGGCCAGTGCTGGCTCATTTAGGGACTTGATCAGATGTTGGGAGGCAGGGAGATGTACCAGGAGGGCTGCAGAACCAGGCTGCAAAGAGAAAGAAAGTTGTGCATGAGGACTGTATTGGAAGTCATGCCATTAAGCCAGACCAGTGAGGCACAGGGCTCCCCAACACACATATCCACATTTGTGCCACATTCCAGGCACCCCACTACTGCCACCCTCAGAAGTCATTTGCTGTTCTCCTTTGCACCATTCATTTCCAATTCAGTATGTACGGCAGGTCACATGACTGCTCGGAAGCAACGTCTCAGCATTAGCATCTTCCTAGGGGGAGCTGAGCTCTGCTTCTCTCTCAGATTTACGCCTTATAGCTCCTGAAGCACAAAAGGGGTTCAGATGGCAGGCAGTAGAAAGACGACCTCGGTGATGTCCCAGGTGTCTCTCAGGACAGCCCCCGACCACTTCCGGTTCTTCAGATCCGCAGTTAGTGCGCAAGCGTGTGTAACCGGGTAATCTCTGCCCAAAAGAGATTACTGAAACCACATTTAACGCGTTTACATAGTGGAACAATGCTTCCAACACAGAGAAGGAAACAAGCTGCATTGCTCACAAAATAGTATTTGTTTTTTTTGACAGAGGGCAATAGGTTTAAAGTCAGGTTCCATGGAGATAGGCCTGTGGCTGTGTGTTTAACCTCAATGATCGCACCAGAAGAGCGATTGTGAATCTGAGCCAGATGTCCTCTGGGCTGCTGTGACAGGCTCTGGTGTAGGCAGATGGCCTGGAGCTGTGAGTCCACTTATCTCAGGCAACAGCCTCTCCTTCTCCATGGGGTCTGCTGTTCTAGACCATCTATGCCTACCTGAGTAGGTGGGGGTATTTTGAGTATATGGATTTGGGGATATATAATTGCTTTATTTGTAGATCAAAGAGATTTACTTTAAATTTTTTCATAGAATTTTCTCAGATCACCCTCCTGAAAACGTTTTATCGTGTACGTTCTCATCAACTGTGCACAAAATTATCCATTTCCTTTGTCCAACATGGGGCATTTGAATCTTTGAGATTTTGTTGATTATGATAGTGTAAAAGATCTTTTATATTTTGATGTAAGCTCTTGTTCTATAGTCCAGGCTGGTCCAAAACTCACGGTGTAGCCCAGCCTGGCCTCTAACTAAAGACAATCCTCCTACCTCAGCTCCTGACTGCTGGGATTACAGGTGTGTGTCACTACGGCCAGATTGAAATTTTCTTGTGTTAAATTATACTTGAAGGATTCTTTCTACTGAAGCGTGGGAAAATATGATTAAGTTAATAATGTTGGAATTGTTGATTAGCCATTTGAAAGAATTACAGTAACATAACAAAAGTAAGAATTAGGTGAATTAAAGATCAATTTTTTTAAAAAAAAGAGTTGTATAAGTATTATATAATTTAAGCTTTGTAAATGATAAGTGACTTTTTCTATCATGCTATAAATATAGATGTCAATAAAAATCACGACAAATTTGGGCTGGCAGAATGCCTCAACGGTTAAAGTGTTTGCCTAGCAAGAGGTTAGGTAAGCGCTAAGTACCTGAGTTTGATTCCTCAGCACCACATGAGCCTGGCATGGTGGCACACACCTGTAATCCCAGCACATGGGAGGCTAAGACAGGAGGATTGCTGTGAGTCCAAGGCCAGCCTGGGCTTCATAGTGAGTTCAAGACCAGCCTGGGCAATAGAGTGAGACCCTGTCTCAAAAAAAAAAACAAAAATTATGACAAATTTGGGCATCTAAAAGTGTAAAACTAAAGTGGAAAAGTGACCATTTACAAAGTAAAGACCACTGTCCTTCCAATAGCTAGTATTCAAATTTCAAGTCCAATAGGAAAACATTTTGGAAGAAGGACAAATGACTATATAACATATGTAAATATTTTCTCTCCTTTTAACAGGAAGACCTGTTCATTCTGGAGTTAGCTTGACTGGGCCCCAGTACCCAGCCATATGACCAAATGTTATTCCTTTGAATGTTTCTGGAAGAGGGCTTTTGAGTGAGATTTGCGTTTAAATGGTGACTCTTGGAGTAAAGCAGAGCGTCCTCCGTCCTCCGTAGGGTAGGTGGGCTGATCTCCCCCCTCCGAGAGCAGATTCATGTTCATGCCAACAGTGGCTCTTTTTGATTTGCAAACAGACCAACCTTTGAACTCAAACTGCAATTCTTTCCCGAGTATTTATGTATGTACAGCCTATTGGTTCCATCTCTCTAGAGCCAGAGTCTCCAGCCCCTGGCCCCAGACCTGTACCATCGTCTCAGGACCAGGCCACCAGGACAGATGAGTGATGAGCAGCAGGTGAACAGGGAGTGAAGCTCCACCTCCTGCTAGCGGGCTCCTATTAGGCTCTAATGCTGCTGCTGACTGACAGGAGGCGGAGCTTCACTCCTCACTCCCCTCCTGCTACTGCTCACCACTACAAAGCTTCCAACAACCTTCGTCACATGTGTGTCCCCACCCCTGTCCTTGGGAGAATGGTCTTCAACTAAACTGTATCTGGTGTCAAAAGTGTTGGGACTACTAGAAAACCCTAACATGCACTAAGTCACTAAATTTTAAGTATCCAACTTTTCAAAAATGTGAAAGACAACATTTTTCTCTTACTGGCAGACTTTGGGGAATTTAAAATACTGTGAGGGACAGAGGACTGATTGTACTGGAATAAGCCCTTTATCCCTCAGAATATCACACACACAGGCGCGCACGCACACACACACACACACACACACACACACACACACACAATACATAAAGGTTATATTGAGCTTAAATACTTTATGCTCATATATGTTGCATCAGCATTATAATTCCTTTCCCTTTTTGATCCTCCTGTTCCTCCCTCACCGCCCCCGCAACAATTCCCATTATCATGCCCATTTGGTTCTATAAAGTGCCCGTATTACGGTTTCTCATATTAGAGAAACTATACTACACTTAACTTTCTGAGTTTGACTCACTTCATTAAGCATGATGGTCTCAAGTTACATCCATTTACTTACAAAAACCTCAAATTTATTGTCATTTTGGAAGAGTAGCACTCCATTGTGTTTTTGTAGCCATTGGTCTGTTGATAGATACTTCAGCATCTCCTACAATTTAGCTACTGTTAGTGGTGCTACTATAAACATGGAACGCATGTGTCTCTATTATACACTACTTTTAACTGTTTTTGTTATTCATTCATCAAATATCAAATATGTGTTCCGTGCTAGACCTAGCCTTCATCATTCTCTTGAGCACAGATAGTCTATGATAGTTAAACTTGACCGTCAACTTGATTGGCCTAAGAACCACCCCAAGGAATAGTAAAGCCCTCTCGTGGGTGTGACTGGGTGAGTCATAGAGGTGTGACCTTGAGGTCTGTGCCTGGTCGCTCACCCCTTCCTTTTTTCTGCTGTTTTCCAGCCACCATGAACTAAGTGACTTTGCTACAACCCTTCTGTGTGCTGTCTCAGCCACAGAGCCAGCTGGCCATGGACTGAATCCTCAGAAGCAATGAGCCAAGTAAACCTCCTTTAAGTTGTGTCAGGTAGTTTATCCCAGTGGGAATACTGCCTAATCCAGCTTTATAACCATAGGTTCTGTGTCCATGGATTCAACCAGCTATGAATCAAAAAAATTTTTTGAAGAATTACATCTTTGTCAAACATGTACAGAATGTTTCCTTGTTATTATTTTCTTAAAAATACAATAGGACAACTATTTACACAGCATTTTTATGGTGGTCGGTATTATAAGTAATCTAGAGATGATTTTTAAAGCATGTGGGGATGTGTGTCTGTTGTATGCAAGTATCATGCTGCTTCATTCAGAGGACTTGAGCGTCTGTGGTCTTGGTACCTTGGGAGGGTCCTGGGACCAACCCCCCTTGGATACCAAGGGATGACTGTAGTAATAAAAACAGACATAGCAGCACTGTCACAGGCTTCCTAGTCTCACTGGAGGAGTCCCATTGGATAAATGACCACACAAATATGTAAATTGCATTGTCCTATGTAGTGTAAGATAATTTCAAGAAAAAGACGGGTGGTCCATTTAGGTCACATGGGAAAGAAAACCTGAAAGAAGAGGGTGAGCCAGCCAGGTAAACCTCAGAGGAAGCAGCATGTGGAGACTGAACCTGGCCTACCTGAGGATCAGAGAGAAGGCCAGCCTTATAGAGCAGGGTTCCAACCCCTCAAGCCACCAACCTTGCTTGCGGTCATGGCCTTAGAAGGGCGGAAAAGCTGATGAGTGGGAGGCGGGTTGCTAGAGAAGCTCCACCTCCTGTCAGCACGCTCCTATGAGGTTCTAGTGCCACTGCTGATCTCACAGGGGCGGAGCTTTGCTCCTCGCCCCCTCCTTCTGCTGCCCATCATTTCAAATCAAAGCTATCCTCCTCCTCCGTCAACTACTACTGCATGACAGGTTCCCTCTCCCATTCCTGGGATCATGGTGTTCAGCTAAACTGGTTCCTGGTGTCACAGTGGTTGGGGACCACTGCTATAGAGTGGTCTCCGTGCAGGTGACACCCCAGAATGAAAGCTATAGAAAGATTTTTATTGGGGATGGTGCTGTGATCCAATTTATGTTCCTCCAAGATTCCTCTGGCTAATGAGGTTGGAGATAAGAAGAAAGACCAGGTTGGAAGCTTTTGCTATAGTCCCGGAGAGAGAGAGTGTGTGTGTGTGTTGAAGAGTTGGAAGAAAGCAGGTTTATACAAGACACTTTGGAGAGAACAGACAGCAATAGGGCTTGGTGGTAACCTAGATGTGGGAGAAGGCTCCAAGGACAATTTCTAAACCGCTGTCCATTTAACGGCCCAAATAAAAATGCTAACCAAATGTGGTAGTGCACGCCTGTCACGCCTACACTTGGCAGGTGGAGGCAGGAGGATGACAAATTCAAGCTCTGCTTGGACAACTTAGAGACTTAACAAGATCCTGTCTCAAAATACAAATATTTTTTAAAGGGCTGAGGACACAGCTCAGAGCAAAGGCACTGGGTTTAATCCCCAGTACCACAAAAAATAAGGTAAGTGGCTGGTGAGGATGTGGAACAACTATTCTCTCATACATTTTGTGGTGAGTGCAAAAATGGTACAGCCTCTCTGGGAAACAGTTGAAAGATACCTTAAAAAGTTAATCATATGATGACCATATGACTCTTCCAGGGTATTTGACCTGGAGAAGCGAAAACATATGTCCCCACAAAGCCACACAGGCTATGTCAGTGCAAGGCCTTTATATATGTGTAGGCTCAAAATGACTTAAATGTTCTGTAGGGGGCAACAGAGAGGCCTGGTGATATATATACACACAGTGTGATCCCACTCAGCAAAAAAGAAACTATTGATACCCACCATAAATTGGACGAATCTCAAGAGACATTATACTGAGTGAAACCAGCTCCAAAAGGTTTCAAACTGTATGATTCCATGTAAGTGGTGTTCCTGAAAAGATAAAGCCATAGTGGTGGCAGATCTGTGGTTACCACGGGGTAGAGGGAGGGAAGGAAGATATAACTAGAATTGCCCTCTATCTTGGTTGCGGTGATAGTTACAGGAATCTATATCGGGTAAAATTCACAGAACTGCACATCCCTTCTTGAAAAAAGTTCTTTTTATTTTATGATCATTTTTTAAAACTCCAGTAATTTATTTATTTTTTCCTTTTTGTGCAGTTCTAGGGATTAAACCCAAGGCTTTTGTGACTGAGCTATATTCCCAACTCTCTTTTTATTTTTAAATGTTGAGGCAGGAACTCACTAATTTGCACAAGCTGAGCTTTAACTGGAGATCCTTCTGCCTCAGCCTCCCAAAGAGCTGAGTTTATAGATGTGTGAAGTCAAGCCATCTAAGTCCTTAAAAAAGAAAGAACAAAAGAAAGAAAAAGAAAGAGAGAGAAAGAAAGAGAAAGAAAGAAAGAAAGAGTGGTGCTAGGATTCCTGGCAAGTGGGACAGGTAGGTGGATTGTCTTTTATGGACGTGGGGTGGGCTGGATGATAGGGACAGACGTGGGGACAGATGAAGAGTGAACTTGGGAAGTTGGGATGTCTTTCTACACAGCCAGGTACAAGCTAGGTTGGGGCTGGAGATAGAAGTGTGGAGTCACTGAAGGTGAAAGTCACCATTGTGGGTTAAGACGCCTAGGAGGGAGCGGAAAACAAAGGCAGAAGTGAAAGGGGGCAGGACTGAGCCTGAGGAAGTCCTGCCTCCTAGGGCCAGGGCAGGGGGAGGAGCCAGGCTGCAAACAAGGGAGGGAGGATCTGACCTCAGAAGCTCCTCTCCCAGCGTGACCTGTGTCCTCCAGAGACTTATGGGTAAGGGAGAAGCTTCTCAGAGAAGGGCTGCGAGGGCGGGGACAGCCAAATGGAATGAGGAACTGGTAAAATGCTTCTGAGAAGTCATCAAGTCCTCGCAAGCGTTCCCCCTTTTGGTAACAAGGACGCGTTCTAAGAAAGGAGGTCAGCTGAAGCAAAGAGTAGTGGCCCGTGCCTATCGTACCGGCGTCCTGAGAGGCCGAGGCCGAGAGATTCCAAGTTCAAGCCCAGCCTGGGCATCTCAGTGACTTAGCGAGACCCTGTCTCAAAATGAAAACAAGGGCTGGGCATGTAGCTCAGTGGGAAGGACCCCGGTTCAAACTCCAGTACTAAAAACAAAAAGAAAAGAAAGGGGGGTCAGAACTGTGGCTAGTGGATTTTGTCGTGTGCCAACATCCAAGATGGCCCAGGGCCGCGGCTCAACGAGGCATCGTGATGCCCTTGAGAAATGCAAAAGATGTGAGACGCAAGGCATATTTTCACAGTAAACTTTGTTTTTTTAGGAAAATAAGTATGAGTAAGCTCTAAAAGAATGACGAAAATATACCAAATACAGAAGCCAGTAGCATTCATTTATTATTAGTCAGGTATTATGGGCCGTATGCGCTATTCTTTTAATAATTAGCAGCACCGTGAGCGTGCTCACCCCAGCATCACCACAAACATTGCTCGGTGGCATTGCTATAGCTGTCATATCACCAGGGGGTACGAGTTCACCAGCTCCATTACAACTTCTCGGATCCTCTATCACAGATGTGGTCCTTCATTGACTAAAATCTCATGCAACTCGTGACTGTTTATCTTTAGTTCCGGGCAAATGTGTCTCTGAGCTGTTCTTACAGCAAAACCCTCACACTACCCTGCCCACCATGCCAACATCCGGCCCGCCTTGGCCCCTCCCCCGTGCCGTGAGGTCCACACTGGGAGTCCATGCGCAACCCTCGGGGTGCTTCCCCTCTCACCACATCCAATATTTTAATAGTTTGAGTGTATCTGCTTAAAAGAATGTAAGATTTCTAACTCAGTAACAACTGCATTTTCAGCTTGAAAAATTGCTAAGGACAGTATTTTGATGCCCACAGCTCCCTCGGTAACAAGATGAGTTGTTAGGTGAGTGAGGTACTCTGGAGGTGGTATAGGTCCCGCCACTCCCTGCGGGTCCCCAGCACGAATCTGTTCCCAACGTAGTTTCAGCCGTTTTTTTAATAATCGGGATTGTTCCTCAACAGTCAGACGCTGCAGAGTGCCCGAGCTCAGAAAGACTGACCACATTATTATGTATGCGTATCTAGTACTATGGATTGGGGGGGGGGGGTAATACCATATTTTTAAAATTAGCCTTAATTTACATACAATAAAATGCATCTATTTTAAGCTCATGGTTCAATACGTTTCGACTTATCACGCGGCCCTCACCATAATCGAGTTATAGAAGATTTCCATCACACTTTAATGGCCCTTGGGAATTTTCCTGGTCAATCTCTTTCTTCTCTCCCAGCCCCAGCCCCCAGCAACTGCTGATCTGCTTTCTGTCAGAAGCTGCACTGTGAATCAAGGAAGTCAGCCAGAAAAGATGTAAACAGAAGGGTCCATTGCCCGGAAAACTCAAAAAAAAAAAAATTTGCAGAAAGCGTAGGCGTGGGGCTGGGCTAACAGTAGCACGCTCCCAGCCAGATGCGGTGCTGCAGGCCTGTTATTCAGGCTCTCCAGGAGCCTGAGGCAGGAGGATCCCAAGATCAAGTCCAGCCAGGGCAACTTATGGACTTAGCAAGACCCTGTCTCAAAAATAAAAATAAAAAAAGGGGCTGAGATATAACTCAGTACAGAGGCCCTGGGTTTAAATCCCAGTAGCAGGAAAAAAAGGGCACAGTCCCACGACAGTGCCCTCAGGAGAGGTACTCAGCTGTGCGCCTACAAGTCATTTGGTTCTTTGCAAAAGACCAGCACCCGAGAGCTCTGTTAATGGAGGCTTTAAAGGAGAGTTCTGGAGTGCTGCTGGAAAGATGAGGGTGGCATTCTGAGCACAGAGAACCAGCCACTAAGAGATTAGGAGGAGTACAGGTAGTGAGAAAATCAGCGAGCTGTAAGCCCCTACCTGTGTGCCTTCGCTGCTAGTAATAAATCAGGCTTCCGGGAGCACAAGTTCTTATCTTCGTGGGAGTATTACATGGGTCATGTGGGCAAGAATCCTGGGCAGGTAGCTCTCTGTAACACTGACCAGAGCCACAGGTGGATCATGATCTCCACCCTACTCTTTGGTCCTTTTTCCATGGCACCCAATATCTTATAAGAAGTATGGGATTTATTTTATTTTATTTTATTTTTTTACCAGTGAAAGTGTAACTTCAGCCAGGTACAGCAGTGCATGTCTTTAATCTGAGAATTCTAGGAGGCTGAGGAGAAAATTCAAGCTCCATCTTGGAAATTTAGCAACTTAGAGGCTGGAGGAATGGCTCAGTGGTTAAAGCGCTTGAGCAAGCAGTAAGCCAAGCGCTAAGTACCCAAGTTCGATTCCCCAGCACCACATAAACTGGGCGTGGTGGCGCAGTCCTGTAATCCCAGCACTCGGGAGGCTGAGACAGGAGGGTTGCCATGAGTCCAAGGCCAGCCTGGGCTCTGAAGTGAATTCAGGACCAGCCTGGACCACAGAATGAGACCCTGTCTCAAAAAAAGAAAAAAATTTAGCAACTTAGCAAGACCCTGTCTCAAAATTTTAAAAGGGCGGAGGATAGAGCTCAGCGTGAAGATCTTGGGTTCCACCCCAGTTACGCAAGCAGATGACATTTGGGTTTAGAAAGGGTCTCATCAGCTTGAGAATGTGGGGAATCCTGACATGTGGGTGTCAAAACTAGTGATTGAAACCCTGAGAAATCTCCATTGAGTCCAAACCTATCAGGCTCAGGCTACACAGGTCCTACAAATCAGATAGGTGAGTCTAGAACTCCAGAATCTAAAGTATTTGAACATAAGAGATGTCATTGGTTAAATTCTGACAGGCTACAAAGATAGTCAAATATAGGCTGATCTACTAGAGTCAAGATGCCTTTGGCTGCAAGGTAGAGAACACCTGGTCAACAGTGAGTCAACCATAGAGACATTCATTAACACTATGCCTGGAGGTAGATGGTCTCAGCTCAGCAGTCAGAAGTCAACCAAGGCCCTGTCCATCTTTCCCCTTTGCTACTGTTACTTGTTAGCCTTCTTCCTCAAGTTTGTAGCCTTATGGCTCTAACATGGCTGCTGTAGCTCCAAGCATTACATCCTTACATAAAAGCTTCCGTACCAGAAAGAGAGCAGCTCCTCCTCACAGATCCATTTCTTATCAGAAGAAACAACCCTTTCCAGAGACATCCCCCACCCTTGGATTTCTTAACCTCTTACTGGGTAGAATTGGGTCACATGTCTATTCTATGATTGGTCACCAGTAAAGAGGATCACAATCATGATGGTGAGTGTCTATATTGACTTAGGACCGGCTAATCTTCCGAAGCACTGCTTCATTTATTTTTCTCACTCTACCCTCCTAGTGTGAAGGGCATAAAAATCAATCCCTTTCCCCAAATATTGCTATATCCTATTTCCTCTTTTTCTTCTTTTGGTTCCACACTTCCATTTGAGGTGAAATCTGTACATTTCCCTACTTCCACCAGTGTGTATCAGCTTCCATTCTGTTACAGGGTAGATTTAAAAGGTCTTCCAACACGCTCATGTATGTGAAGGCGGTCATACCATGAGGACGCTGTGCTCATCAGTGGATATCACTGATGAGTTCATTATCTGAATTTGCTCTTAGGAGATGGGGCCTGGTTGGAGGTGAGTCACTGGAAGTGTGACTTGTAAGCGTGGATGCTTTTCCTCAGCTCCTGCTTCCTCTATCTGCTTCCTGGTTGCCGCGGGATGAGCAGCCTCCCGCCACCATGCGTTTGAGCGATTTCTGCCTTAGAGCCCAACAAAATGTACTGAATTCGTTGGAAACCATGAGCCAACATAAACCCCTCTTCCTTTAAGTTGTAGGTGTTGAGTATTGTGTGTCCTGTAAAGAGAAAGTTGACGAATACCCATTCCTTCTGCCCCATTCCCTCTCTGAAATGCCATCCCAGCGTCCCTCTTCGGGAGCCCAGACCACCACTTTTATGCTTCGCTCTTCCTCGTTATAAATGGTTTCTCAGGGAACTAGCTTCAAGGAAAGTCAGAAGGCTTCCCACAGATTTTTAAGAAATTTTAGAGACCACAACTACCTATATCTCTTTGGCTGTCCCCTCCCCAGAGGACACGTTCTCATAGAGAAGTGAGTCAAAAATTGATCACTTTCTTACAAGTTTCTTCTCTTCATTCCCCCACCCTAGACTTACTTCCTACTTCAAGAATCTACAGCCATAAATGCCTTCTAGACACCTTTCTACTTCTGCTGATGTTCTGCTTTGTGTGTGTGTGTGTGTGTGTGTGTGTGTGTGTGTGTGATACTAGGGAGATCAGATCCAGAGCTTCTCACTGACCTACACCCCCAGACTCTTTTTCTTTCTTTTATTTTGAGACAGTCTTGTTAAGAGTCTAAGTTGCCCAAGCTGGGTTCCAACTGGGGATCCTTCTGCCTCAGCCTAACAGAATGCTGGGATTATAGGCCTGCACCACCAGGGATGATGACTTCTTTTTGGGTGATTCTTCCAGTGGGTTTTGCAGAGTTTACCTTCTTTCTCCCTCGCTATGTTCCTTGCTCACCTTCTTCCTGCGCGAGCCCAGACGTTGGCTTGTTCTTGTTTCTTCCCAGGATCCAACTGAAGCAAATCCACCTCTGTTGCCCTGCAGCACAGCTGCCCTCGTCCCAGGACAGGGCACATGCACAGCCTGAGAGGCCACTTGCTCAGCTCTGCAATGGCTCTGGTCACAGTGATGCATTCAACTCAGGAAAAGGCAGCCTGGCATCCCTGTCCTCCTCTGACAGGTGAACTACCTAGAAGTCTCACCACTCTCCGCCTTCAGTGAGAATGAATTGGGACCGCTCTTCCAATTTCTCGGTAACTTCCTGGGTAGCTTCCCTGGGGACTTAAAGCTCCCCTTATCCTACCAGTTCCCTGGAAGCTGAAGCAGGTGGATCCTGCCTCCTCTTTCTCCTTGGACTGTGTAGGTTTTTGTGAAACCAGAATTTCCTTCTGAGAAAGTTTCTCTTGAAAGCTTTTAAAACCACACTCGGTTTATTTAGTATTTAATTAAATGAAATTAGCATATAATTAATAAGATAAATATATGTATTGCTAATAAACTTCATTTTCTCAAATCTTCATTCAGGCCAGTCAGCAAATTGGCTGTTTGACCCCTATCAGGAGAAGAGAATCTCCTTCTCTTATTCGGAGGACCTGAGCCTCTTTAACCCAGAGACTCTGCCTAATTTCGCACCTGTCACAGCTGGAGATGATGACTTTTCACACACACACACACACACACACACACACACACACACACACACACTTCCACCTTTATCTTCGGTTTGTATTTCCCAAAGAAACAAAACTATGGATTGATGTTCTGGCCTAAGCCTGCTATTGACCTCTCTACTCACATGCCTGCCTTGTTTTGAGCCAAGCAAACTCTGGTTTCCTTACACTGTGCCCTGCCCTTCCCTCCAACTCCTACACTCGCCCTGGCTCTCCTCCTTTTCCTAGACTTTAGGGCCTACAGTGTGGTCTCCCCCGTTGGAGCAAGATTGTAAACCTAACTTCATTGGGATCCGGCTGCATAACACAGGCATTTCCCTACACTGGATGAGACTGTTCTCTAACTCATATGTTCTCAGCCAGAGAAATATTGTCCCCCAAAAGGTAACATAAGGTCTTAGGAAGCAAAAAAAAAAAAAAAAATCTTACAAGGATTTACATCTTCCAAAAAAGCCACACACATAGACACACAACACATTTGTTGTACTGAAGTTTCATGAGCAGAGAAACGGAAGTTGCTATGTAGAAAAATACACGTATTCAAAAAGTCTGCCTGAGAGAATAATGATGCAAAAATTTAGAGAAATCATAATCAATTCGTTGTAATTAAATGGTATGGCTATTAATAGCTCATACTAAGTAGGTTTGGTGCCCGTGATGAGGCAGGTTTCCTTTTGCAGTTGGAATATGGGTATTTCTGGTCTGCCGTGGGAGATCCAATCTGGTTTGACTCTAACCGTTACTCCCAGAACCCCTGCCCATGCAGAGATCGCCTCACCCACTAGTGAATCTGACATGGGGGGAGAGGTGATACTGCACCACCCACACATACTCCCATCCCCATTGCTCTGCCACCCTCCCCTTCAAGTTCACAGGACACAGGGCAGAGCCCCTGAATCTGGCCTCCACTCCCTGACAGCTCCCTTCCCTTGGCTTCTGGGCGGACATGGTTCAACACCTTCCAGTACCACCTAACCGCCTGTTCTAAACTCCGAGGACTTCTCACTCCCCTCCTGACTGACTGGGTAGGGGTGCTGGGTGATGTCTAGGAACAGCACCCAGTTATTCTGCCTCTAATTTTCACGATAAGCCATGGAAGTGGCTTCACGCTCCTGTTCTTCGTGGCTTTCTTTAGAAGACAAGGTTTTAACTCCTTTTCTGCTTTGGGTCTGCTTTGGGACCCCTTTTCTTTGATGTCCCAGGGGATTCTACAGCACCTCTGTTTCCTTTTGTAGACCCATCTTCTTAGCTGCTGCTGTGGTGAATGCCTTGGGCAAGGTAATGAGCTGTGGGACAGAGGGACAGCCCATGCCTTTCTCTCTGCCCAGGGACCCAGTGACAATACATCTCTCCCTCCCCCTGCAACTCTGTTTTCTACCCGGCGCCAGTTCTCATTCTCCCAGGAAGAAAGCAAACCCTTCGAAACCTGACCAGTAACACCGTTGTTGTTTCAAGCCCAGCCATCGACACACAAGGGAGTTCAGTAATGCTTTGGCAGTGAACCTGCCTGTGTGCAAACAGTGGCCGGCATCTCTCCAGTTGTCTCACTTGAAAGGGTGGCACTGACCAGGTGTTTCTTATGTACCACCCTTAGTGAGAAATACAAACGTAATGACCACATTTCTGCGAAAATAGCTCATAAGACCATCCATCTGTCTTTGCAGTAACCTGAAGTCAACCGTGCTAATGATCTTAATTAATCCATGTTTTCAAGAGGGTTTCTTTGCTGGGAGGAGAATGTACCAGTGCAGGTAGTTATCCGGCTCACCTCTCATTCTAGTTCTTTTCCTGGCTTGTTTACATCTGTCCTGGTCATACTGAATCTTCTCACTTTGGAGGTTTACTTGGGCCCTTGGTGCATAGCTGAATGGTTGGGGGCTTGGGTTCTGGAGTCCACTAACCCTAGGTTCTAGCCCTTCCCTCTGCCACTTACCTACTTCTTTAAACATGCACAAACTCTGGGATCTCAGGGAAGACACTTCTTGCCCTGGGCCACCCTTCATCCATAAAATATACACATATGAATATGTGTATCCCTACATGTGTATGAAAGTTCTGTTACTTATATAATTAGCTAACACATGTAAATTCAGTACTTGGGATTGAATCCAGGGCCTTCACACTGAGCTACCATTCCAGTTCTTTTCTGACTTTTTTTAGTTTTGAGGCAGAGTCTTCCTCAGGCTGGGCTTGAACTTTTGATCTTTCTGTCTCAGACTCCTAGAGCGTAAGCATTATCGGGGGTATGCCGCCATGCCTGGCTCATGTGGTAAATCTGGCTTGTAACCCAAGACAATGCCTGTTCACTCAGTGTAGCCCCATGAACCAGCAATATTGCCTGCATGTGACAACGACAGTATCCACCATATAGTTGCCAAGACAGAAGATCACATCACCTCCTTGAGTTGGGTTCGCTATTAATTTCATTCCTGTAGCCCAGACCCAGCATGAGCATCTGGGTATCTCACAGTTAATCTCCTCCTCTTCAAAGTCTCAGTCTTTACACTTCTATCTACCACATTTGCCATGCAGGAAAATCAAAGATTAAAAACAAAAACCATAAAGAAAAAAACATTCTTTGTTTGTTTGTTATCAAATTTATTTGGATAATTTTTATTCTGTCATGGTTCATAATCACCCCTAAAGATCTGAATTTGTTGAGCCATGGGAACTTTCTAGAAAAGTCCATATGAGGGAGGGCAGTTTGTTCACTTGGCCCTGGATTCCCCAGCACCACTGCATGATGGGTGGTAGGAGCTTCCTGCCTCTCCTGTCCCAAGCTGTGGGCAGCTCCTCCTGCCCCTGGGCACTGCCCTTGCTCTCCCTTCCCTCAGGAAAACACGAAGCTCACCTGCAGCCCTGGAGGCGTGTGGCCCTCCAGAGAAGTCTCTTGCCCAGACAACTTCCCAGAACTGGATCTGGGATGTGAGGGAGGACTGGAAGGGGGGTGAGATCATGTGCTGGCTCCGATAAGCACCTCCTTGCTCTACCCCCACCCCCCACCCAGCCACATCCTGCCTGCCTGGAGCCAGGCTCTATCCTGGGGTCAACACACCTCTCTGTGCCTCTCACCCCAGAGGACCTCTATTTCAACACAGGCCACTGGGCCACTAAGCTGCAGCCCTGCTCAAGCTCAGCCCTGGTCTCTAAGTGGGACAGTCCTTTGCCAGCCCTTCTGCTCCATCCCTGACCTTCAACTCCACACTTATCTCTCGACTCCCCGTGCTCCAGCCCCCAGTCAACCTCCCCAGCAGCTGCTGAAAATTGGCTTGGAACCTAGATGACGAAAAATAGTAGACGAGAGGATCGACACAGGCGTTCAGCGTGCTAAGGAGCAGCACGTAGCTCCTCCAGGCCGGGCTCTTGCCCTGCACGTAGCCCACCACGTGGGACACATTGAAGGGCCCAAAGCAGACAAGAAAATTGAGCAGCGTGGCCACCACCAGCCCCACCACCCTCCTGTGCCGGCGCCGGCTGGCACCCCTGCCAAGGGTCCATACCAGGCGGCTGTAGCAGTAGCTGGTGATGAGCAGGGGCACCCCAAAAAGAACCACAGCCATCTCCAACCGGACCGGCAGGAGAATGGCCAGCTGGTGCTCCCCAAATTCCAGGTAGCAGGTTCCATTGGTACCTTGGATGTTGGAGGAATTCCCCACAAATTCAATGACGTAGACCACACTGCAGTGAGCAGTGGCCAGAAGCCAGCAGACGCCACTGACCAGCACTGCCTGGGCTAGCCTCGGCCGGGTCTTGTACCACAGAGGGTAGGCCACGCTCAGGAAGCGCTCGATGCTCACTGCGGCCAGGAAGAGGGAAGAGAGGTAGGTGGTGGTGAAGAAGAGGAACCCGGAGATGGGGCAGAAGACGTAGGGCAGGGGCCAGCGCATGCCGTTGGCCGCCTCCACCATGCGGAAGGGCAGGAAGAGCAGCAGCAGCACGTCGGACACGGTCAGGTTGAGCAGGAGCACATCCACAGCCACCGGGTGGCGCCGCAGCTTGCCCACGAAGATCACCAAGGCCAACAGGTTGAGGGGGAGCCCCACCAAGAAGGCCAGGAGATACACGGAGAAGAAGAGCCAGTGGTTGCCCAGGAAGAAGGACCAGTCTGGGTTTGCCTCCATCGTCACGGCCGCTGGCGTGGGGCAGATATGGAGGGAATAGCCTGGGAGGGGGGCTCCCTGTCCCTCTCCAGGACTCATCAGCCAGAAGCCTTGTCACCAGGGTCACCCCTGCACATCCCCACATGCTCTCCCTGGCAGGCTCCCGCCCCCTGCCTGCCTTCCCCAGCAGGGCCAGCCTGCCTGCCTTCCTGATCCTGCCCTGGCTCCTGTCACTGTCTGGAAGAATAAAGTCCCAAGGTGCTCCCCCCGCCGTCCCCTGAGCCCCACGCTCACCGGCTTATGTCACAGCCCACGCGCTCTGCCGTGCAGCACCTTGCCGCCTCCTGCAGACCAAGTGCGGTGAGCTATTTATTTGCAGAAATGATAAAGACCTGGCAGCGCCCGTGACGTCATTCATGTGAAGCAATAGCACACAAGATGCCCTGAGCTCCATTCCTGGGGCTGCATCAGTATGCAAAAGGAAGCACAGATGCCACAACTGCGCCTGGCGACTTTGTTTGCCCTCCTCTCCTCTCTGCTGAACTCCTGTCCGTTTCTCCAGAATGGCACTTTTCCAGTTTGCCTTGTTCAGGCAGGTGCCAAAGGTCTGGGCTCTGGGCTCGGTTGCTTCTCACTTTGTAATTTGGGGCTAGTGACTTAAATTCTCAGTGTCTCCCTCCCTCATCTATAAAAAAAAGGAATAATTACAGAAATAAGATTATAGGTTAAGATATTAATCCCTGCCGAGTGTCTGGAATAGAGCCTGGCATGATTCCTGCCATAGTCCCTGGCATACAGCAGGCTTGTCACTGAGATGAGGATGATGGTGGAGGTGGTGGTGGCAGTGATGGTGGTGGCCATGGCTGTGACACCAGCAGCTACCTGTTGCCAGTGGTTCGGGATCCGTAGCAGAAGCTCTACTCCTTAGGGTGTCACTGTTCCACGTCACAAAGTCACAGTGGGAAGGTGATATACCTTGCTAAGTACCACCAATAGGGTTCAAAGCTTCAGAGATCATGTATTTGTCCACTTAAATATGTACACAGCTCAGTGATAGACCCCCGGACACTCACTAGGATGGCTGTCAGAAAAACACCGGCCAACATTGGGCCACCTGGGAAGCTCCTGACTCGCCTCTTTTCTCCTATGGTGGCCGAAGGAGGCGTGGTACAGCTGAAAGGGGCATAGTTTGGCTAACAACCGTCATGCTACCCTCCCTTGCTTCCTTTTGCTCCCCCTCTGTGCTGCCCCCTTTGGATGAACTGAGGTAACTTGCCTCAGTGTCCTCCCAGGTGACTGTGTGGCCACTTCCCGGGCTACCACAGGAGATGGAGCTCAGGCCCTTCCCCTACTCTACCACTCCATTCGCTGCTGTGGCCTCTTTGAAAAAAGTGGCAGGAAACCACCTTCATGTGGCACAGGTCAGGAAGGGAATTCAGGCTCAGCGTCAACACCCCCAACCTCCCCAAGCCCAGTGGGAAGGCTCTCTGCTTCAACCTCAGTACCCCCAAAAACAAAGGTAAATGCAAATTTATTACGAGACCCAACAATTTCAGTAGAGTTATTTACTTAAGATAAGCAAAGACATCCATGCACACAAAGGCTTTCTAATAAATATTCATAACAGCGTTAGTCATAGTAGCCAAAAAAGGGGATAGATCACCACTAGCTACCGGACAGGTAAGCGAGCACTGCACATCCGTACAATAGAATTCTATTTGACAACAAAAAAACAAATGGACGATGCGCACCAACAACCAAAAACACTATGCTCAGTGAAACACCCCAGGCATAAAATACCATATCTTATATGATCCCATTTATATGAAATTCCCAGGATAGACACATTTAGAGATGGAAAGATTTGTTGTGAGCCTGGGGGCTGCCTATGGAAAGGCAAATGAACTCTAAATGGACACATGATATCTTAGTGGGGGGTGAAGGGCTCTAAAACTAGACTTTGGTAAGGGCTGCACGTACATTTACTATGACTCACTGACTCATGGGTAAATCTCATGATATGTACATTATATTCCAATTAAGTTGTTAAAAGCATGGCAGTGAACCACAACAACAGCATGTCTTGCTGTCATTTTGCTTACGGTGGGTGGGAGGGTAGAGTTGGAGGATCTGTAGTAAAGACACGAGTAGCAAACAGGCAAAAAGATGTAGAAAGCATCATAGGCAGAGGGCGGGGAGGCACACAACTTTATCTTCTAAGGGAGCTGGTAGAAGGTTTAGGGCTCGGGGAGGGTGAGGGAAGCTGGGATGGGTCACTCCGGGCCTTTCACGCCTCAGAAAGGAACTGAGTTCTTGCCTATATGGCAAAAAAGGACAAGTACCTGGAGCAGTGGCCCAGCATCCAGCAGGGGCTCCAAGGCAAGCTTTGATTAAAATTCTCCAGCATCACCACTGCGTAGGAGCCACGCTTACTTCTGGATTCCACAGAAAATTACTTAACTACTCAAGAACGTATATATTTATATTTATAAAAAAAGGAGCAGAGAACTTCTCATGGAGAGCTATTATTTGGAGGCCCTCATTCATTTAACAAACACGGACTGAGCATGTGGCCTGTGCTATTCTCTCTTGCAGGTGCTAGACACTGACTAAAGCAAAAATCCTCACACTTACGCACCTTTAGGCATGTAAAGAGATTATCCATATAAATCAGCTGGGGCATGCCTGCCGTGTGGCTATCACTGATGCTCCTACATGTTGATGGCAGTGCTGTCTGAGTCCTAGTTTGGCCGAGTCAGAGCAGACGCCCACGTATCTGTCTCCTTTGTGGCCACTTTTCTCTGCTCTCCCCCTTGGAGGCTGGGGTGCCACCCCCCACGCTCTGAAAATGCACCAGCAGTGCAGGTGTCCACGCCACGCCCCAGTTTTTCCAGACGTCCCCTGATACCTGGAGATCCTGCTTGGGAGGATTAGATCTCACCTCCAACCTTTTCTTGCCGTAGGCCCTAGAGAAGCTTCCTTAATCTCCGAAAATGAAGTCAGTAGTATACCTGGCCCTGGCACTGTAGCTACCTCATACTGGGCCTTTGGGTAGAAGAGGACGAGGCTCCCTTCCCCGGAGCACTGCTCAGTGCCACCAAGTGCCACTGCTGGAAGAGTTGGTGGTGGTGCTTTTGTTCAAGCTGGAGCAAGATGCTTCTTGCCTTGAATGGTACAAGGCAGGTCCACGCTGGGTGAGCCAAACTGGCTGGCACTTAGTGTTAGCTCTGCCTGCCTGGTGCCTGCCCGTCTGTAAAGTCGTCACCTGGCTAAGAACTGTGGGAGTCAGGCTCAGGAGCACGGTGTGGTAGGGAGTCCCAGGTACTGAGAAGACTGAGGCAGGGGGATAGCTTGAGTCAGCCTGGGCCACATGGGACCAAAAAGAGGTGTGTGTGGGGAGGGAGAGAGAGAGAGAGAGAGGAAGAAAAAGAAAGAAAAACAGATGGGGAGAGTTGTCTGAAGATGAAACGAAACAGTACTCATGGTAAAGCACTCAGCGTGATCTCTGTCACCTACTGGAAATTCCACAGGGCTTGCAAACGTCATGCGTGTAACTTCATCTCTTCCACAGAATCTTTCCTCGCATCTTTCTCTTTGCAGCTCGGATGCTGCCCCCTTGTGAGTTCAAATGGTAGGACAGCATCATATCTCGCATACCGCCTCCTCTCCAGAAATTAAAATGCTCCTTGAAGTGTATCAGGAGTGTGCTTTCCTCTGGATTAGAAGCCAGCGTCCCACCTCTGTCCTGTGAGCACAAGGCCTGCCTCCGTGTGGTCCAGCAGCGGCCTGGCAGTAAGGTCACAGGTGCGGGGCAGAGGCCGGAGCCAAGCTCCTCGTGCCAGGCAGGTGTGCCGCGCCTGTGCCCGGCTCCTGGCCTCCGCTCTTCCCCCTTGACAGGGTGCTGTCCTCTTCGGGCTCCGCCCTTCCCCTGAGCTGCCCCAGGCAAGGCCGCCCTACGGTCTGGGCAGAGCAGCCCCGCCGGCGTCCTGGAGGAGCCACCATGCCCTTCATGCCAGCAGCAGCTGCTACTTCTGGGGTGGCCCCCCTTGCGTTCTCGCTGCCCGGATGATCGCCCGGCCAGGATCTGTCCCCAAATAGCCAGTCACTAGCGGATTCAGTACCACGCTCCAGGCCCCCGTGATGAGCCCCAGCTTCCTCCAGGGGCCTCCCGTGCTGGGGTTCAGGAAGCTAGCCACATTGGAGGCGTTGTAGGGCCCCAGGCAGAGCAGCTGCGTGAGCAAGGCCCCACCAGCCACCCACGCTGCCCTCAGCTTTCGCCTGTGGCTCAGGCCCGAGTGGGCCAGTGCGCGGAGGCAGCCCACGTAGCAGAAGGCCGTGATGACCAGGGGCAGGAAGAATAGGAGGAGAGAGAAGCTGAGGCGGGCAGGACCCGCGGAACTGGGGTCCCAGGCCTCCAGGCAGACGGGGGAGCCGTTAACCGGCGTGTTGATGCCCAGGGAGCTGGTGGTGTTGTCCAGCCAGCCCCCCGGAGCCTCCAACACAAGCACCAGCCCCAGATGGCAGAGGACGAGGGCCCACACCGCCACGCACACGCACCAGGAGTAGCGCGGCCTCCGCAGGGCTTGGTAGCCCAGGGGGAAGGCGGCTCCCAGGTACCGCCCGGCGCTCAGAGCGGCCAGGAAGCCACCACCGGCATAGAGCGGGGAGAAGTGGGCCAGGGCGAAGACTGGGCAAAGCGCCGCCGGCAGGGGCCAGGCCCCCTGGGCCAGCGCTTCCACCGCCTTCAGGGGCAGAGAGATGGCCAGCAGGAGGTCAGAGCAGCCCAGGTTGAGCGCGTAGACCAAGCTGGGGGTGAGGCGGATCCTCGCGTGGACAGCCGCCCCTCGGATGGCCAGCAGGTTGAGTGGGAAGCCCAGCACGAAGGCGGCCACGTAGAGGGCGAAGGAGAGCTGCGGAGGCAGGTCCATGGAGGCAGGGCTGCTGGCCGCGTCGCTCCGTGTCCCACCTGCTCCGGAGGGGAGGAGCTCCTTGCGCTGGCTTCTGCACCACCCGGAGTATGAGCAGCCAGCCTTGGAGACAGCAGAGGCGGCCCCCAGAAGGAGGCAGTGGAGACTGGATCAGAACCGCGTCATCGCCTCTTACAACGAAGGGAGCGATTTTGGCGTGACCCGGAAAGACAGGGGCAGGTTGCAGTCCCAGAGGAGGGGCAACCTCTCTACTCCTACGGCTGGGGGGGGGGGGGGGGGGGGAGGGGACAAAGGACAGGGAGACGGGGTTCAGAGCTGGGGAGGGGTAGGAGGGGTGACAGCAGCTGAGAATGGGAGCCTGACATCTGAGTCTGGTTCCTGCCCCCATGTCCCTGCAAGAGGAGCTGTTCTCCCTAGTGGGGAGAGCAGGTGGGACCCCGACCCCAGAGGAGGAGAAGCTGGGGTTGGGATATAAGCTGCACTTGGCAAGGAGCGGGAAAAGGGAGGCCCCAGGGGAGAGTCCGGGGGCAAGCCAGGTCCCATCGGTGTCGAGGAGAATGATCTTAGCGGACTTCAGAAGTCACCCTGGGCGGGAGGACCTGGGTGTCTGGGGGACAGTTGGTGGAGAAGGGAGCTTCAGAAAGAGGGACTCACCTGTTGGCACTGCCAGACGTCTCTGAGGTCAGCAGTCCCCTCACCAGGCTGCCAGAGGATGCCCCAACTGGGCAGTGAGCCGGAAGGGAGAGAGAGGAGTGGCAGGGCCATTAACCTGAGCTCAGCCCTAGCAGCTTGGATGAGCAGCTAATGGGCCATCCCAGGCTGGAACCGAGGCCAGGCTGCAGGAGGCCGGGTCTAAGAAGATGCGGGAATACAGAAGTGAGCGAGTCGGGAATGAAGGTTTTGTCTAGTAGGGCAAGGTGGGTCTAGCTGGTGTCTTGAAGGGGCAGAGCCCCGGAGGTTCAGACAGAGCACAGTTTTGTGCCCCACCCCCTCCACTGCCTGCTCAGTCTTGCCTATGGGGCCAGAGCTTCCCTACTGCTGGATGAAAACATGAGAGAACCGCAGGCTTTGTTGCCCACCCCTGGGTAATGAAAAATAACCCAGTGACCTCAGCCACCCAAGCCATCAGCATATGATAACACCCACATGAGACAGTGACAGGGTCATTCCAAACAAAGTTTGTACTGGATACAGACACCTTTTTTGTCTTCTCCTACTCCTTCCCCTTTTGGTTTGGTGACAGTGGCTTCTGACCTTATGTATGGGACAGTGGCGTCTGACCTTTGCAGTTTTGATAGAAGGCAGGAGAAGAAAGAAGCAGGCAAAAGCTAATTCTCTTCTGGTTAGCCCTGGAGGTAGCTAGTCTGTGATTCCCCCATCACTCTCTCTCTCTCTGCTACATGGATGTCCAACTGTCTCCTCCATGGGGCACTTGAGTGGGGACATTGGGCAGTACTCTCTGGGAAACGGTGGTGCCCCTAGTGGACTGCTTAGGGTGTTTCATTCAGCCCTGCAAATCTGGTTCACCTCCCCTTGGTCATCACTTTCTTCTTAGGAAGACCTCCTAAACAAGATTCAAAATGGCCTCAGACTGGCTCTCTCTTTCAGGTGTGGACCACAGTGGCCAATGAAAAGGAAATGGAATGTGGTGGCACGTTCCCATAATCCCAACACCTGGAAGGCTGAGGCAGAAGAATTGCAAGTTTGAGACCAGCCTGGTCCACATGGTGAGGATCTGTCACCCCACCTCCACCTCCCTCCCCAAGAAAGAAAAACAGCTCTCTATATTCGTGATTTTCTATCTCTATCTATGACTGTGTTACAATGTCTCTCTCCCTGTCTTTACGTCTGCCTCTCCTCTTGTCACTTTGGGTTGACATCAAATCTCTCAGTTTCAGATTTCTAAGGGAGCCCTCTGCCCCCTTCTGAATTCTGAGTCACCCATTCCCCCATAAATAAGCTCCACTCACCAAGCCTTATGACAGAGCCAGTGGATTCTCAGAATAGATATTAAAAACTCCCTCCAAGGCAAGTGTCAAGTTTCCCCTTTTAACGTTAGAGTCACGACCTTAGCCTGCCTCCCTTCCAGCGCCGTGGCAGATATCGCACTTGAACACAGAACAGCTTGCCATCTGCTGCTCAGTAATTTGTATTTTGAGAAACTGGAGGAATTGAGGAAAGAATCAGAGAGCCCTGTGACAAGTGACAAATGCTGGGGAGACGAGAGGAGCTCTAGAGAGGCAGAGGGTCTTCCAGATCTCTGCTCTGGCCTACCACCTGGTAGTAAGTTCCCTTCCCGGTGTCGTTTGCTCAGAGGAGCCTCCTGATCCTTCTATCTGAACTCACACCTCCCTTCCCTGTATGGGTCCTTGTGTTCACTCAGAGCACCATGACTCTGTGAGGCCTTGTTAGCCAGCTTCTCTGCTAGAATCTTGGCTCTCTGAGGGTGCAGATTTCGGTCCTCGTTGCCTGCTGCATGGGGCTCTGGGTGCTGGAGGCTGCTGAGATCTGAGGCTGGGTGGAGGGCTGCCTGGAGTCCTGGGCCTCCGAATTTCCTGGCCACCTGCTCTTCACGCCTCAGCAGTGCCTGTTGACAGCCACATCTCATGGTCAATGGCTCATAAAGTAGGTATATGTCAGCAGCTGGCTCGGAGACAGGATGGGAAGGCAACTCATGGTTGCTGGGAGCCCGAGCCAGATCTCTGCAGACTTGGGGCTGCCTTCAGCTCTGTCCAGGGGACTCTGCCCTGCGAGTCTTTGAGGACCCAATAGACTAGACTAGAGATGCCCAAGAGTGCTTCTATGTCTTACCTTTTTGTAAGCCAACCTCTGGCTGTGTGCTGGTTGAGGTCAGAGCTGCTCAGTAAATGTTTGGTATATGAGAGAACAAAGGGCTTATTTTGGGTACAGAAATCCCAAAGCCCCTTTCTCTCATTGAAACAATTCTCAAAGCCCCACCTTCCTCCAGAGCCATTAACAGTCGTCACAAGAAGTCAAGCTGGGGACAAAGTGGATTGCCGGGGATATCGATGCCTCGTTCTGCCATAGTTTCAAAAAAATTACCATTCTGGGACTCAGCAGAAATGGGAAGGGAAGGCAGGAAGAGAGGTGACATTTTTGGAGAACTAGTATGTGCTAGGAATTGTGTAATCACCCTTGATTACGGTTAACCACGTTTCCTACCCTCTAAACAGAAGGGACCTCAGGCCTTGGGCTAAGCAGGTAAAAAAGTGTAGAGAGCTTAACCAGAGCCGTGGAGGGGCTGGGAACACCTAGCTGGAAAGTCTGAATCGGTGAACACAGCAGGGACCCAAGAAACAGAGGTGACAGTGAGTAACAGGACAGGTAGGGAGTTTCTCGGTGCAGCTGGCCTTCAAGAAGTCCTACAGCAGCTGTGGGTGTGGATGAATTCAGTTAGGTCCCCTTTTGAGACCAGTGATAAGTAATGAGTCAGCTCTCTCTCTCTCCTTTTTAAAAATACATGCTTCAAGAAATCTAAATAAAAGATGGGATTTTTTAAAAGTGACTTTTGGTTTCTGTGTTAGGTCTTCTGTGATGGTAGCCTACAGAAGACCAGACCCACCTGCCTATTCCGTTTCCAGAAGATAAATAAATTAAAGAGGGCGGAGATCGTAGCTCAATTTGGAGGCCTAGACTCAATCCCAAGGACCCCAAAGATCAAGTGATATCTTGATCCACCTGCATGGTTCAAAGGCGCATCTCCCCTTACAGATGCTGAAACTGAGGCTTGGGTGGCTTGGAAAAATCTGCCAAGATCTGTGGCTGGTTGAGGAGAGGGATCAAGATTCAAGCTCATGCTGGGCTGGCAGCAAAGTCTGCAGCCAGACAGTGGAGCTAGTCACAAGAGGACCGTGACTCTCTTTCCTGCTCACCGTGCCCCACCATGCCGTCCCACATCCCAGTTCCCACTCTGACTCCACAGATGAGGAAGCACTTGCTGCATTTTAGAAGTCGCATCTGAGAGATGTTTATTGCTTGGCTTGTTGCATGTGACACGTGTCCACATCGTTCTGTCTGCTCAGTCCCCAGGACCCCGCTGCAGTGCTGTCCTCTTTGTGGACAGCCAGCTTGCTTGTAGATGTGTGTCTGGAGGAGACACCGGCTGGGACAGTGCCTCTTCCTACCTCCTTTCTGTCCTTCTGTGGGACTTCCCTCAGGAGCAGAGAGAGAAGACAAGTGGGTGGAAGTAGAGGGGTCAAAAGGATGGGAAAGGGAAGGGAAAAGTCAGTGGCACGTCTGTCCCAGTGGGGCACACGGCCACCTGGGGGACTGGGCTGGGGAGGGGGTACGTAGGGTCACAGGGAGTTGCACAGTGTGTGGGTGTACAGGTGCGTTTCTGGGTAAGGGCAGGACCATAGAGAGAGGCAGGCCTTTTGGAGGGTCAGGATTACCATCTGAGAAAGAAGTCTGCCTCTGCGCCAGCACAGGGTTCTCCGCAGTGGGGTATTTGCATGTGTATGTTTGTATGTGTGTGTGTGTACAAGGAAGAGGTCCTGTGATGTAGGAAGGACTGGAGATGCTCTGGAACTTCTGTGGCCCTTCTGCCGGGACACCTTCACTATAGCTGCTTCCTCCGTCAGTGCTTGAGGGTCACGTACTCCACGTCTTCCTGTGCCTGGGGCCTCTTGCCAGCCCCAAACTGAACCAGCTCTGAGTAATGAATTCCCTCATCTTCCAGAAGATTTGGAGTCACGTTTTCGTAGTCACCCTGAGAAAGTCATGTTGTGGTAAGCCTGGCCTCGCAGTGGCCAGCCTGCCACTGTCCGCTTCCCAGCCAGGCTCTCCTGATTCCACTTGGGTGGCCGAAGCCCATGCATCGTCCTCTTGTCCAGAAATCAACAGGGCTTGGCACCTCTGGTATGGAGGTACCTGCACTGGCTCTAATCGCAGTGCCAAGGGCTATGGTTAGAGTGTGTTCCTCAAATTTCATGGGATGGAAACTTAATCCCCCAATTCATATGTTAATAGTATTTGGAGGTAGAACCTTTGGGAGATTATTAAGTTAATGGGTTAACAGTTTAAGGAGAGATGAAACTGAGTTCTCAGCTGAGCGTGTAATCCAGGCTGGTATTAGGCATGTAATTCTCAGCAGGGTCTGTAACTCCAGCACAATGGAAGAAGGAGGTGGGAGGATTGAGGGTCTGAGCCCAGCCTGGACATCTAGCAACTTAGTGAAATGGTGTATCTCAAAGTAAACAATAAAAAAAGGTTGGTGATATAGCTCAATGTGAAGGTTCTGGGATCAATTTATAGTACCACAGGAAAGAGAGAGAGAGAGAGAGAGAGAGAGAGAGAGAGAGAGAGAGAGAGAGAGAGAGAGGGAGGGGGAGGGAGCGAGGGAAGGAAGGAAGTCTCTGGCATGACCCCTCTCACCGCACGATTGCCTGCAATACCTGAGACTCTGGAAGTTACCCACCAGCAAGAAATTCCTAACCAGGTACAACCCCTTAATCTTGGACTTCCAGAACCATGAGCCAGAATAAACCTCTTTTCTTCATAAATTACCTGGTCCCAGGTATTTGGTTATCATAAAACAGACTGAAACAACAATCTTCTCCGAACAACACCCCCTCTGCCACCTGGGATGCCTGCCGAGTGCTCCGCACACACGGAGCTCCTGGCTGAGACCAGGCCTCAGGGTTTTCAACTTCCCACAGCTCTGCCCTCTTACCACACCACGCCTCTGCACCACTGAATACGTGACCGTGCCGTCTTCTTTTGGGAGCGGTCCCTGGGTTTCTGAAGTCCCCGCATTTCTATGAGGGAGAGTGGAGGGGTGGCCACAGATGAAGCATTTCCCCTGAACTTTCCTCCTTCTGGGATCTCCCTTACAGCCCCACAGCACCCCAACCTCTGCCTCTTAGGGGAAAACAACTGGCTGTCTCTCAAGCACCCAGCAAGGGATGTCAGTACGAGGCTGTGCCTGACGCGAGGGGGCAGGCTGCACAGGAGCTGGCCCCCTCCACATCCCTTCCGGGAGCGGGTGTCACCCCTGGGACCCTCAGTACCCAGTTCTCTGCGTGTTGGTCTCGGGAAAGCGCAAGGCGGCGTAGCTGACGCTGTCCTCTATCACGGGGTTGTAGCACCCCAGGGAGGCGGGGCCTTCTGAGCGAGGGGCCCTTCTAACCTGGGAGGGAGGCAGTGTTGCAGCTCATTCCCTCCCCAGGCCTCTGATCTCCCCGAGCACTTTCTGTTCCCCTCTTCACCTGGGGTCCTCACTTGGCCTGCATTTCCTACCTTTTTATTCCTCACAAAGAAGCTCTGGCCACTGCAATTTTCCTGAAGGCCCTGCTGGCTCTGTGTCCTCTTCCAGCTGTGGAACAAAGGCTCAGGGAGGGTTAAGGGGATGAGACAGGAGCCTGTGGGTTCCACAGGCCAGAGGTGGTGTTGGTGGAGGCAGAGGAGGGAGAGGCAGGAACAGGACAGGAAGCGGGAAGCACCCAGCGGGGCAGAGGGAGAGCTCACCTTTGGTGAATCTTCATCCCCCAGATGGCCAAGATGAGGATGGCCAGGCACAGCCCCATCCCCACGGCCACTCGCCTGCCAATAGTCTCTGGGCTGTCTAGTAGAGAAAAGAGAAAACACGCTCGCACCGCTCTGTGGCCTTCGCCTGGAACACACGCTCCCTGTCCTGCTGTCTGCAGCCCTGGTCTTGCACCTCTTGTCCTCAAATGTGGGACAGCGATGCAGAGAAAGAAGTCCCTGCCCTTGGGGCCTCCCGGTAGGAGCAAAGGGCTGAGTCTCCCTGGCAGCAGCCCACATGTTATCCTCAACCCAGTAAACAGGTGCAACTCTCAGGATGGTCTGGCCAGAACACTGACCTCCAACCCAGCAGTTCCAGGTGGGATGTGGACCCCCTGCTTGTCCCTGCAAAGGTTCCCCGGAGAAAAAGCCCGCACTCCTCAGCCTTGAGAAGGGCACCAGGGACGGGGGGTGGGCACACGGGACAGCCCCCAGGAAGAGGTAGGGCTCTGGGGTCGGAGAGGTGGGACCCCGGGCAGTATTTTATGCTCTGCGCCCCCTCCATTTAACAGCACACTCAGAATGTTGTCATTAGTCTCCACTTTGCAGGTGGCAAAGTGCTAGATTATATTAATGGCTGCAGCCATTAATATAAAACAGTACAATAATCTTTAGACGCCGTGTGGGCACAGACACCGCGCAATTGAAGGTCAAAAAGTCTGGGACCACATGTGAACCTGTGAAGTGAGGGAGGGGATGATGGAGACTATGTATGTACGGTTGAGTGTGAGTGGAATATCCAGCCCCCTGCTCGCAAGGGAGGCCTCGGGAGGGGACTTGAGTTCTCAGAGGTCAAAAGTGAGTGTCGCCTTTCCTCCTTTTACCCCTTTGTGCTTTATAAATTTTCTTTTTACCATGTACTTGTATTAAATTGGATTTAAAAAAAAACCTTCCTGAAAATCTTGAAAAATCAAAACAAGAGATTATCAAAGGTCAGACAGAAAGACCCAGTAGGAACTTGGGATGCCTGGCTGGTGGGCACAGCCTACATGGGATCCTAGTCACAGGCAAGAGACTCCCAATGGGGGGTAGACAGACAGAAAGAGAGACTGAGGACCAGGGCACCCCTCTGTGGTGGAACAAGGGGTGTGGACAGGCTGAGCTGTGGACCAGGAACCCAGAGGAACGCAGCGAGGCAGAGGGGCCGGGGTCCAGCGGGCACAGCTTCTGCACTGGGTTGGGGGAGGCAGGGAAGAGGAAGCCCAGGAGCAGCCAGGGCCGGCAGATGGCAGACACTTACAGAAGACAGTGAGGGTGGTAGGGGGAGACTCGCCCTTGCCCAGATGGTTGAATCCCTGGCACCAGTAGGAACCCGAGTGCGCGATCTTCAATGGCTCCAGCCTCAATGTTTGCTCAGCGCACTGGAGCTCTTTGTTATTCCAGTCAAACCAGGCATACCGCGACACGGGAGGGTTTGCGTCACTCTCGCAGGTCAGAGCTGCCTTTCTCCCTTCCATCACCCTATCCCCCGGGACAATGGACACATGCAGCCTCCGCGGTTTATCTGTAAGGGAAAATCACGTCAGGGCCTGGGCAAGCTGATCACAGGCTCTTTTCTACTCTCAGCCACAGTTCCTGCCACTCACACAGCACTTGGAGCCTCCAGGCCTTCGACAAGGTCTGTCCCACCGAGTTGTTGACCAGGCAGCTATAATTCCCAGCATCTTCCGGAGAGATGGAGTCAAAGATCAGCTTCCTTCCTTCCTTCAGTAAACTTCCATTCTTCCTCCAGAAGAAGCGGACTTCCTTGGGGTAGCTCGTTGAGAAGTCACACGTCAGGTGGACCTGGTGCCCAGCGTGAATTTCTGACTGGGGACTGATTTTCAGGACCTTCACATCTCTGGGGGCATCTGCAGAGCCAGGATCTAAGCTGACCTCTCTACTCTCTTGCGCAGTTAGTGACCCCAGCAATTCCTGTCCCGCTGACCACAGGACCTCACTCTCGTCCCTCAATTCTTGGCTGAAGGGTGTGGTCGAGGCTCCCACCTCCTCGCCCTTTCGATCCCCAGAGTCCCTTGGGACCACCTCCCAGGTCCCTCTGCCCGGTCACTCACACTGGACATGCAAGTTGAGAGGGTCAGTCCACGAACACTTTGGGTTACAGGCTGCACAACTGATGGACGCGGCATTCCAGGCAATTTTCTGAATCCTTAGCCACTCTGATGATGGCTTGTTCCAGGCACCTTGAGGGGACCACTTGTAATGAGTAACCTCTGGGTTACTGGAGTTGTAGGCACAACGCAGAGTCACGCTGTCTCCTTCTCGAATAGGTGTGGAACTTTCAACTGTTATGGTCACGTTCTTGGGGGTATCTGGGAGTAAATCAGACAGGTGAGTAAAGCAAGGCTGGCTGCCGTGATACATTACACCCCCTCCCCTTCTCCCTCTCAGCTGCCTGAAGCTCACAGTTCCTAATCAGCCCAAGGAGGGCCAAGCACCTGTGCTGTCCTCTCACATCCGTGAGAGCAGAACCCTGCTTGAACATCTGGCTCGGCTACAGTTTAAGTGAAAACCGTATAGCAGTAAAAAGCACAGCTCAAGCCAGGTGCAATGGTGTGCACCTATTCTTCTAGCTACGTGGGGGCTAAAGCAGGAAGATGACCGTTGAAGACCAGCCCAGGCAACTTAGGGAGATTTTGTCCTAGAATAAAAAATGACAAGGACAGGAGACCCAGCTCAGTGGCAGGGTGCTTATCTAGCACAGTGATGCCCCGGGATCAAATCCCGTAATGGGGAGCAGAAGAACGTACATCTCAGGAGCCAGACCCTGCTTCTTAGAGCCATGTGACTGTGGGCTGCAGGCCTCAGTTTACTAATCTAAATGGGATTCAAACCTTGAAGCACTCAGACCTTGCTCCCATTGCTGTCATGTTCTGCAGAGTTTGAACATGCGGTATGATATTTCAGGGCCTGGGGACCGAATCTATGGATTTTCTTGTCCTGGGCTCAACTCAGTGATAGGATTTGGGCCAGACCTCAGCAAAACCTTGTCTCAAAAAAAATTTTTTTTTTAAATAAGATCTGGGAATGTAGCTTAGTGCTCAATGTGAAGGTCCTGGGTACAATCCCCAGTGCTGGGAAGGAAAGGAAAAGCTTCACCGCATCAAGGAAAGCTAAACCATTTGGCCTGGCTCTCCTTGAGACTTTCAGGGCCTTTTCAGGGACTCAGCCCCTGTCTAGTGACACCAGGTACCTGCTTTACTCTTGGAGGCCCGATGTCTACATTCATTCCACAAACATCTACTGGGCATATGCCCCTGCACAGGCCCTGGTCTAGATATTGGGAATACGACCAAAGAACAAGGAAGTCCTTAGAAGCTTATGTGCTGGGGGCCCTGGATTTTGCTCACTTTTACTTATCCTACGCCCCAAGAATTTCCCGAGTGCCATCTGCCTTCCTTTTTCCCCAATTCCCTCTTCTCTCCCGAGAACCAGAGGCCCTGTGTTCCTCACAGAGGACATCCAGTTCGGCTCCCTGGCCACGCTCTCCACGGCCATAAATGTTTTCTGCCAAGCAGGAGTAATGCCCGGCATCCCTGAGGACGACCCTGGAGAGCTGAAATTTCTCTTCTGTCCTTCCTGGCATTTCTTTCTCATTGTGATACCAGGTGTAATTTGTTGCAGAAGGATTGGCTGGTGATATGCAAACCAGCTCTACTGAATTTCCCTCCTCCGCGGGCAGCGGGTGGATCGAAACCTTGGAAGGTTCTGGAGCATCTGGAAGGAGGAGCGGAGACAAGCGTGGAAGTGAGGAGAGCTCCCCAGACCTGGGCAAGCAGCCATCTGAGCCCTTGAGGACCCCATTAACTGTCTCCCTCCCCCACGAGGACCAAAGAACCTCACACAGCACTTCGAGGGTCACTTTTTCTGACACTCCTGTGCCCAGATCACTGGAGGCCTCACAGTGGTAATCGCCTTTCATTTCCTTGGTCACTTCGGACAGAATTAGTGTGGGTTTCTGCTCCAACTTTTTGATGTTATCCTTGAACCAGGATATAGTCTTGTACTCTGGGTTGCTGCTGGTAACATAGCATGTCATGGTCACCGACTCTCCCTTCATTACAATGGTTTCATTAGCATTGACCTGGATCTTCACTTTTGGATGGTCTGGAGGAACAGAGGGGCAGTCCAGGAGGGGACAAGGAATTCTCAGAGGGCTGGAGGTGGCAAGAAGCGGCAACACTTTTACTTTGACAAAGTGGTGGCGTGCAAAGATGTCGTTCCCTGTCGACACAGGTGACTCTCACAGCCCTCTCGCTCGCCTTTCTCCATGTCCCCTACCTTTCTGTCTCAATCAGTAGCCAGCAAGATTCCTCACGCTGTCAATCAGAACTCGTCACTTTGTTTGAAGCCACCCCATACATTCTAAAACCCTTCCCACAGCCCAAGACCCTATGTCCTGGTGGCTCAAACTCTTTCCCTACCATTTAGCGCTCAAAGGCAGTGAATTTCAACCTCTGTTGTGGACCTTTGGTTCTGTCACAGACGCACCAAGCCCCCTCTCAAGCTGTTCCACTGACTTTCTTTCTTTCTCTTTTTCTTTCTTTCTTTCTTCCCAAGACCTTTTCACTAAACTGCAGCCCCAGCCATTATTATTATTATTATTATTATATTGAGACAAGGTCTTACTAAGTCTCTAAGTTGCCTAGGCCCTGCCTACCATACAATCTCCCTGCCTTCGCCACCCAGAGTGCCGGGATCCCAGGCATGTGCTTGCCCTTTCTTCTCCCTGGAACCTTCTTCACGTGCCTCAATCTTTCCTACCTTTCAAGTCAGCCTAAGTCTTTGCTTTTTTCAGGGATGTCTCCACCCACCACACCCTTCCTAACCTTACTGTATTTTTTCTCTTAATACACATGCCACTACCTCTGATTATGTTCTATGTTTCTTTGTGAACATGTCTGGTGTCCATCTGGCCCCCTGCGATGCCGGCTGTATGGGGACAAGGCCTTAGCTCAGTGCTCGACCTCCCAAGCCGGCAGCCACACTAAGGCCTGGTGCCTGGTAGATGTACAGTAGATATTTATTGAATGAATGAACGAAACACAAAATACTGATGTGAAAATTTTCCTCTCAAAAGGTGGCAAAGAAACTGAACTAGAAGATCTCAGAGCTGCTAGAGTGATCGCTCTGCTCTGCTAGGCCCACTCAGGGTCAAAAGTGAATTTGTGTCCTCAATACCAGTCTTCTTTCCTCCAAATTTATTCTTTTTTTTAAGTACGGGTTTGAGATAAATAATAGTAACAATCAGTTTGATAGACCGGTGCACTTAACTATCACATCTTGGTCCTTTTTACAAACCCCTTGCAGACTCTTCACCCACCCCAGATTCCTTCCCTTTCCACAGTCTCTTTTCCTCCTCTGTCTTTTTATTTTGCTCTTTTACTTTTTATAGTCAAACCCCAGTCTTCGTGAGGGGGACGGTGGGAGAACCTGGGCCACCCTTCTTGGTGGCCAAACACAGACAGATTACACATCCTCTATGAACGGCCTTCCTATTCTTGGTGGGGCCCAATGAGGAACTGGGGAGAAGGTGACAAGGACAGTGTGGCCCAGGGGGGCATCAGGGAGACTCACGCTTCACATCCAGCTGCACCGTTCTCTCAGAGAGCACCTCGGAAGAATGCAGGAGCCGGCAGGTCAGTTTCTTGCCATGGTGAGTCCACTGAGGACAGAAAGTGAGCTGGTTCTGGGTGAGGACAGTCTTGGTGGAGAGGGAGGTGGAGGCCACAGCAGACACGGAGGAGGAGTTGAGCTCCGTAAAGGACCATTGCAGCTGGATGTCATACCCAAAACAGGCGAAGTCCAGCAAGCAGGTCACAGTGACAGTCTGGTACTCCTCTATTCTTTCAGGGAGCTGGATTCGAGGTGGAAAGGGGGTTTCTGCAAAAGATCAGGGAGGGTGCTGCAAGTCTGGGGGACCCGGGCACTCTGGGAAGCACTGAACTTCCACACTTTGGCTTTAGATGTCTTGTAAGAATCCCTCACCCGGGCTGTCTATCTCTTTACACAACTAAGAAAATGTTTCAAGAGGCCTCAGAGACACAAAGCATCCTGGGTAATTGTATTTTTACACTTCTTTTATTTTCACATCTCAATGTTTGCTTTCTAAATGGCTTTAACTTCGATCCTCCCACCACCCCTAGGCGAACTTTGCCTACTTATTGTAGTTCAACATGTATTCTTAGCTTCGATGATGCCCTTGTATTTATTCAACGGCCTCAATACCAGAGACCCCCACGCACAGCATCCCTTCAGCAGGGTGGGCTGTGCGCAGTGAGCCTGGCTTCCCCAGGCCAGACCACCCTTCAGAGGGCAGGGGCTGGGGCAGCGCCTCTCACCCCAGACACAGGGTACCAACTGCTGGAGAGACAGGCCATGGGATGCAGTGACCACATTCTCCGGGCCAGAGGCCCCTGGCCATGTCAGATGGGTCATCTCCCTGTCCCGCATGCATGGCAGCTAGCGTGTCTCAGCAGTTGGGTGCTCCCCTCCCTCCCTGTCCCTTCCCCAAACCTTACTGGAAACATTGAGATGTATTTTCTCCATCCATTTGTCATTCGTTGTCATCACCCTCAGCCCCAGCAGGCCGCTGTCATGAACGTGCACTGGGTTGATGTTCAGGGTGCAGTTGGTATCTAGATTTCCCAGGTACTGTACCCTTTCTTTCTGGTAAGGAAACTCTTTGACCTTTGTCTTCCGATAGAACATAGTCCCATTGTACTCCTTGATGCTATCATCATAGTTAGGGTTGTGGTACATGGTGATGTTTTCCAGTGGCACAACGGGACTTAGGATTTCACAGGGAATCCAGATGCAGGCCCCCTCCCAGGCGTAGAGGGGATTGGGATGTTCAAACCTCCATTTCTTTAAGTCAGAGGAAGCCACGTACTCTGCAACCCACAACAGTGGTCAGAAAGCATTATTGAGGAGACATAGGAAATTCTCAAAGGAATAAAAATTCCTCTCTGAAGACAGCAGAAGCTATGAGACAACATGCTAAGGAGCGAGGCACAAGAGAGCGGCGTGCCTTTCCCTCCCCGTGCACACTGCCTGCCCCACCAACCCATGTTCCTCGTCTCTGCCCTGGCCCTCCTCCTCCAGTGCCCGCTCAGAGCCCAGCCCCCAGGTACCTGCCAGGACCACAGCTCTTACCCAGGAGCAGCAGGAGCTGGGAGCCGAGGAGATACATGCTGTCCTATCTGAGCAGGAGCCTGCGTTGGAAAGAATTTAACTTTGAGCCACTCGTCCCTTTCTTCTGAGCTCTGACACCTTTCCCTGGGCCCACCTGGTTGCATTGTGGGAACGGGGAACCTGGGATGCTCATGAAGCCTTTGCTGGGTTTATGAGCTTGTTCTTCAGTCCAAGAAACTCCTTTCCTCATCCATCTGCTTATCTGTTTATAATTTTCTAAGCTTCCAACTCAGAGTAGCACCAGATTACTGCGTGCTTTGAGCATCAGATGCTGGTAATGAGGACCTTCCTGAGGGCCACTGGTGGAAGATTTACACAGGGCAGTGTCTCGGTCTGACTTCGATTCAAAGGACTGGGCAAGGAGTCATTCTGAAACCAATAATGGAATATGAAGCCAGAAGCCCATTTCAAGGAAGCTGGGAGGTCTTAGGAGAAGAATGCGGCCCAAAGAACCCACGCGTGTGCTCCAGGGGCAGAATAGAAGTCATCAGTCAACCAGATGAGGACAGAAGTCATGCCTAGTCTCCAGGTGGTAACTATTTCCATCTCAGCCAATCATTGCAAAGCGAGAACAGAGACGCAGCACTGCCTGATCCTCCACTGTTTCCAGCGGAAAGAAGAAACCATATTTTCACATGGAATGTCCTGTTTTAAAATGATCTGTGGGCTGCACACAGACCAGGAGGCCACCAACTTGTTCTAGATACTAGTTTCTCACTCCATTGTCTGTCTCTGTCTCTCTTTCTCTCCTGTTCTCTCCTCTCCCCTTTTTCTTTCTGTTTTTCTGCCACTGCCCCCACCATAAGCTTGCCTTTTTACTATCTTACATTTTTATGCAGTTACATTTACATAGAGTTAAACCTAAGTTCCCTATTTGTATGGTTGTGACACTGTACTGGTCCCAGGAGATCTGGCAGGAAGTGCCAGCCGAGTGTGTCTCCGCTGTCAGCGCGGGACCTAGTTTTTCTACCCACCTCACCAGCATTTCCCACGCGTGCATCGCATCAATGCCCCCCCTGGCTGTTTATCTCCCCAGGCTGCAGGGTGCAAGCCAAGGGCTATTGGCTGCCTGGTACTAATAAGCTGCTTGCTGAGAGCAGGCGGGGGCTCTGCCCCCAGCCCGAAGGACTGGCCAGGGCTGGGCCTGAAGTAGGGGGAGGAAGATAAGGCCTGGTCAGATCCTCCCAGGCAGAGCTGGCCTCAGCTTTACAGGTGCTAACAGTGTTTTACACACACACACACACACACACACACACACACACACACACACAAAACAACAACAACAACAACAATAGCAGCAGAAAAATAAATTAAACAAAACAAAACCAAAAACCCCTCATCAATTTTACAGCCATGCAGCCACTTAGGAAAGCTGAATTTAAAAGTTAAGCAAGTTTCTTTATCAGAAGGCTTTTCAAACCCTTAAAAAGGTCTCCATGCATCCTAAATCTCCAAACACAGGGGCTAGGGTAGCATTCTTTGACCTTGGGATCTGTTTTATCATGTTTACCCAAAGCTTTGAAGGGTCACAGGGTCAGTGTTCTGAGGACCACGTTTGAGATCCCCTTGAGATTTGTGCCAGGACTGTGACTAAGCCTAACCCCAGGAACTAGGCCACTGTGTCTCCTGGAACCCACATCCATGTCCTTATCAGGGCCTGGCACCAGAACCCCAGCCTGATCCACAGAGGCCGTGTGTGCAGCAGGGGTACCTGCCAGCCTAGCAGCTCCAGGCTGTGTCCGGAGCCCAAGAAGGGGACCTAGACCTGCAAAGTAAAAGACTGAGCAGGCAGGTGGGGTGCAGAGGCCATAGTCATTGGCACAAAGGGTCAAAACAAGGACTTGCTGCCCAGGCATGTGGCCTGTCCACTACTGGCATGGGCAAGGCCGAGCAGGACCTCGGAGCCACTCCCCTGACTTTGTTATTCCCTTCTTGGCATCTAGTGGCTCCCCCGTTCTCAGAAGACTCCCCGAGACTGGTACATGGTGATGCTCAGAAAGAGATGCTCAGCGACTAGGTCTGTCTACACGCAACCGCCTGTGATTCAGGCAAGATAAGGAAATGTCCTTGCTCCAGGAATGGCGCCCAGCACCGCGGCCACTCCATACCTGCTTGCTGTATGCAAAACCAAGAAAGAGAACACGGCTTTTACCTGGTTCCCGTGACCTTCTGTCTTCAGAGGCCTTGGCAGTGCCTAAGAGTGAAATGGGAAGGACAGTGAAGGCTCCGGTGACTGATTTCCACCCCAGTGGCCACACCCCCTGCCTCTCTGTGGTTCTGAGCGTGACCAAGAGGCACTGTGACCTGGGGACTGTGGGAACGAGGCGATGGCGGGGAGGTGGGCTTGGAGTCAGGTGGGAGGAGCACTTGAGTATCTGTGGTCAGGACTTAGTTTCAGTGTATGGATGGTTTGATGTCAAACGAGTTTTCAAGTTGGCTTCTGGGCGATTTCCCTTCTACCCAGCTCTCGGGAAATGTTAGTGATTCATACCCAGCGTGTCAGAGCTTCCTCTTGGCTGAGAAAAGAGCAAGATCACTTGGAGATGGCTGTATTTTAGTGGCACCGTCCAGTTATATCATTGCCACTACTGTTTGTCAGTAGGAGGAAGTGGTGAGGGCTCTGGCCATGGACTCCCAGGTTTTGGCAAACCTGGGAGTTGAGAAAGAAGATGGAAGGAATCAGATGCCTTGTGTGAAGCTGGACGAAATGGGAAAGTCTTCAGTCTAAAATCTCACCTCTTCTATCGGGCCTCTAGGCAGTTAGCATCTTCCGAGATCAGCCAAAGCCACGTAAATCCTGCAGATACCAGGAGAACTTCTGAGAAGTTGTCACCTTGATACAACTGAACACTAAGGACAGCCGGCCAGAGGACTGTCCCGGAAAGAATGAGGGCAACTTCTTCACCGAGTGGTGATGTTCTGGGATGATGGAATAGATGTATAGTTATCCCCCAGTGTCCATGGCAGGTTCAGACACCATCCATGGGAGCCAAAATATGAGGGTGCTCAAGTCCCTTATATAAAAGTCATAGTATTTACCTATAGCTACATAGATCCTCCCAGGTGCTTGACATCCTCTCTAGATCAGTTGTAACACTTAACACAGCCTACATAGTATCTACTTGTTGCACTCTTTTGCTTGTGGAATAATACCAAGAAAAGAAGTCTCTACATTTTTCAGTAGAGATGCACTTGTAACTATGAAAACCAAACCCGCAGGCATAAAAAAACTGACTACACCTTTCCCTATTTTGTCACTAAGTACAACTAAAAAAAAATTAGTAATTTTAAAAATAAAGACTCTGAAAAATCAGGCGTGATGGTGTATCCCGGGATTTCCCTGTACTCTGGGAGGTTGAGGCAAGAGGATCACAAGTTTGAGCCTGCTCTGGGCAACTTAGCCGTGCAGTGAGACCGTCTCAAACATTAAAAGCATGGGTCCTGGGGCATGCCAGTGCAGCCCAACGGGAAGGTTCTATCTTCAATCATCAATCCTGCAACAGTAAATAAATAAATGATTCTCTTATTCTTTGCCTCATGTATCCTACACTGGATAGCAGGGAAGCAGATAACTGGACAAAACATGTTTCAGCAAAACTCAACTGTTTTTAGCCAAGGAAAGAAGAAAGAGAAAGAAAGAAAGATTCTAAAAAAAAAAATTATTGGTATCAATAACTGCTCTATTTGGATCACCTACTACCACCTGTATTGGCAAAGGCTGAGAGGGAGAAGCCTAGACTTTTGCCTTTTCCAGGCTGTAACAAATAACCCTCTGCTCAGAATGGTGTCGAAGAATGCTAGCTGTGAGCCTGGACTCTCTCCCTTCACCCTGGCCACCCGCCACAGGGTCAGCAAGATCACAGTGTGTCAGTGAGGATTTCCTCATCCTCTCCACGGGGCAGGGGTCAGAGAAGGCCTAATGGAGGGTTCAGGCTTTCGTTACCACTCAGTGGTAAAAAGACTCCCTCCCACCCACCTAAGGATTGCTGTAAGTAGCGTGGGGAGCAGTAGTGGGCCTCCCTCTCCCTCCAGACAGGGTGGTATCGTGGATACCTAGTAAGGAGCCCCAGCTCCTGTCCGTGCCCAGTAATGACAAGGATCCCTCACACCCCACGTGTCAAGGAACTAAAGTGGACAACTTGGTTATCTCTCCATCTGGAAGTAGGGAGATGATGTCATCATAGCACTGGTGCAGTGTTCAGGATGCCTTCTAAGCGACAAGATGCAAATAAGATCCAGACTTTTATAACATTGAAAACATTTGGATTTCTAATGGTGATGGTACAGCTAAATTGTCAACTTGATTGGCTTGGTAAATGCCTCAGGGATTAGTAAAGCAAACTGGCACATCACGGAGGCATGATTTTGGATACTTTGTAAACTCTATCTGGTCCCTGGCTGCTGCCTCTCTGCCAGTGTTCACACTCGGCTTCCCACCTGCCATGAACCAGGCAGAGTTCCTACCAGGCCCTTCTGCTAGGATGTTTCTGCTTCAGAGGTGGGCAATTATGGACTGAACCATCTGAAACTGAGAGCAAAAATCAACCATTCCTTACTTAAGGTGCATATATTAAGTATTTGTTCCCAGCAACAGGAAAGCTAACTAATACACAATTAAAAATTACTCATCACACAAAGAACTAGGAAATCTTGAAGTGAATGAGAAAAGCCAGTTCACACATACAAACATCAAGAAGACACAGATGTTAGAATGATCTCATAAAGACTTCAATGCAACCATTCTAAAAACATTTGAATGAGTCATTGCAAACATGCTTAGAGGATATGAAAAATGGAGTCTCAGCGAAAAGTATAAGTGGCTATACTAATTACAGACCAATTAGACTTTAGAGCAAAGAAAATTGTCAAGGCCAAAGAAGGCCATTATATAATGGGGTTAATCTACCCAGGAAGACAACATGTATGTACATGTTGTGTAAATGCATATGCACCAAGCAACAGAACTGCAAAACATGTGAGGCAAAACCAATAGAAATGAAATGAGAAATAAACAAATTCACAATTATAACTGGAATCTTTAACACCCCTCTCTCAACAATGGCTGGAACAATTAGGTGAGAAACTAGCAAGTATCTATATGAGCTCAACAAACCATCAACAAACTAACTTAAGAGAGATCATAGAACAATTTGCTCAACAATAGCACAATACACAAACTTTTCAAGAATCTATGGAATATATAAAAAGATAAACTATAACTATGACCATAAAACAAGGCTGAAATGTTTGAAATAATTAAAATCATTTCTAATCAAATCAAACTAGATAACAATAATAGAAAAATAACAGAAAAATGACATGATCATTTTAATTCTTTTGGGAAAATGCCCAGGAGAGCTGTAGTTGGGTCCAATGGAATTTCTATTCTCAGATGTCTAAGGAATCTCCACACTGTTTTCCACAGTGGTGGAACCAGATTTCAGTCCTACCAACAGTGTAGAAGCCTTCCTTATCCCCCACAGCCTCACCAACAATTTTTTTTCAGTTCTTAATGCAAGCCATTCTCACCAGAGTGAGACAGAATCTCAGCATTGCTTTAATTTGCATTTCTCTGATGGCTAAAGATGTTGAATACTTTCTCGTGTGCTTATTGGCCCTTTATACTTCCTCTTCTGCAAAGTTTCTTTTTGTTTCAGTTGCCCATTTCTTAATGAGGTCGTTTATTTTGGGGGTTTTATATTTATGAGCCCTTTATATAGACTAGTACTTCATACCGTCTAAGGCCAGCCTGGAAGCCCTTTCTTGAGTGCCTCCAGCAGGTGTGATCAAAACCAAGTGAACGCTGCCACAGCATGTCATCCCAACAAGGAGGCAGGCTTGCGAAAACATTGTGGGTAGTGTGCTGAGCTAGGGGCAAGATTGTCACCAGCACTCCACTCTATGTCCAGTGGGCGGAGCTTAATAGTAATCCTTGCTACAAGTAAAAAAAAAAAATTAAAATAAAAACATTATAGTGAGTCCTCATCCACCTTATTTACAGATCTGCCATGATAACTTTTGATTCTTTCCAAAAGCAAAAAGGACCATGAAAGGTGAACACTTTTCATTGATTCTGGGCCGAGAGGCAGCCCAGCTGCACAGCTGAAAATCTTTCCTTGTGTTGGGACACTTTGCCCAAGAAGATATACAGATTGAAAACAATGGCATAAGAAGGTGTTTAGCATCGTTACCTTTTCAGGGAAATGCAAATTCAGACCATGCTGAGATGTCACCATGACACTCTTGTCTATTAAAATAACTAAAAATTTTAAAATAGCAATATTAAGTGTTGGAAGCAGTGTGCAGAAACTGCATCTTTCATACATTGCTAATGTAAATGTAAAATTGTCCTGATATGTTGAATGAGAAAAAGTCTCGGAACAGTTCCTCAGGGACTTCCAGACAAGATAGAAGGTGAATAGGAGTCCTGTTCAATGGCTCCTCACAGGCTCATTGGAAAAGTTGAGATACAGTTTAAAACACTACCTGCTCAATTTAACTTGGAGGGGGAGGAGAGTACCAAAAATTGGAAGGAGGCCATGGGAAGGTTAGAAACCCTGAAGACATATCAGAAGCTTAAGAATGGGCCAGCCCAGGAAGGCACCCAGGCCGCCTGAAAAGGGTTGTGAACAGCAGCAAGCAGGCAGCAGCCCTGGTCCCCAGAAACAAGCCTGTGGGTAGTGTAAATGGCAAATGCACTGTAAGTGTCCCCTTGGAAAGTATTCCCTGCCCCTCAACAGGCCACCAGCTTGGGAGAAGCAGCTCTTGGCAACGTTACTAGGAAGTGATATAGGTGGGAACCATTCTGAAAACAACCAAGTCTGAACTGATTTGGGTAAGAATAACCACAGATGATCCACATACTGGGATTTTGAGGATACTCTTCACCAGTTCCTAGGAAGTGACTGGCCCAAGAGATAGTCACACAGAGGGAAGGAAGACTGTCGACTTCCTGAACAGTTGTAATAAAAACAGACCACAGAGGATGAAGAGCGCACCCTCAGGGGAAGGAAGCCGAGATAGAAGGAAGGGCTTTGCTGAGGGGGCTGCGAGTGGACAAGACAAATCTGAGGCCATGGAACTGCTCAGTCCCCTTTGCAACTACTACTAGCACAGAAATCAGTGGGTTTTTGGATCATTCCACCCGCCCCCATACATGTTCAAAGAAATGTCTTGGCTAGGCCTTTAAAGTCCTTCACCAGGAGAATCATGGGAAGACAAGAAAATAGGATGCACACAGAAACATGTGACTCCCCAGAAGCTAATATCATGGGTTTAAAAATGACAGAACTTATAGGAAAAGAAATCAAAAAACCAAGTGGACCAAATGGTCAATGAGATCAAAGAAGACAAACTTAAACAAATGCAAGAAATGATTTGCAAACTTAAAGAGGAATTTACTAAACAAATAATGGCCTTAATGAATAAAAAGATTACTGAGTTTATATAAGACACAAATAGAAAGCTGGCTAAAGTAAACAAGGGAATTCAAGATATGAAGGACTATTTGGGTAGAGAAATGGAACACCTGAAAAGAAGTCAAGTCGAAATTTAGGGCAGAGTATCAGTCTTTGAAGATGTGATTGAAGAACTAAATGCTACTACATTCAGGAAAAACTCAAAAGCAAAAAGTAAGCACCTACTGGACAACTCAAAGAGAACCAACCTCAGAATTATGCATATGAGAGAAAGGACAGAAGAGAGCACAAAAGGCTCTGAAATTATGACAGAAAATTTCCTCAATCTTGAAAAAGAAATTAATTCTCAAGTACAAAATGCATATACAACACCAAATAACCTTGAGCAGAAAAGAACCTCACTACCTCACATCATAATGATAATCTCATAAATTCAACACCAAGAGAGAATATTAAAAGCAGTTAGGAGAAAACAGACACAATTCTATCAAGACAAGCCCATCTGAATAATTGCAGATTCCTCAATGCAAACCTTAAAGACCAGGAGAGCCTGGACTGAAACCTTTTATGCTTTAAAAGAAAGCAAGTATCAACCCAGGTTGTGGTATCCAGCGAAATTATGCCTTAAGGTTGAAGAAGTTTTTTCATGACAAAGAAATTTACCACCACTAGAGGGACTTCTGAACAAGATGTCAGCCAAGTAGCAGAATCTCTCAATGTCTCCAGGTAGGCTCACTCAAAAAGTTGAGATATAGCCTAAAACTGCCTGTTCAGCTTAAATAGTAGAGAGAGGAGTGCCTCGGGGATTGAAAGGAGGCCATGAGCAGGTTGGAAATCTTGCAGACACTTAAAAAAATATCCTAGGAAGCCACCTAGGCTGCCTGTGAAAGACCACGAGCTGCTGACATCCACAGGCCAAGTTAAGCCTGGAGTCAGGAGACTCAGGCCAAGGTAAGCCCCAAGATCTGGGTGACCCAGAGGAGTTGACAGCAGCTGGTAAGTCCCACCCACTAGAAACAAGCCTGCAGGTAGTGCAAACTTCTCTTGAGAGGGCCTCCTGGAGCTTAGACCAGCTTGATAGAAGTAGTGTTTGGTAGCCATTGTAGGCAGTGATGTAGAAAGAAACCACTTAAAAAAGAGCCTGAGTTTGAACCATTTAGGGTAAAGGAAGCACAGATGGGCCAGAGTAGGCTGGTTCCACATGCACACATCAATCAATGTAATACACCCCATTGACAAAAGCAAGGACAGAAAACCACACGATCATCTCAATAGATGAAGAAAAAACCTTTGACGAAATACATGCCCCTTCCTGTTCAAAACTCTGATGAATACAGGTATAGAAGGAATCTACCTCAAGCTGGTAAAAGCAATTCATAATAATCCTTCAGGCAACATCATACTAGATAGGAAAACATTGAAAGCATTTCCCTCAAATCAGGACCAAGACAAGAATGTACCCTCTCATCACTCCTACTTAACATGGTGCTTGAAACCTCAGTGGGAACATTCAGGCAAGAGGATGAAATAAAAAGAACGCACATAGAAAAGGAAGATGTCGAGCTATCCTTGTTTGCGGATGACGTGATCCTTTATGTAAAAGATCCCCAAAAACTCTACCAGAAGACTCTTCGAACTGATAAACAAATTCAGCTAAATTGTAGGATATAAAATCAACACACAAAAATCAATAGCATTCCTCTACAGCAACAATGAAAACATAAAGAAAGAGTCCAGAAAAACAGCTTCATTCAATCACTTCAAAGAAAGTTAAATACCTAGAAATCAACCGAACAAAGTAAATGAAGGAACTCTATACTAAAAATTGTATTACTCTGAAAACTATATTGCTCTGAAAAAGAAACTGAAGAGAATTTTAGAAAATGGAAAGACACCCCCTGTTCCTGGATAGGCAGAACCAACATTGTCAAAATGGCCATACTGTCTAAACTGATACACAATCCTAAACAAGATACCAACAGCATTTTTCACAGAACTAGAAAAAATGACCCAAAATTTATGTGGAACCACTAGAGACGCAGAGTAGTCAAAATAATCCTAAGCAATAAAACAAAAGCAGGAGGTATCACAATATCAAAGTATATTACACAGCAATTGTGATTTTAAAAAAAAACACATGGGATTGGCACAAAAACAGATGGTGGACCAATGGAATACACTTTCTTCTCAGCAGCACTTGGAACATTTTCTAAAATAGACAATATTATAGGCCATAAGTCATGCTTAAATAAATACAAGGGATTCAAAATAATTCTTGTATACTTTCAGATCACAGTGGAATAAAACTGAAAATTAACAGCAAAACAAACAGCAGAAATACACAAATACATGGAGACTAAATAACTTACTACTGACTAAACAATGGATCACAGGAGAAATGAAAAACTTCCTAGAATTCAATGATGAAGGAAGTATACTGTAGCAGAATCTGTGGGACACAATGAGAGTAGTACTTAGAGGGAAATCCATAGCCATAAATCCATACATTAAAGCAACTGAGCAATCACAAATAAACAACTTAATGATGCACCTCAAGGCCCTAGAGAAACAAGAATAATCTAAGCCAAAAAGTAGTAGAAGAAAGGAAATTATAAAGACCAGATCTGAAAATAATGAAATTGAAACTAAAAATGTGATGTTTAACCTTCTGTGTCTGATTTCACTAAGCACAATGGTCTTAAGGCACATCCATTTTCCTACAAATGATTCAGACTTATCTTCTCTATGGCAGAGTAGTACCCAACTGTGTAAATACATTACATCTTCTTTGTCCATTCATCTGTTAATGGACATATCAGCTGTTTCCAATATATAGCTATTAAAGTCATGCTGCTATAAACATAGGTGTGCACACATCACTCTTGTATGTGAATTAAACTCTTGGGAAGATCCCCAGAAGAGGTATCGCCGGGTCAAATGGGATATTTATTTTCAGGGGTTTTTTTTTTTTTTGAAGAATCTCCATACTGCTTTTCATAATAGTTGTACTAGTTTACAGTTCTACAGAGAATGTAGAAATGTTCCTTTTTCTCACAGTCTTCCCCGCCCTTGTTTTTAGAATTTTTTAGATTGAATTTAGATTTAGATTGAATCTCAGTGTTGTTTTGATTTGCATTTCTCTGAGGGCTAAAGATGCTGAACAGCTTTTCGTGTATTTACTGGCCATTTGGGCTTCTTCTGTGAACGGTTAATTTATTTCAGTTGCCTGTTTTTTGAGTGGGTCTTTTATTTGGGGGGGATCCAATTTTTTTCAGCTCTTTGTATATGATAGATAACAGCCTTCTGTCCAAGGAGTAGCTGGTAAAATTTCTTCCCCATTTCATTGTTTTCCTCTTCACTCTGTTTATTGTTTTCTTTGCTGGGCAGAAGCTTTTTAATTTGATATAATCTCTTTTGTTGATTGGTGGTGTTACTTCATATGCACTGGATATTTTATTGAGAAAATCCTTGCCTATATCTATATCTTCAAGGGCTTTGTCTATTTTATCATCCATCGGGTTCTGTGCTTCTGTTTTAATATCTAGATCTTTGATCCACTTTAATTTGATTTTGATACATGCTGAAATATGTGGGTCAAGTTTCATTCTTCTGCATATGGATAACCAGTTTTCCCAGCACCATTTATTAAAGAGGCTATCTTGTCTCCAGAGTATGTGTTTGGGTTCTTTGTTGGTGAACAGGGGATGAAGGTACTTGGGGCTGTCTCTGCATCCTCAATTCTGTTCCATTGGTCCACCTGTCTGTTTTTGTGCCAGTACCATGTTGTTTTAACCATTCTTGCTTTGTAATATCAATTGATATCTAGTATATTTGATGTCTCATGCTTTTGGGGGTTTTTTTTTTTGCTTATGATTGTTTTGGCTATTTTGGGTCTCTTTTGGTTCTGTATAAATTTTAGGATACCTTTTTCTAATTTTCTGAAAAACATCGTTGGTATTTTGATTGGAATTGTATTGAATCTATATAGAAGTTTAGGTAGTTGGGCATTTGACAATATTGGCTCTGCCTATCTCGGAACAAGTGATGATTTTTCATTTTCTAATATTTTCCTCAATCTCTTTTTTTTTTCCAGAATACTGTTGTTTTCATTACAGAGGCCTTTCACTTCCTTAGGTTGATTCCTAGGTGTTTAATTTTCATGGAGGCTGTTGTTAATAGGATTGTTTTTCTGATCTCTCCTTCTATGTTTCCATCATAGCTGTTCAGGAATGCTATTGATTTTTGTGTATTCGTTTTTTGTGTGTATTGTCTCTTGTTATGGATTTTTGCATCTATGTTCATTAAGTAAATTGGCCTGCAATTTTCTGTCTTTGTTAGGTCTTTATGTGGTTTTGAGATCCAGGTAATTTTCCTAGGAAATGGTTGGGAAATGTCACCTCTGTTTCAATTTCATGGAAGAATTTGAGAAGCATTGATGCTGTTTTCCCTAATGTTCTGATAAAATTCTGTGGTAAATCCATCAACTCTGGAGCTTTTCTTTGCTGGAAGACCCTTCGTTACTGCCTCAACTTCATTCCTGGTTATTGTTCAATTCAGAGTTTTAAAAACATAATTTTTGTTATATATTGATATTTTATATATGTCTAGGAATGCATCCATTTCTGCTAGGTTCTCAAATTTATTGAAATAGAAATTTTAAAAATAGTTTCTTACAATCCTCTGGATTTCAACAGCACTGTTGTGATTTCAATTTTTAATTTATAATTGCATTGACATGTTTGTCTCAAAAAACAAAAAAATCAAAAGGACATTCTGATACATTAAAGGATATGTTGAGCCTAGCAAGCATTATGCAATCACTAAGTATCTGAGTTTGATTCCCCAGCACCACGTAATCTGGGTGTGGTAGCACATGCCTATAATCGTAGCTCTCAGGATGCTGAGGCAGGAGGATTGCCCTGAGTCCAAGGCCAATCTGGGCTCCATAGTGAGTTCAGGACCAGTCTGGGCTATAGAGAGAGACCCTGTCTCACCAAAAAAAAAAAAAAAAAAATTGAAAGGACATGTTGAAACATGCAACACCTTGGATCATCAGAAGAGTCTCAAGGGATTATACATTGTGTAACACACTTGGAATGACAAAATTATAGAGTCAGGGAACAGATTAGTGGTTGGCAGAAGCTAAGGATGCTGGGATAAGGAAGAGGATATACAGAAAGGGCCCGCACAAGGGAGTTCTCTGAGGCAATGGCCAGTCCTGCATCTGGACTGCAGTGGTGGTTATGTGCCTGGAGATACGGGGTAAGACGGTGCAGAACGGAGCACATGATATAAATTTCAGATTCCTGGTTTTAATATTGAGCAGTAATTTTGTAAGATGTTCTCATGGAGGGAAACTGGTTTTCTCTAGTATGAGAAAAACAAACCATAAAAAAAGACAGATAAGTAAGAAGATAGATTTTTGGTGGGGAGGTGGATTGACGACAGGGCGGGAAGAGGAAAGGGATGTGATATATAAATAAAAGTGAGAAAAGAAGAAAGAAGATTGGAAACAGGAAGATAGACTTTGTGGAGATGAGAAAGGGAAGTGGCATGGGGAGACAGGAGAGTGGGGAAGGGAAGGGGGAAAATGTGATATACAAAATCATCTATATCTATATCTATATCTTGGTGCACAAATAAACATACACACCAACTCCCTAATAATTCTTATTATGTGTTGCAAATATGTGCTACTGAAAATATATAATGGGAACTTTTTAAAAATAAAAGTAGAATCGCCATATTGGCACACTGAGCTCTTTGTACTATGACGTGCGCACTAGATGGAGCTTGGGGTGAGCCCCCCCTCCCCACCATCGCGTGCACCAGAGCTGGGCCGCTGGGGCTACACTGTGGGCAGCTGCTGCAGGTTATTTCCCGTGTTGTTGACACTGCTCTGCTCTTCAGGGCGAAGTCCTCTGCGCGCAGTGCTACTAGGCCAGACCTGCTGGAGCCAGGGTGTCTTGTCAGGGTGTGCCAGGGCGGGGCTGGGGCGTGTGTGCTGGAAACAGGACCGGAAGCCTCCATTCTGGCCGTGGAGAAACCCCCTCAGTCCTGTGATCGCGGCATTCTGGGAGGCTGGGGTGGGAGAACCACACGTTGGAGCCCAGTCTAGGTAACTTGGCAACTTCCTGAGACTTTGTCTAAAAATCAGACGTAAAATGGGCTGGGGGTGCAGCTCAGTGCCAAGGCTCTGCCCCCTACTGCCACACAAAGAGAAAAGAAAAGTAATCTTATCACAGCTGGAGCAACAAAGGTTTTTTTGTTGTTGTTTGGTCTTTTGTTTTTAGTTTTTTGGGGTTTTTTTTTTGAGATAGGGTCTCACTCTGAAGTCACTGTGTAGCTCAAAATGGCCTTGAACTCATGACAGGCCTCCTGCCTCAGCCTCCCAGTGCTGAGACCGGGTAGTAATATTGTCTGATCTCCCTCCCTGAGGGCAGTTTCACCCCACACGCAATCGAGAGTCCTCTATGTAGTCTGTTCTCCTGTGTAGATCTCTGAAGACCCCACTCCGTGGAACCCAAGGAGGCTGCCACTGTCTTTCCCCACTGGGTGACACTGGAGGGAGCTTGGCACAGAAGAGGGTGTCTATGTCCCACACATAAGGGCTGCAGTCTGGCTCTCTGCCCAGCCAGGAGCGAACTTCTAAGGAGGATTCCTATTCTCTTTATCCCCTTTAGAGCACCACCTGCAAACATGACAGGGCCAACAGCAGGGACGCAGCCATCCACCTGGTCTGCAGATCTCATGGGCCGCTTCCTGGACCTGAGCTCAACCAACGCTCAACCGTCATCGCCACCACGAGCCACTCTCGCCACACTGCCCACTAAGCCCATGGCTGGAATTCCTATGTGCTCCAGGCCTCAGAACATCCAAACCTACTTCGCTGACTCTAAAACGGGAATTCGTTTCAGCCTCAACCCCCCCTCCCCCCCCCACCCCGCAGGGTTGAACCCAGGGCCTTTGCTCTGAGCTACATCCCCAGCCCGTTTTGTTTATTTGATTTGATTTTTTTTTAGAGACAAGATCTTGCTCTGTAGTCCAGGCTAGCCCTAAACTTTGTAACCCAGCCCAGCCTCGAACTAAGGGCAAAAACCCCTGCCTCAGTCTCCCAGTGTTACAGACATGTACCACTACACCTGCTTCATTTTTATGTGGTGTTGGGGAATCGAACCCAGGGGCTCGAGCTTTCTAGGCAAGCACACCATCCACTGAGCTACACCTCCCAGCCCCTCATTTTGTTCATATGAAACAGTCTTACTAAGTTCTTAAGTTGCCCAGGCTGGGCTTGAACTTGTGATCCTCCTACTTCGGCTTCCCAAAGTGCTGGAATTACAGGCCTGTGACACTGAGCCCAGCTCTTATTATTATTATTAATTATTTTTATTATTATTATTTTGCATTTTAACATCTCTATAATAAGGACCGTTTATATTACGAACAGTGTGTCATTCATTTTCTGACAGTATTTTTATCTTCTTCTTCTGGAAGGTTCCTATACTCAGATCTTAGCTTTGGCTTAAACACAGTGACTCCCTCATTCCTTCTTGGCCGTAATAACCTGCCTCAGCCTTGGCTTCTCTGGCCCCAAGATAACAACTTTCCTGGCTCAGCAGTCGGCCAAGTGGTGATGAGAACCCTGACCCCAGCTGGGACCTGTCTTCCTTAGTCCATAGCCACCTGCTGGCTCTCTCAATTTACCAGGCTACCCGACCACATGCCAGATGCACAGCCCAACCTCTGCCCCCACGCTGGCCAATCCACACCCAGCAAGCAACATCTCTGTTCATCCCATGATCAGGACACATACCTGGACCTGCCATCCCAGGTAGAGGGTCAAGGGGACAATAAACTTTCACTTAAAAAAAAAAAAAAACTCCTACATAACGTAGCTCCACCCCACCCCACCCCATTTCCCACCCACCACCTTGTTTCAGTTCCTGAAATTTTGCCAAGCACATTTCCACCTGGGGACCTCACACAGGTAGGACTTTTCTTCCGCTCTCTTTCTCCTGTGTGGGAACTGAACCCAGGTAGCTCCTCTGCCCGCCTTTTTTTTTTTGCTATTTTACTTTTTTAATTTTGAGACAGGATCTCACTAGATGACCGAGTTGTCCAGACTGGGCTCAAGCTCACAATCCTCCTGCCTCAGTTTCCCGGAGTGCTGGGATTATAAGCACACACCACCACCATGGCCAGCCGGGGAGCCCCTCTTGACCTCTGAGGTCTTAAATCTCCTCCATTCTATGCTCTGAATGCCTGGCGCTCTCCTTAGAAGCAAATATCACAAGTCACAATTTGATATTATGTGAGAGAGACTGTTGTTTCATTTCCTCCCTGGAGAACTGAAAGATCTGTGAGGTCATGGCGAGTGCCTGAGTCTTGGTCCTGTATCCTGTGCCTTCAAAAACCAAGGAGAACGACCGTCCTGGAACCCTAATTCTTAATCCCCTTCCTCAATAGCCCACAGCCTCACAGCTTTGGTTGTACGGCTCTCCCAGCACCCCAGAGTTCTGTGAGTTGCTGGTGGTTCTCACCGAAAGGAAAGGGTGGCCCACAAGGAAGGGCGTGGTCTTGGAGCAGAGGACTGGGACTCAGGTCCGGGCCCCACGTGTGCCAGCTGAGGGAATTCCAACGCAGCAATTCAACGTGCCTCGGCAGCTCTAGGCTCTCAAACATGGGGCAGCATCAACAGGGGTCTGAGGGATTCCTCAAACTGCAGATTACCGGGCCCTTCTCTGTAGTGTTTGATTCTCAAAATCTAGGGGAAGGCCTGAAAATCAGCCTAATAAGTTCCCAGGGGCGCAGATGTTGCTGGCTAGCGATTGCCATTTGGGAACCATTGTCACGTTTCTAGGGAAGGTAAATGGAGCTTAATGAATGTAAATTGTATATATACTCACAGCATTCAGTAAATGTTTACCAAATGTTGGGCATAATACTATTTATACCAGAGAGACTGGCCCTTTAAGTTTCCGGCAGCTGTGAAAGTGCATATTAAAACCAGAACTGAATTAAAGGCCGAGCCACACCTTTTCCTAGCTCTGGGGAACTGAGACAAGTTAGCGTATCAGTTACTTTCTGTTGTTGGGACAAAATGCTCAAAGTGTCACCCCAATCTAAAGTCAGAGAGGCTTATTTTGACTTACAATTTTTCAGTGGGGTTGAGTCCATGGTCACATCATTCCACGGCAGAAACTTCCAGATGAAAGGGAATGTTGGAGGAAAGCTGCTCACGCTATGGTGTCCAGAAGCAGAGAGAAGGAAGGAGCCAGGCACAAGAATACGCCCTTCCAGGTCACACCCCTGGTGACTGCCATTCTGACCAGGACCCATCTCCTAATATGAGGTTTTTGGGTGACACTTTCGATTTAGATCATAACATGTTACCCCTGATCTCCCAAAGGTTCATGTCCACCTCATCATGCAAATTTCATTTTGTCTCTCTTTAAGAGTCAGAAAATTTTTTAAGACCATTATAGTTCAAGCATTGCTGTAAAGTTTAAGTCCAAAGTCTTCTCTGAAACCCAAGGCAAATTTAGCTGTGAACTCCTACAAAAATCATAAAGAAAGTTAAATACCTCTAACACAAGAAGAATGGCACATCGTAAGCATTTTCTTTCCAAAAGGATGAAAAGGGAGCTATAAAGGATTGGACCAAAGCGATACTGAAATGCCACAGGGCAAACGTCAAATCCTGTACCACCATGTCTTTCACTCAGGACATGTTGTTGTAAGATGTAAGCCCTAAGGGCTTGGGTAGACCTACCCCAGTGGCCACACTGGTTGAGTGGCCATATGGCCTCTCTCTTCAGGTGGCTCCACTCACTGTGGTTTTTCTCAGGGAACACTTCACATTCTCTGCATCTCCAATTTCTTGTGTTCTCCATTACACTTTTGGCTTCATTCTCATATATTTATACATTGCTTTCTCAGGGGTACTCTGCCCAACCTCCAATGCTTTCCTTTGAAATCTGGACAGACAGAAACTTCCATGACCCTGTGGCTGTTGTATTCTGTGTGTTTGTAAAACCAGCACCAAGTGCCAAGACTTGCCACCTGCTTAAACAATAGCTGGCCCTCCTTGAATCGTGGCTACAGAGGTCTGTTAAAGCAAGTCCCCAGTAACCAATTTCCTAGGTGGCCCTTTTCATTTAGAAAGTCCAGTGGATCTCTTCTCAAATGAAAGTTTGAGTTTTTCACCCTTGATCCTGTGAAGGGTGAGGGCTTGCTGATTTCTGAGATGTCTTCAGACCATCTTTCCTTTTGCAAAGTACGTTTAAATGCTAATCTTTTTCAGCAACCAGGTTCTATGTGGCTCTAACTCTGCAGGTGCTTTCTTCATGTTGAAGCTGCAAACTTTTCACACTTGCTTTTTAGTACATCTGACTAAAAGCAGCCAATAGTGCCAATGCCACAGATTGACCACGGGGCTGCTGTGAAATTTCCTCTGCCAGATTAACCAGTTTGCTGTCCTTAATCTCAGTGTCCACAGAAGTCACAGGACACACACAGAATAAAAATGAATTTTCTGCCAGATGTAACACACATAACCTCTAGTCAAACAGCGGAGTCTTTCTTCCCAATTGAAATCTCCTGAGTCTGATCTTTACTAGCCATGTTCTCATCAGCATTCTGATTTTCTGAGCTCTGACCAGATTCACCCATCAAGTTGTGTTTACAGCATTCTAGGCCTTCTCTACCCTGCTTTTCCAAAATTTCTCAAACTCCTCCCACAAATTAGTTCCAAAAGTTGCTAAACCACATGATTGGGGTCAGTAGTACCAAAATCTCCTAGTCAGTTTCCAAGTGCTGGGGCTGCAGGGGGTCTCCGTCCAGCGGACCCCCGGAACAGCCAAGGAGGGGTCAGAGAACAGAGTGACACACTCCAGGAGTCCTTTCAGTGAAAGCCAGCTCACTTTATTTAGGAAGTACAGGCACTTAAATACACTGAGGAAGCTATCGTGGGCCAATTAGCAAGGACTCAACCAGCGGGGGGGTGGGGGGGGTGTTCCCCAGGGGGAGAAAATGAGTAGAGGAAGGAGGATGCGATAAGGAGAGGTTCCCCCGGGTTTAAGCGAAACAACACCTGGCTCAAATTACAAGCAGTAACACCTTTCCGTGGGAAGGACCTCCACCAAGGTCAGCGATGCCCTGAGGGCCCCAACACTGGGGCAAAATACCTCACACTCAAAACTTAGAGGAGGACAGATGTATTTTGGCTCACAGTTTCAGTTGGCTTAGTCCATGGTTGAGTTACTTCAAGGCAGACATTCTATAGTGAAAGAGCACGATCTCTCACAGAGATGGGGAAGCAGAGAGAGAGGGGAGGGGCCAAAGACAAGCATAGGCCTTCCGAGTCACATCTCTCCAACTGGGCTCCACCACCAAGTGTGGGACTTTTGTGGGACATTTTAGATCTAAATCATAACAACTAGGGATAACCACAATGGAACAGCAGTGGGAAAGAAGGCTCAAATGACAAAATAAGTTCCTTTGTTCCGTAAACTACCCTTCGTAGCATGTCATGTTTCAAGGGACTTATCACAAGAACCTGATGAAAACCACAGAAGCAAGATGTTTGCATTAAGTGAGGAGAAAAAAATAACCTACATAATCCTCAAAGCTTCAGTTGTTCTTAGTCAAACTAAAATTACTAATTTTGGAGGTCACACAGTGGGGCAATACATTCTTAGCTTCTCTCTAGCTTTGCTATAGATAGCACCTCTGTTGTGCGCGTTATGACATCAGTTGGGTGACTATAATAAGATAAAAAGCTTGACATCTCTGTCTTCATATGTCCTCTGACTGCTATGAGCCAAGAGACGGTCTCTTCTGCTGTCTTAATCCTCGATTCAGATTCTACTCAGCCCAATGCGCAGACATGCTGATCATTTTTTCAATGTTTTATCTTAAGACTCTGATACAGGGCTAGCTTGGCCTATTACCCACTAGAGCTGATATGTGTTTCCTGTATATCATCCTTGTGCTTCCTCAGAAGATCAAGCACTGAAGGTCCTTCAGCCCTATCACAAAGCCAGGACATGTATGTGGAATAAGGACACCGGCTACAAGAGTAACTCAGCAGTCCCTGAGCAGAGCTGCTCGCCTGTTCGCCTAGCAAGCACTTAACAGGGATGTTTGCTACAACATTACAGCATCAAAGATACAAAAAACTCAACAGCTTCTAGGGTAAGCTGATCATGATCTTGGTGGTCCCATTCCATTACAAGAGGAACTATCAACGAGAGAGCCCGTGGCCAATGGAAATTCCTGAATTTGGACCCACTCCTGTAAATCAATAAAATCCCACTGCTGTCTTTGAGAACAGCAGCTTGATCGCTCTCAGGATAAATTGTTGACTGTGCTCGGCCCCGATTGAAATGAACCTCCTCCCCTTAAAGCTTTGTCTATACCGACATGTGTGCGCTTGCACTATCTGGCCCAATCTCATTTCTAACATCTCCGGGTCCAAAGATCCCTTCTCCCACTATCAGGACTCTGATAAAATTAACCTGCATCTCTGAGCCCCAGGACTCCCACGTTCACAGCTTTGTCCTGAGGGTCCCTGCACAGGAATGCCGGAGCTTTCTGAAGGGGCCCAATATACAGCTGGAGCCTAATAACTGTTCTGAAGACTGGAGCTGTAAAGTGCAGCCTGAATGAGAGGGGTAGTGGTCTGTTCAACAGGGACACATGAAACGCGTGGGTCTGCGGATCCCACCTGACCTGCACAGACCACAGGTCCTGTCAGGGAGCCAGGGCAGCGTGAACAGGAAGTGGTGAAGACTGCAGGAAAGGCGGAGCGTGATCCCTTTGGGAGGGGCTGTGCGCCTTCTTTTCGGTTGGGTAACCTCCAGCAAGTGTGATCTCAGTGCTGTCAAGTGACCTGACTGACAGCATCTGGAGTAGAGACGAGGACTGTTGTATCAAATTCCTCAGAAGCCAGGCCACATCTAGCCTGCAGCCAACCAGCGGGGGGAGCCAGTGGATGACATTTAATTCAAGCTCAAGATCAGAATCCCTGGGCCCTTGTCACCGTGCAGGGCCCAACAGAACAGAAGGTGGAACTTCGAGATCATTCTGGAGACATTCGTGTGGGAGGCTCTCCAAAGGTGCATCAGGAAATCATCAGGATCTAGATTTTTTTGGCATTGGGGCATTTATTTCAGGTCCCTTTGGCGTAGGTCCTAGGGCCAGGTATGGGGACTGGAAACCAGGCAGGGGGTGGCAATAAATAACACGGACAGACAGAGCTCCCTCCAGACAGATGAGGTTAGAGGAGGGTGGAGGGGAGCCGTAATGTAGGGGTGGGAACGCTGCAGGGAGGGGCAGCAGGGAAGGAGGGAGAGACTGACCCCAGGATGTCACTGTCACGTGCCCCATCCCCTCTCTGCCCCAGCCCCCACCATTTTCAGAAGGAAGGAAGCCCACAGCTAGTGGGGTCCAGCGAAGATCCCGAGGGGATAGCCACACTGGCCGCCTCTGCTCCCTCACTTGACGCGGATTTCAGCATACTCGGCTAGGTCCTCTGTCAGGGTGTAGCTGTCCTTAGTGGGCCGTTTTCCCAGGTCTGAGTGGGAATAGCTCAGGTCCAGCTCCGGAGGTTCCCCGCGAAGGCCCAGCAGCCTCCTCTCAGACCCCACACGCCTTTCACTCTATTGGGGGGAGACAACCGGTCAGCAGAGTCCTTTGATTCAAAGGCTGGATGTGCGCTCACAGTCCTGCTGTCCCACAGTTCCACCCCGAAGCACTGGGTGAGCCTCCTTGCTTGAGGGCCACCCACCCAGGGAGCGGCAAGGTCATTATCACGTTCACTCCGGAGCCTTTGACAGCGCTGGTGCCTCTGCACCACGGCCTCCTCATTACTGAACTTGAAATTCACTTCCAAATTTCCTTGCTCCGGGCGCTCTCCTTGACACGGGAATGCTAGTGCAACCCAGAATGCCTGCCAGGCTAAATCTGCTTGCTAGGAGCCCTAGTTTCCCCAAGTCACCAAAGGCCTGGTTCTGTAAGTCCTTCCCTGCTTGGACTTGGTGTGTGGTCTCCCTTCTCCATCCGTGAGACACTGTCGGTGTGACTTTGACTTCACGGTCATGCTATGCCCCATTCCCCACCCCACAGGCATCAGGAACACACACAAGGGACAGTAGCTACAGATGGGGAACAGCGAGGGGACAGAATAAACAAGGCCAGGACTGTTGCACAGGGCCAGACTCAACCAGAGACCATCTTGGACACCTGACGAGGACACACACAGAGACGCCAGCCCCAGCGCCCGGTGAGGGCCCAGAGGCAGGCACGCTGAGGCCCCTGGAACCTACCTCCTGGGGCTCTCAGTGACATTCCAGGGCAGATACCTCTCTGGACTATTGGAAAAGGAAATGTAGTCACGGACACAGACAGGCATGGCCTGGGCCTCCTTGGCCTCACCACCCACATGCCCCCAGAGCTACCTCCTCCCAAGATCCAGGGTCAAGCCACCCTCTGCAGGGCCTTCCTGTCCCGTCCCGTCCCCCCCCCCCCCCCCCCCCCCCCCCCCCCCCCCCCCCCCCCCCCCCCCACCCGCCTCTACCACTTGGCTTCACAGACCCTGCCTAAGCCCTCGGTGTCCGGGCATGCAGGTCCCCAGCCAGCCTGGAGTCACAGGGCCCTGGCCCTCACCTCGTACTTCTCCGGTGCGCCAGAGATGCGGAAGTCGCTGCCGTATAGGACGTGAGGGTTGTCCCCTCCTGAGAAGCTGGGGCTCTCTGTCACGTTCTTTCTGCAGGCGGGACATGCCAGCTCTGGTGGGGCTCCCAGGTCTCCCTCTCCCCATCCTTTTTGCACCCCCACGCACCTTGAGACTTTGGCTTAAGGAAATCCCAAAATAACCTCCACCTCTTTACTACAGAGCAAACACCCTTTTGGTATGAGCAGGCTCACTGTGAGCCCTGCTGCCCACCTCCCAGGGTCTAGGGCTCTTGCCCCGGCTGAGGACGGGCAGAGGCTTGGTCCTGGAGGAGGCAGGGGGGCTGGCCCACAGAGTGCGAGCACGCAGGTCACTAATTATCTCTATATACTGCTCAGCCAAGCAAAAGCACACCCCTGCGGAGTGACAGGGCATTCTCAGAGCAGACTCTCCGGGCCCGCCCCCCACAGTGAGGGCAGTCCTCCCCAACAGCTCCCAGCCACCTGCTGCCTCCTTCCCCCCACCCCACCCCCAGACACCCCAGCTCCAGCCTGGCCCTGACGGGCACTCACTTTCTCCGTGTCTGGGTGATGTAGCAGACAACAGCTATTAGGATGGCAAAGGCAACCACAGCTCCCACAGGCCCGATCTTGGCCCACATCAGTCGGTCTGAGGGCAGAGAGGACGCAAGGGGCTCAGAGTCGCTGCCAGGGGACTGAGGAGACCTGGGTGCTCAGGAGATAGGCTGAGGTGACAGTCGAGATATCTGCAGAGCTGGCGCCCCCTTGCCCTGGCTGGTGGGCATGGAGGCCCCCGGGTGCATGGAGGCTCGGTCCCTTAGCTGCTGGAGGGCCAGGAGGCTGGCCAAAAGCAGGTAAACTCAGGGCAGCCTCGAACCACCAGAGGCCAAACTGTCTCTCGTGAAGTTTGATCCACGTGCACAGCTGTCCCACGTTCGGGATCCAAGCGAGGGCCCCTCCTCCCCGCGGCTCCCAGCCCGAGGCCACGCCACTCACGGGTCCCCTGGAAGGGCAGCTCCAGGCTCTTGGCACCATAGAGGTTCCTGGCTGTGCAGATGATGCGGGGCGGGGCCTGGGCTTGGCCCCGCAGCGTGAGGATGGTGGTGAGCAGGAGCCCGCTGCGCTCCGAGTACACGAACTCCCGCTCCGTCTCGTTCACGGTCACGTTGCGCAATGGCAGCTCAAAGGCCACGGACGGCTCGGGGTTGGATTTCACCACACACAGACACTGCACTGTGTCACGGGCTGCCGCGCAGTGTGACTCCAGGAGGATCACGGGAGCGACTGCAAGGTCAAGACAAAGACCGAGTGGGCCGGAGGCTGGGCCACAGGGGACTCCTTGGCACAGGGCACAGCCGGGTGGCCAAGAGCGGGGGTGGTGGCTATGTGTAAGATCCCTGGTTTCCCTCCGTATGGCTGTCCTGACTCAGAAACGCAAAGCGCCATGAGGACACTGTGACCTGCCAGCTGTGAGTTTTCCTCGCAGCGCTGGGCCCCAGCCAGAGCCTTGAACACTCCCATGCGCTGGTCAAGCGGTTAGGTTGTTTCCCAAGACACTGAGGCAAACTAGCCCTGGCTCTGGGCCGCATTTCTCTCATTGTTCGTGTTGAAGACACCACAGTCCCATAACTGCACTAACTTTCTCTAAGAAATGCTTTGTGAGTGTTTTAGTTTTGTTTCGTTTTTTTTTTTTTTTTTTTTTTTTAGCACTGGGGATTGAACCCAATGCCTTCACACTAAGCCATATATCCAGTCATTTTTTACGTTGTTTTTTGTTATTGTTATTTTCTTTTTGAGACAGGATCTCACTCTGCAGCCCAGGCTGGTCCTGAACTCAGGATGGAGCCCAGACTGGCCTTGGACTCACAGTAATACTCCTGTCTCAGCCTCCTGAGTACTGGGATTACAGGTGTGCACCACCACACTTGGCTTATGAGGTGCTTGGGAACCAAACTCAGATACTTAGTGCTTGACTGAGAGTTTGCTAGGCAAGTGCTTTAACCTCTAAGCCATTCCTTCGGCTCCCATTTTTACATTTTTATTTTGAGATGAGATCTCACTAAGTCGCCCAGGTTGGGCTCAAGCATGAGATCCTGCTGCCTCAGCCTCCCGGGGTGCTGGGATTCCAGGTGTGTGCCACCACACCTGGCTCTAATAAATGCTTTGGACTGATGACCCTGGGTTCCAGAGCTCTTTTTTTGAAATCCCAACTGGTCCCAGCTTGGGGGGGATTTGGAATGTTCCCTTGGGCAAAACTCCCCTGCTGCTACTTTTCGGGGGTCTCTAGCCTTGAAATGAGCCAGAGTCGAGCACTATGTCCATCTCTCACCTTGGCTTCTTCCTTTCCACCCCGACTCCTGTCCTCGGCCCTAGTGGCCTCTCTGCTGTCCCTCGGGCTAACGAGCTCTTTCCCACTCCAAGGTCCTGTGCTGCTCCTTCCTCCTGGAAAGCCTCCCTGGAGTACCTACTGAGCTCTCTCCTTTCTTCCCTTCTCCATACTGCGCTCTCTACTCAGGTGACATCTTCGCTGACTTTCAGGGGGACACCTCACTGCGTTCAGCACTCACTCCCTGCTCACTCAGTCTCCCCAGCACTAATCCCCACACAGGTTATACACCCCTCATTTTCCAACAGGAAGTCACGCTCTGTCTCCAAGCTGTTTCCCTATGCTTAGAAAAGAGCTATTGGATTCTCCCGGCCTCCAGGCCCGTCCAGCTGCCTCCTTCCAGGCCTGGTTTCCCCCTGGCATGCACTGGTGGTGCTCCCCGCCTGCCTCTTCCCCTTGAAGCCCTTGAATCATGGCCGCCCCTCTCAGGAGACTCCCAATCGCCACTAGCACCAAACATCACCGTCCACCCAACCTTACTTTGCTGTTTTGCTACAATTTGACCATGCAAATAGAACTGGAGTGTTTCTCTTCTCGTTTTCTAAAATAAGAAATTATACTAAAACATCAAATGTTGTTTCTTGATCTACATTCTCTGTCCCACATGGAGCACGTGGCGCCCTCCTATACCTGCCCTGCCCTGGGCTGAGCACTGGATCTTAATCAGTTCTGAGGCAAATCCATTTGCTATGATGGTTGGCCCACTCGCCTCAAATGACTAAATTCCAGTAAAAGCTAATGTGCCATGAAGAGTGATAGGTCAGAAAGTACCATGAGCAGATAAATTCGTGCCAGGGGGTGAGTCGAACTGGAACCTCATTGTACACATGTCTAAGCCTACTTAACACACAGACAATGTGCATCCTGCTTGCTCCAGTGCAATCAATCAACACACACCCACAGCAAGTTAACGCTGTCAAAACCCTTCCGCTCAAGAGAGCCAAACTGGTACTATGGTGACAAAATGTCTGCCCTGGATGCGGGACGAATGCTGCCTCCCCTGCTGATGCCCGTGCTTGGTATCTTTGCAGCTTTGGGGCCAACTTGGGGACCAATAAATCCCTGACTCGATGCTAGGTGACCCCTCTTCATACAAAGAGGGAGTCTGGGGCAGCTGAGAACTTCGGCCTGAGGCCCAGCTCTGCCATCTACTGGCTGAGTGAGGCCACTCAGCTTTCCTGGGCCACTGAACATGGAGTTCTCCTCTGTATGAACAGGATTGTGGGACCGTTAACCTACAAGGGGCCACGGGGCTCTGAAGATAGGTGCAGGAGTGTGCTGTAAACACTGATCACCTACCTAGGGGCTTATGTTAGAGAGAGAGAGACGTGTCCTAGCAGAAGCGGCACACGAACAAAGCCTGAGTCCTCGCAGCCATCTCGGCGGTGAGACCTGCTGTCCCACTGTTCTTCAAAGGAGGGAACCGAGGCTCAGCCAAAGGAGTGCCTGGGGTCATGCAGCAAGGTGGGGGCCAGGCAGAGTTTGGATTCTGATTCAGATCTGCTAAGCTCTATAAGGTACTAGACACCAGTGAAATATCAATTTCTTTCTAGACAAACAGTTCTCTTCCCAATCACATGGTCGTGAATACAACCATGCTCAGAGAGGAGGCAGAGAAGGTGACTGCCTGCTGTGTGCCCGGTGTCAGGCTGGGCCCGGTTGGAAGCCAAATAGCGGCCTTGCTGGAGGATAGCCCTGAGGGATGGAGCTATGACTGTGTGAACAGAAGGGGCCTGAGGGCTGTGCTCCCAGCAGGCGCAGGCTTTGGTGGAGGAGGATGCGGTGTGGGGGCTCAGGGGATGAAGGGGAGGAAACAAGGCCATTGCTGCCTTCACCTCCAACAGATCAAAGGCTTCACACTCCTCGTTTTGTTTTCAGGAGTCCTCAGGTGGCAAGGAATGTAAGAGGGCAAAGCCACTGAAGGCTTAAGAGCTGGGCCCACAGCGTCCAGGAGATTGCTGGCCCTGACCTTTCTTCCCAACTGCATGGCCTCAAGGAACTCTGGCCTTCATTATCTCCTGAGTTGAAGGAGAAGATGGTTACACATATCTGCTTTGTACAGTGGCGACGAGGACCGAGCAAGGCAGCACCTACGGAGGATTCGATGCCTGGCCCGGGGCCTCTAGGGAGCTCTGCCACCCTGCTCTTGTCACACAGGAGGGTGTGTAGGCCAGGTGTCTGGAAGTGGAGGTGGGCTGGTGTGTGCATGTTCAGGGACTTCCATCAGACTCTCACGGATTCTCTGACCCTTAAATATAAGCTAGGTATGATGGCACACGTCTACAACCCCAGCACTCTAGGAGGATGAGGCAGGAGAGTTGTAAGTTCAAGCCTAACTTGAGCAAGGTAATAACTTAGCAAGACACTGCCTCAAAATAGAAAAGGGCTAGGGATATAGCACAATGCAAAAGCCCTGGGTTCAATCCCCAGCCCAAGGAAAGAAAAGCCAAGCCAAACCAAGCCTAAGAACTGCTCCCTGACGTGGCGTGGGATGGGACGAAGGATGCAGCGGAAGAGGGGCACTATGCCCAGGATGGCCTAGGTGAAGAGAGCGGAGTACAGCCCTCCCCCGTCACAGGAAGCTGCCTAGGGGCAGAGGCTGGGAGGGACAGCGCCCACAGTTACAGGCCAGCAGAAGAACGGGCAGACCCCCATGGCTTAGCTATAAAGATGGCATTCAGGGTTCAATCTGTATCAGCCGAGTCCTGGTCACTTCCACATGCAAGGACAGAGGACTACGTAGTAGACACTGTGTTGCGTGCTGTACGTGCTGAATCCCACCGAACCGTCTCCCAATCTTTAATGACGAGGACCCACTATAGACAGAATAACTGAAGCCCAAGAGGTGAGGTTTAGAGACTAGTGCTAGCCCTGAGCAAAACTAGGGAGGAATCAGGGAAAGTGAAAGTACGGGGTGACATTCCAGAGGGAGCTGCTTGAGGAGGGAAAGTTAAAATTGTGAGTTGACAGCAAGAGCGGAGTGAAGGCCAGGGCTATGGGTTGGGGTGGGGTGGAGAGTGCAGCGTCCACAGAGAGGGCTCGGGAGAGGCGTGTCTACCGTGAGGTGATGAGTTCATGGCCAATACAGTAGCTTCACACACGCACCCATCTCGCTAGCTGTCCTGTATCTATTAATAAGCTTGGTGTCTTCTCAATCCCATCTCCCACAGAGCCCCGCAGCCCTTTGCACATAACAACTGCTCAGTCAATGTATTCTGATGTCATAGGACAGGATGAGGTCAACTCTGGGCAGTACGAAAGACTGGAACCAGATCTCCTGTATTTGAATCTCTAACGCTGCCACTTCTGAGCTAGGTGACCTTGGACAAGTGCCGTAACCTGTCTGAGTCTCAGTGTCCTTCTCTGTAAACTAAGGACAATAACAGAACCTCCCTAGCCAGGACATGAGGCAGATAAAATAAGTGAGACGCTCTACAGTGCTTCCAATAGTGCCAATAAATAGTGATGCTCCCTGAGGTCGCGTATCAGTTACTGTTCAGTTACCACAGGGGATGTGGCAGCCACAGGAACCCGAATCCTCCTTGGCCTGAAGCCCATGCTGGGATATGGAATAGTATTTTTTGCCTACGGATTTAGGTCCCTTGCCATTCCATCCGCGTCTGCTCGGTGAGGACAGGCCAAGCTGTATCTCTTAGGTGTCCTCTGTTGGGTCATCTGTCATGGGTATGGGAGGGGTACTCACACTCCACGGACAGATTGAAGGCAGTGGCCCTCTGGCCATACTGGTTCTCCGCCACACACCAGTACTCGCCGTCATCCTCAGGGGTGACTGCTGGCAGCTCCAGCTGCAGCTGCGGCTCATAGATGACAGTGGCCAGGATCTGCTTCTCCTTGAAGATGGTGAGGATAGGGTCTGGGTTGCTCTGTGTGGAGCACAGGATGGACACCATTTCTCCCTCCACAGCCACCATCGTCCCATTCACTGTCGGCTTCCAGGGCGCATCTGAGGACAGAACAGGGAGCGGAGGGTCAGAAATCAGGGGGTACTGCTGACTCTGCCAGCTAGTCCCTACCCTCAAACATGACCCCTGACAACCCAAACCCTGCGCACCCATTCAGGGTGGTTCAGGTGACCTTAGCCCTCACTGTCTTATTTATAAAATTAAGTTCTGCAGTCAGAATCGTTGCATCTGGAGCTACACACCTCTTCCCAGCTACCTGTCGATCTACATCTTAACCTCAGCTTTCTTATCTTGGAAATGGACTTTAAGAATTCTAATCTCATAGGCACGAACATTTAGCATTTGCTGAGGATACACTGAGTGACAGGCACTGTTTTGCCGTAAACAAGGTCCATGTGGGCAGATTCTTTGTAAGTAAGTAAAATATATTTGCAAAGGGGCAAATGCTACGGAGAAAAACAAAGGGAGAAGGGAAATCAGGGGAGTCATTGTTTTAAATAGGAGAGTGAGAGAAGGATTCAGGGAGACCAGGAGGAGATGGATGGGGATGCCTGGGGGAGCGGCCCATGTGCAAAGTCCCTAGGAAGTGCTGGGCAGTTGGCTGTGGCTGTCAGGAATATCCCCAGACCTGGGCGCTTTACCTCAATAAATATTTGTGAATGAATACATAGATGAATAAATGATGACTTCTGCCTGGCTCCTAGCTGACAGTCTCACTCTGACAGCATCCCCACCCTGCACCCCATACACAGTGTAGCTAAGTAAGACCTGGGGTCTTCTTAATTCTCCCATCAGAATGGCAACAGGGGACACATCTATCACACTAGCTACTGTGTTTTGGATTTGGAATATCCCCCTAAATCTTATGTATTTGGGTGTTATGAATTATCTGTGCAACCAGGCGCTGTTAGGAGATGGGAGCCTGGTCTGGAGGGGTGGATTACGGGTGTGTGGTGGATTATAGGTGTGTGGTGGGAGGCCGGCATGTGGTAGACTATAAATTAAAAGCATGTGGTGGATTAGGAGCTTAAGCCCGGAATCATCCGGTGGACAGAACCGGGAGCTGAGGGTCAGAAATTGTGGCTGGACTCAGAAGGGGCAGGGGGGTTGGGGGGGGAGATCCCTGGGAAAGGACCTAGAAGGGTATACGCCACTTCCGCCCTCCTTTCTGGGATTTGGCTTCCTGTTTGTGATGTCCTAAGGAACTGCCTCCACCTGCACCTCCACCCCTGCCATGTGCTTCTGTTGCTGCCGGCTGCCGGTGAACAGACTGTGACCTTCTGAAACTGTAAGGTAAAAATAAAGTTTTCCTCCCCTAGTTTGTGTATGTTGATATTCTATCACAGCAACAAAAAAGCAACTAAGACGCCAGCGCTCTGGAAGGCTGAGGCAGGAGGATTGCAAATTTGCATCCTGCCTAGGAAACTTAGCAACTTACAACTTGTCTCAAAAAATAAAAAAAATAAAAGCCTGGGGATATAGTTTAGTCCAAAGGCCCTGAGTTCAGACAACTGGGCCATTTTTGTTCTTTCTTTCTTTCTTTCTTTCTTCATGATATTGGGAATTGATCTCAGGGTAAAAATGCAAATTCCTGGGCTGAGGAGTAGCTCCAGGATAAAGTGTGTGTTTTTAAGCCCCAACACAAGAAGGGGAAAGGGAAGGAAGGAAGGGATGGAGGGGGAGAGGAAAGGAGGGAAGGAAGGGAGAAAAGAATAAAGAAAGAAAGGAGGAAAAAGAAAAGCAAGCCGACCCCTGGAGTCAGACCAGACAAGGGCCAAATCGCGTTTAACAGACAGGCTTCCTAGGTGGCAGAGACTGAATCCTCAGAACAAGAGCGCTGCAGAGCAGGACCGTGAGAGACACTTGTGGACGGCACGAAGGAACGCCTTAATAGCCACTGTCCCCTCCGCAGTTCAGGGCGGGTCGCAGGCAGCCCAGAATGGGCGCCTTCCGTCCCCTGCACAGGAGCGAGCGGGGCCCACACACAGGCACTCACACATGACGCTGAGCTCCACGGTCCGGTTGTCCTGGCCGTAGGAGTTCTCCGCCAGGCAGGCGTAGACGCCGTCCTCCGCGGGGGTCACCTCCTCCAGCTCCAGGTACAGGCTCTCGGCCACCGCCTCCCGGAGCACCGTCCCGTCCCGCATCCACGTCAGCAGCGGCAGCGGGTTGCTGTCAGCCCCGCAGAGCAGGCTGACGTGGGAGCCTTCGATGGCCTCCACCGAAGAATTCATCTCCACAATCACGGGGGGATCTGAGGCCCAAGACGGCGCGGACCGTCACCCGGGGCGGGGCGGAGACACCGCCGTGGCCACGCCCCTCGCCCCGCCCAGGCCCCGCCCCGGCCGGCATGGCCCCGGCCCGGCCCCGCCCCCGGGCTCACACTTGATGTCCAGGCTGGCGTAGCCCTCGAACTGCAGGGTGGTGTTGGGGAAGGCGGCCTGGCAGCCCAGCCGGTGGCCGTTGGCTTCCCTGGTGGGCACGAAGTGCAGCAGGGACACCTGCACCCAGGTGCCCTCGTCCTCGCGCAGCCGGCCCAGCACCGTCGGCTCCCCCAGCCCCTCGTGGCCCAGCCAGCTCAGCTCCGGCCGCAGCTCGGGGCAGTTGTCGGGCACCATGCAGCTGACCTCCACCTCCTTGCCCGCCACCACCTCCGGGGGAACCACGATGTTGGGGGTGTCTGCGTGAGGCCAAGAACAGGAGGGCAGGGGAGGCAGCGCTAAGCTACCGGTCACCCCGCCTTGTCCAAGTCCAGCCCTGCTACCTTGGTCCCCGCTCCCGCGTTCTTCCGGTCCCTGCGCCTTCCCAGAAGCCCTCGCAGACCCGATCAGATACTTCAGGAACACCGCCAAGTAACAAGAGGGTGCGCAGTGCGCATGTACACGGTGTGCGCGTGTACAGTGCTTACTTCCGGGCTCTTGGCAACTATTAAGTGGACTTTGCAATGAAGGCACTAAGGCCACAGCTGGTACAGGGTAGGCCAAAGCGTCAAGTCCTGTCACTCTGGCTCAGTGTGGGTGCCGTGGACACTTACAGTCCCTAAGGAGTCCTTCTCCTGTCCCACGCTTGCTTTGTCCCGCCTTGTGTGTGCGAGTGGGCATGTGTGGGGTGTGCGGGGCTTACTGTGTGGTGTGTGTGTAGATGGTGTGCGTCGTGTGCTTGCGTGGAGTCTGGCTCCTGCTACAGACCTGGTGCTGCTGGGGAAGAGCTCCAAGCAGCACCCCTGGGAAATCAGGCAGCGAGTTTGCCTGAACTGAGGCTGCGGGCTCTATTTTGATTGCTCAGTCTGGCACAGCGGCCCTTTAATTGGCTTATAAAATTGTTTTTTAATGTTTTGCAGCCGAGACCTTGCTCAAGCTAGACAAATGCTTTACCACTGAGCTACATCCCCAGCCAGGATTATATCTAAATCAGCAGCAAATACTTAAGAACTAGGAGATTACACTGAAAAATCCCACAATTTGGGGGTTCCTTTGAAAACGCAGACTGCTCCTCAGCCAAGGCCCCCGTACTCTGCCAGCCTGGCATCACCCAGGACATTCGACAGCCCCACCCTGGCGCTAATTGTCCTTCTGTTCAAGACCCAGACACGTCCGCATGCCCAAGGTCATGCATCTAAAGCAGAGGACCAAAGGCCTTGCCTGGGAACCCCCGGACCCTACTGCTGTTAGGTCCAGATGTTTCTAGAACACTGAAAACAACTTCTTTCCTCTGAGGACAGCCATACTATTTGGGGACCTGCTCTGATCCTTTCTGTCACCTGTGTGGTTGGGGTGGGAGCGGGGAGGGCGGGGAGAGTAGTACTCAGAGCCACCCCGTCTGCTCTCCCTCCTGTGCACCCCACACCTGGGCAGACACGGGCATGGCATGTGGGTCTGCCGTCTGGATCGCCTGGGATAGGCGCTGAGAACAGCCTGGCGTGCCCCTGCCCAGCCCCGGCACCGTCCCCGACCCCTCACCGCCCGCACGACCCGCAGGGGACTCACTGATGATGTCCAGAACGCTGTGCTCCGAGAAGGTGTACTGGTTGTAGCCGCCCAGGTCCCCGCGGAAGTAGTACTTGCCACCCAACTCAGGGCTGAGGGTGCTGAGGAGCAGGGTGCAGTTGCGCAGGCCCAGGTCCCCCAGGAGGCGGCTGCGGCCCTGGAAGCTCTCGTGCACCACCTGGGTGCGGGACTTGAAGACCACCGGAGGGTAATTCTTAGGGTAGGGGCTATTGAAGTACCAGACGCCGTGCACCACCGCGGGCCGGAGCTCATCCGGGAAGTCAAAGCGGCAGGGGATGGAGACGCAGGTGCCCTCGAAGGCCGAGATGGACGAGGGCATCCAGGCGCTCCAGTGCCCGCCTCGGGAGGCTGCGGAGGGGCAGAGCCACCAAGGCTGAGGTTACTCCCTCCCGCTCCCATCACCTGCTGCTGCTCTGGGCGTCGGGGGACCAAAATGCAGAGCCCCCAGCCCCCACTCCCCCCAGCCATTACCTGAAATCATAATCCAGAACAGAGGCAGTGCGGTGAGGAATATCATGGCGAGCCGCGAGCGGGCGAGCCAGAGCTGGAGAGGAAGAGGAGGAGGTCAGGGTCAAGGATCACAGCCTGAAGGTGGAGCTTGGGGGGCGGGGGGCGCTCACGAAGGGAACTTCGCAGAGCTCAGCTGCCGCTGCTGGGACCACAAACACACAACGCTGGCCACACACCAGGGCTCGGTGCCTTATTATCCCCCCACATGAACTCCTCTGCCTTCTGTGAGTTAGGTGCAATCATGATCCTTATTTTAGAGCTGAGGTCCAGAGAGGGTAAGTAACTTGCTCAAGGCCACACTGCTGGTCTGCAGCGACCACCAGGAAGTCCTGTTTTGGCATGGCAGTGACCCACTGCTAATGATCTTCAGTGTCGTAACATCCCTGGGGATCTCCAGGAACCAAGGACAGAACCAAGGCCGTATCAGCAGTGGGAACCAGGGAGCCAGAAACACGGCGATGTTGGCACTTTGGCCCTTACCTCGGTCTCCCTGAGTTTGGAATGCTTTCCTATGCCCCCGAAGCTGCCAGTCGTCCAGCCTGGAAGGAGAGGCAGAGGGCAGCAGAAGAGGGAGGCCCAGGCGCCCTCCACCCCGCCAAACTCTCTTTTGGTGGCTACTGTAGGTAGTGGCCTGTGGCCTCTTGCCCTGATGGCTGGGACCCTCCCACAGCCCCAGGACTACTCTATGGCAACGCTGCCTCCAAGATGACATGTGGGAGAGCCGCGGGGAGGGGCCGAGAGCAGCGGCTCTGCGTGGGGAGCAGGGGATGTGGTGAGTGGGGTAAACGAACACATGTCCCACGGCCGAGCCCTGGGGTGGCAGGCAGGGACCCGAGCCCGTCAATAACTGGGTTTCACAACATCGGCATTCCCAACATGCCGGGTGAATTCCTGCCGCCCTCTCCCACCCCACAGCTGGCTCCTAGCGTCCCCACCCTCACAGAGGCTGGTGCCCAGCACAAAAGAGCCCTGTTCCTTCAGGGAGAGGACCCCTCATCCTGGGGGCTCCTGTGGTAGGTGGTCAGTGAGAGGAGCCGTCACTCCTGACTGGGCTGTGAGCGGGAGCTAGGTCTCTGGGTTAGTGAGCCCCTGGTGCCTGGCTGCTCCTTGGGTCGCAGGGTTTGAGCCAGGATTTCCAAGTGGCTGCCTTTCCCAGCCCTCTGCTGCCCTCTTCCCACGGACACAGCCACACGCAGGCACATGCAAACACTGGTATGAAATGGGACAGCCAGAAGGAGTGGCTCACACAATGGAGACTCTGAGGACGTGGACGGGCACAGAGCAGCCATGCCACCGGAGCTGGGCTGGCTGGCACTCAGGAAGTCTCGGGGCTACCTGGCCTGGCCTCCTTCTTGTGCACCTCCCGGCGGGGGGCCACCTGCGTGCCACCTTTACGAGGCACGAGGACACGCACTGCACACTGAGGTGTAACCACAGACCCAGACTCAGACCAGTGGACATATGGCAGGTGCATCTGGGGACAGACACGTGTGAGGACCAGCCAGATGGACTGGCAGACACGGAGAACAAGTATGTAGACCATACATTCTTAATGGGGGTGGACACTGGTCTCAGGGTCTCCCCCAAACAATCACAACTACGACAATAATTTGCAGCTCTCTAAAAGGCTGCAATGCATGAACAGATACACAGTGCGTCTGCAGTGTGCAATTTGAAAGGAGTGGGGAGTGGGGAAAAAACCTATCTGCTAAGTTCTTTTGCGGAAGTATAATGAGAAAAATCAAGAATTATTGATCTAGACTGATTTGCAGGGAGGATGCATACACACGCACGCACACGCATTCACACACACTTGGACACACACCCAGCTGGGCACCCAGGTGCCCAACTCACTCGTCAAAGCCCCTCTGCCCTCAACCACTTCCCAGATTGCAGCGTGCAAGTGTCCAGACGCCTGGACATCCCTTCATCCTCTGCCAGCCCAGATCCCTCCCAGCTCATCTGTCCTAAACTTAGGAGCCCCTGGAGAGGTACCTCTAGCCATGAGGGGAACCAAGGGATCCTAGTTTTTAGCAGTACCCACCCCACCTTAAACTAGTGGCTGTTTGCAGTGACGGACTTTGGCTGAGAGCACCTTGTCCCCGTACACACTCCAGGGACCCTTCGGCCTGTCGACCCCCCGGTGCTCTACCCTCCCCGTCCCTGCCCTCTCTACCTCTGTACTCACTCAGATGCTCTGGCTTCTGCACCCTCTGCTTCGTTAGCCCCTCTTGCAGTCCCCTGGCCTCCCAGGGTCTAGGCCCCCACTGGCCAGCCCATTCTCTCCCCCCCTCTGGGTGCCAGGGGCCGCCTGCCTCCAGGGCCCAGCTCCTCCCTGCCCCCAGAGGAGGGGGGCACAAAGGGCCCCTTGTCACCACAGGGCTCGAACTGGGCGGCCTGATGCCTGGGTCCTACTGGCTTTTTCCTGGAGGGGTTGGAAGGCTGCCTCACTCCTTCCCCTGTCCTCCATCACTGCACACCCTAATTCAGGGTCAGGGTGGCGCAGCCTAATCTCTCTGGACATCCCAAGCTGAGGGACAGCACTGTCCTCAGGGAATTGGTGGGACTATTTCATGTGACCCTGATCCTCAGAGGCCAGCAGAGGCCAGTGTGGACAGGAGGAAGAGGGAGGTCCTTCTTGTCCTCAGCCTCCGTGTCACCTCGACTACATCTGGAGTCTCTTGTCCCCAGCTCTCCCGGTCGATTTCTTTCTTGGGTCTTTTTGCCACCCGAAATGACCTTACGTGTTCTCTATGTCCTCTCCTGGGAGCACAACCTCATGGGGGCCAGACTTTATGTTCCGTATTCTATGCCTGTCCATCCTTCTTAATAAACACCAGCTGGGTGGCAGAATGTCTTCCTCAAATAGCTGGTGGCACCTACGGGCCCAGGGCCTTTGCATTTGCTGCTGCTCCTCCCTGGGAAATTGTCCTTGTCCTACCTGATGTCCACTAGGCCCCTGGTCACAGCCTGCTCCTCCTTTCCCGTGCTCCTAGATGTCACTTCCTCTCGAGGCTTTCCTTATCTCTCTCTCCACTGAAGTCATGTCCTTTCCTTCCGTCGGTCTGTCCTCTGACTCCACCTTGCCTGGAGACTTCAGAGTGTGGGGTTTTGGCAGAATCCTGTCTGTCCTGTGCACCTTTATGTCCCTAGCACCATGCTCGGAAGAGCTTGCCTGGCTCTCTGAACTGTGTGAGGAGCTCCCGAGTGTGAAGGTCACGGTCCTGCCCCTCCCGTTGATCATGACCTCTGCAAGGTGGGCAGAGGTGCTGGAGGTGGTGTGACTAGGAGCAGAAAGAAGTAATCTGATTAAGCTGTTCAATGGACCAGTGCAAGGAAGGAGGGAGGGTCCTTTCTTCCAAGGGAGGCCATGGGGGTGAGGGGTGGGGAAATCCCTCAGACCAGGGAGCAGAGTGAGGAGTCAGGATAGCTGGAGGGGGAGGGGAAGTCCCACCCCCACCTCAAACTTCATGATGTCAGACTCTGCCCGTGCCTTTCCCAGTCCGGGACAATGGCCTATTGAAAGGGTGGTGTGGCTTGAACGCCTGGGTCCCAGAGAAGAGAAGGGCCTGGTGCCTGGGATTGGGGAGGTCACCCGGATCTGGGGGTACTCTCTGTCACAGCCTTCCATCAACACCAACTCAGATGGCGTCAGGGGCCTGTGCTGTTGGGGACTGCATATCATCTGGGTGTGAGTGCCAGGCCATACCTGAACTGGAGGAAGGTCCAGCAGAGAAAACCTGCTAACTACTGTCAAGATTGTGGGGTTCCAGTCCATAGGAAGGCGGCAGGGGAGAGACAGTAAGTGAGAGAAGTGGGAGGGGATTGCAGAACCAGACAGCGGATGTCCTATGCAAGAGGATCTGGTTGCCACAATACTAGATCACCCGAGGCTTTAAGAGAAAGCAGTGTATTAGTTTGCTGGGACTGCAGTAACAACACACTGCACAAAACAAATGGCTTAAAAACCAGGGTGTAAACTGGGGATGGTGGCACAAGCCTCTAATCCCTGTACCAGGGGAGGTTGAGTCAGGAGGATCACAAGTTCGAGCCCAGATTGGGGTGATTAGCAACTTAGACCGACTCTATTTTGACATTCAATTTTTTAAATGGGGATTTAACTGAGTGTGAAAACCCTGGGTTCACTTCCCAGTACCAAAAAAACCTAAACATACGTAACACCATCATTACCTCACCAAAATGGATTGTCTCATGGTTTTAAAGGCTCAGTTTTTAAAAATCAAGATGTTGGCAGAATAGTTTCCTTCTGAGGGCTGTGAAGGGGAATGTTTTATGTCTCTCTCTTGGCTTGAGGGTGGCTGTCTTCATGTTTCCTTGGCTTTCTACCTACATGCACCTCCATCCAAATTTCTCCCTTTCACAAGGACACCTGACATATTGGATAAGGACATCTGCTATGTTGGATTAGGACTGAGCATAATAACCCCATTTTAGATTGGTTACTTCTGTAAAGACCTTACCTCCAACTAAGCTCACATTCTGAAATAATGGGAGCTAGAATTTCACAGAATTGTTCAAGGGAAACACAGTTCAACCCATAGCAGTAGGAAATTCTTGTGATGTGACCTGATTTTTTAGTTAATTTTAGTTGTTAGCCCAATTTTTATCTAAATTAGTGTACAACCAAGAAAAAGTCATCTTCAGGCAAAAGGAAGCTCCCACCCTGCCCTCCTCCTCAATGCCCTCTTGAATGCACAGGCTGGGCTTGGTCCAACCTGATACGAGACAACAGGATCCTGTGACCCAGAGATGACAGAGACAAGACTGAGCCAAATATTGCAACGTACACTCCTGCTCAGGCAAAGCTTCACCGGGAAGGAGATAAGGGGCTTCATCTGAATTGGGGCTTTGGCTGAAGGGAATCACAATCTGTCAATGGAAGTGGTCAAGGGAAGACCAATAGAGGAACAGGTTGTTTGTTGAATTGCCAAAATGGGCTAATCCAATAGTTCCTATTTGTTGGGAGCATGATTCCAAAAGGTGTTTCTTCTTGCGGCATACTTAAACCAGTGCATCGTCGTTTCAGCTGTTGAATTCTTGTCTATCTGGAGTCATCATCCTGTCCCAAACTTCCCAGCCTTGTACTGGCTGGGCTAACAGACGGTCAGCTTCATTCGGAAGCTACTGAGTTACTCTTATAGTTGATGACATTATTTTGCATAGATGTCCTGGCTCTGTGACAGGGCTTGAGTTGCTGAGATAACACAGGGTGGGGTAGAAGACACACACACCAGCTCCAATGGGCAATAGAGCGAGCTACACTTGTGTCATAGACTTGCACACTTTTTTTGTCTTGTTTTTGTTTTGATAATATAGTCTGTAGTCCAAACTAGTTCAGAACTTAGTATGTAGCCCAGGCTGGGTTTAAAATCACAGCAATCCTCCTGCCTCAATCTCCCCAGTGCTGGGGTTACAGGCGTGCACCACCATAAGCGGCTAATCTTTATGCAGTGCTAGGAGATCAAGCCCAGGGCCTTGCACATGGTAGGTAAGTGCTTTAACCACTAAGCTATGCTCCCAGTTCAAAACATTTTTTAAATGATCAACCTGTCTACATGCAGAGCTAAGCAGAATCTCAAGGATTAATACAGCAAAGAGGACAGAAACAACATGAAGACAGAACTCTCAAGCCCTTTACTTCATTTGGGTCACACATCAGACATCTGTGTGCTGGGATTACAGGTGTGCACCACAATGCCTGGTTTATGTGGTGCTGAGGAATCGAACTCAGGGCCTTGTGCTTGCAAGCGCTCCACCAGACATCTGTAGGGCCAAGTGAAGACTTAGTGTGGCTCAGGGAACATTAAAAATATTTTTAAAAATGTAAAAGCTTCTTTGCTGAGTGTGGTGGTACATGCAGGTGATTTCAGCACTCAGGGAGGATTGCAAATTTGAGCCTGGCCTGCACAACTCAGTGACTTAGGAAGATTCAAAAAAAATTTTTTTAAAGTTGGGGGGAGCCAGGAATATAGTTCGGGGTGAAGCCCTGGGCTCAATTCCCAGGAGGACAAAAGCAGACAGATAAACCAGTTATTTTAATCAGTTGCGAGTATTTTAAAATCAGTACACTGCATATACGAAAAAGGATTTCTAAAAGCAATAATAAAGATTTATATCTTCTCTCGAAAATAATCAGAAGTTGTCTCTGTCGGGGCCGCCTTTGGTTTGGAGCTCCCTTTCCCTGGAGCCCAGCCATCCTCCCTCCCTAGCCAACATTGAGACCAACCCATCATGCCAGCCGGACCTGTTGTAATCTCATGAGCTAAGAAGACAGTGAAATGCCTCTTGTATCGCTGTTTCTTTCGAAAGTAGGGCTATCAGAATGAGAATGATATAGTTTTCAAGCAGAACAAGAGAAAATTTAATTCCTGTGGAGGTGAACAGTATCTCTGTGTGTTTCACATGCAGAGCGCATCTTTATTGAAAGACTACAACTTTAGGGTCAGGGGAGGCAGGAGGCGACACAGGTGATTGAATCCAGACCTTCCTAGTAAGCTATGACCCAGCCCTTTTTTTATTGTTTTTTTTTTTTTCAGACAAGGTGTCACTGAGTTGCCCAGTTGCTCAGGCTGGGCTGAAACTTGTTATCCTCAGCTGTCTAGAGTGCTGGGAACACAGGCCTGTGCCGCGGCTCCTGCCTGCGGATAGAGTTTAAGGGGTCCTGTGAAATAAACCAATGTCCCTCACTCTGTACCTCTCTGGCCCCTGATGGACAGTGATTCTCAAACTTTAGGGTCTCAGGATCCCTTTACTCTGAAAAATTAGTAAGAATATCCAAGAATGTTTGCAGGTCACACCCATAGTTATTTACTGTATTAAAAATGGAAGAGTTAGAGATGTAGCTCAGTGATAGATTGTTGGCTAGCATGTGCAAGGCGCTGGATTTAATCTCCAGTACAGACGAAAGAGAGAAAGAAAGAAAGAAAGAAAGAAAGAAAGAAAGAAAGAAAGAAAGAGAAACAAACAAACAAACAAACAAAGGAAATTTAAAGCACAAGTTACAGTGCACACAATCCATCCCCCATCATCAGAGCAATGGTGTCACTGTCTCACAGAGCCATAGGGAAAAAAAAACCCCACCATATATTCATGGAGAGACAGTGGCCCTGGAAAGGAATTCCTGCATCTAATTCAGAATCTTCTTTAGCACTGCAGTTTGTGACTTGGGTTTTAAGAAGACTAAGGAGAGGTAAATCGGGCTTTCCTGCCCTGCTGCTGCAACATGAAAGTTCAGGTATTTTGAAATGGGGGGAGGCGGGGGGGGGGGGGACAAAAATAAATTCCCTTCAGCAAGCTTTCTGGTAACACACACCAAGTCCCTGCGTCCTACACCGACCACTTTCCCTTACAAAGTAGGGGCCAGAGGAAAAAAAAACCCAGGCACAGCCCTTACCTGGGAGAAAGGACAACAGATGCTCCAGTTTGAAAAATAAAGACAGAACCAGGCATTTTATTGCAAGATCACTGTCTGCGGAGGACAGGAATAAATAAGGGGTGGGCGGCCGGGCAGAGTTCGGGGCGCTCAGGTCTTGCAGCATATCCCACACTTGGAGTTCCGGCAGCAGCTGCAGCAGAACACGCAGATGGGGAAGTGGGTGTCCCGCCTCCTCAGCCTCTGGGGCGCGGGCTGTGGGCAGGAAGGGCCAGTGAGCCACTCACCAGGGTGGGAATGGGGAGGGCGCGGGGACAGGGTGGGGTGCTGTGGCTCTCACCATGAAGCTGGCCTGGGCTTCCACTGTGTACTGGGGCTGGAGGTCTGCAAGCTGCCTCGTCTGCCAAAGAGAAGGGGCACTGAGGATGGCGAGCCCAGCAGAGCTCGGGGACCTGCCCGCCTAGGTGCTCCTCTAGTGGTTGGGCTCTCAAAGCCCAGCGGGACGCCTAGGAGGGAGGAAGGGACCTTTCTAGTTCTCTCGTGCCTTCCCAGAGTCGCCTCCTCTCTCCACAGCCTACTCTTCTTTGGGACACCCCTCTCCTTAGCCGGATGCTAGCTAGCTACCACCAACCTCCCGGAGAGTCTCCCCGAGTTGTGCCCCTTACAATCTGCTGTCACCGTGTAGCAGAATCACTTCTAATGTTGCCAGTCACACCCTGGTTGTCCCCGTTTTAAAAGCCCCACTGAGTGTTCCTGGCACCCAGAGGATGTGTCCGCATCTGCACAGCTGCCTGCAAGACTTGGCCTGGTCTGCACCCTGCCTAGAGCTCTCCGGTCCCTGCCAATCTTCCGGTGCCCCTCGCTTGCCCACACCTAGCTGAGTGTCTGTGGCCCTGGCTGCTGCACTCCTGGCACTCACACATTTGTGTTTTCTCACCAAAATCCCTCGCTTGACTGCCAGCCCTTCTCCGGTCCCCATATGGTCACACTCACATCATGTTTCATTATTCACGAGTAACATTTACTAAATACAGTTGTTTGACTTGTTCCTGGACTAGCACCCTGACTAGGACGTAAGGTCCGTGACAGCAAAAACCGTTGTCTCTCTCTGTGTCCCCTTCACGCCCCACGTGTGATGGCACGTGACGCAGAGCAGCACTCAGTGATGCCTGCGCTGTCAGGCCAGGGCCCCTGCTCCTACCACTCTACCCCAGACCTGTTCTTTCCATGGCTGCCAACCTCCCCTGAGCGGTTCTGGGGTCTACTCTGAGCTAGGGGGTCTCCAGCCACCCTCCGCAGCGTTCTGCCTAGCAGCCACCCTGCTAGGACCAGGTCCCCAGGATGCTTACCTGTGGCTGGAGAATGGAGCCAGTGGTCAGGCTGGCGAGGAGGAGGAACAGGAGGCAGGCAGCCTGGATCTGAGGGCTCGGTGCCATTGTGCTGTCTGTCTGACCCACTCTGTCTTGGGTCTGGGACTTGGTCTGGTGTCTGGGGCTCGGTTACTGTGGCTTTTATGGGCCCTGCTGTAGGAGGCGGTGGTCGGAGCCCCCACCCCTTTGCCCTGCCTAACTCATTTCCAAGAAGCTGGTGGCGCCGTAAAGGCGGGATAGATAAGCGGGAACGGACTGACAGGGGACAGGGTTGTGTCACCTTCAGCCAGCAGAGGTGTGTCCAGGGGGCGGGGTAGATGGGGCCAGACACAAGGCTGGAGCCAGTCACCTAGGAACCCTTCCCCTCAGCGTGATGTCACCTTGTTGACCTCAGAGAAAAAATCCCGCTTCTGTCCCAGTTGTTAGTGAGCAGAAACGCTGACCCTTACCCTAGCCTTCCCTGACACCCTCACTCACCCTAGCATGGCTCTCAGGCACTGGGCGGCCCAGACGGGCCCAGCGTAGCCAGAGGCACAGAAAGCCTGTGCTTTGGTGTATCTTCATGCCTGCACAGCTACCGAGAAGGACACAGATACGAGGTGCACGGGGAGTTGGTGCTGCATGGTCCCTCACAGTTTTCTGCGCATCCTGTGGACCAGCACACATGTTAACTCCTTCTTATCTTCTCCGATGCTGCCTGGCCCAGTCTAGGCCCTGCTCTGTATTTTGAGACCTTAGCTGCCTCCACAGCCACCGACCAGAGGGGCTTGGCCTCCTTTACGTCAGGGCTTGCGATCTTAGTCATCAAGCTCTTCTGCCTCCCTTAGACACACTGGGCACAGAGGTAAGCTGGGCCTGGATGCACAGAGTGTGTCCCTGTAGTCAGCCCCCATTCAGTATTTTGGAACCAGCAGTAGTGGGAGTATTTGCTACTGTCAAACATAGGGCTTTTTCTCAGCTTGTTCCTCAAAACGCCACTAGCAGGGGGATAAACCAAGGCTGACCCTGGCCACACTGACTTCCTGTCTACTGAGGCCATCTTGCAGTGCACACAGTGCAGGGGACCCACCACACCTCGGTTCCAGACATGGGCCTTTGGCCATTCTGCCTGGGTCATGCCAGGACTATCCAGCATCATTCCTGGCACTGGAGCCTGGAGAATGGTGCCACCCAAGAATAAACACCTATTCCTAGCCCGAAGTGCCGAGATCTACATGAAACCACAACAATGGACGGGCTTTGGGGAAGCGAGGGCAGGCTACTCTCTGCCATAGGCCTCTCATTCCTTCCCATGGCAGCCAACTGTGCCACACACTCGAAAATGGCTTCAAAGGGGAATGGTGAGGAAGAGGGGATGGGGGAGCGGTTGGAACAGGGGCAGGGTGCTCAGCAAGGTGACCCCCTGGCAGGCCCAATGCTGACCCCTGGGGGAACAGTGGCACCCCACCCAGCCCTAGCAACACAGCTGTACTGCTGCTCAGACCAGGTTTCATCATCAACCAGGGGCAGGGGTCACAGCACAGGCGCCAGAGCCCTGGTGCAAGGCGACAGGCTGACGGGCCAAGCCTGGCTTCCTGGACATCTGCCCTCCCTGGGCATAGGGGGCTCAAGGCCAGGCCCCATCATTGGCTGGTACGGGGGGAGGGCTTCAGCCCGGGACATGGCAGGAGTCAAGCCTGTTTTCAGGAACTGTTTAGAGACCCTAGCCTCTGCTCCTACAGCACAGGACGTGTCCTTGACCCAAACCCCCAACTCCCTCTCACATCAGCATCCCAGGCCCTCCAAGAGGATCTTCAAGCCTTAATTCCTCCATCCAATGAACCAACGAACTGGACACCAGCCATGTGGGATGGCAGGGGGTGGCATACATCCATGAACTCCACAGCTGAAGTTCTGGCCTCAGGGAATTTGGTACAGACCTTGGCTCTTCCCAGGCCCAAGATGGACAGACACACTGACAGACAAGGCGGGGGCCACATGGGGCCAGTTTATTGCAGTTAAATACCTTTCTCTATTTTTTGTCCATTTTTCCATAAAGAAAATTAACACACACATACATACACACACGCACGCGCACACACACACTCACACCCGCATACACCCAATGGGGAGCGAGGATCCAGAAACAAGAGGTGGGGTGGGGCACGGCCTCCCGGCCTAGGTCCAGGCCCCAAGGAGGGCCCCACAAGCTCTCTCCTTCCCGTGAGCACCCTGTCGCGGTACCTCTAGAGACCAAGGAGGCAGCGGGAAGCGCCAGGACCTCTGGCCCCGCCACTCTCGCCTCCGGGTGAGACCACCGGCCTGCCAGAGCTTGGGGGGCCGGAGAAGGGAGACTAACAAACCAGTGAGAGGGTGTCACTTCCAAGTCGAGGAGGGCAGTGGGAGATGTATCCACAGAAATGCATTATTTCATCCCGTTTTTGTTAAAAATCTACTATAAAAAAACGCAGCTGGGGGAGGGGCATCTGTCCCTCTCTGTGCTAAGGGCTGGGGGCGGGCAGCAGAGGCCGTGGGCAGCACAGGCGGCGGGCAGGGGTCACTGCCGGGTGCTCTCGCCCACCATCTCCAGGTTGTGCTGCTGCAGCTGGGCTCGAAGCAGGGCATTCTCATTCTTCAGCTCCTCAATCTATAAATGCAACAGGTGAAGAGTAGGCCAGGGCTGGCTCCTGGGCTGCCAGCCCTGCGCCCTCACCGGCTCCAGACCCACTCACCTGCTGTCTCAGGAGCTCATTGTCTACCTGCAGCCGCTCTGCCTCCTTAAAGGTCTCCTGCATGCGCTGGTTCGTCTGGCGCAGCTCCCGGATGTAGTCACAGGCCTTCGACAGGATGCCTCCTTTACTCTGGGTGGGGGTGGGCGAAGCATCAGGGGAAGCACTGCCCACCGGCCATGCCGGGACCACACTTGAACTCCACACCAGCCAGGCTTCCTGGAAGGGGCTGGGGGCCCTGGGACACTGCAGCAGTGGGAGGCCAGGGGGGCTCCTAGCCAGGGTGGCGAGGAACACTCACCGCTCCTGTCTTGCTATTGTCCGCGTTACAGTCTGGAATGATTTTTGAAAGCTGGACGATCCAGTTGTTGATCTTGTCCCTCCGCCTCCGCTCCACTGCAGGAAAACAGCAGTCATGAGCACTCCCTCGAAGCACAGGGCAGACACCACCAGCCCGGAGCACACTCGGGCACCGTGGCTGCCTGCTCCCAAGACCACACTTGGATGAAGCGCGGAGACGCAAGCTTTGGCAGCCCAGCCGGCCCTCCATACTGGCCTTGCTGACTCACAGCAGGAACCATCAAATCCTGACCCTTCAGTGCCACATGCCTTCAGGACAAAAATCCAAAGCTAAGGATTATGGGTACCTCTTCTCATCCTGTCCAGTGTGTTTATGAGAATCTGAGGCAACTTCAAAAAGTTGCAAATTTCACATTATAAGGACTACTTCTGGTTTCATCTGAAAAAGCTCTGGGAGCTCTGGGCACAGCAGGCTCACATTCTTGGGAGGTAAGAGGTCAGAGCTCCTTTACATAGGTCCCAGTGACACTCCAGCTGCCACAGCCACTGTGAGGATCTCCACAGCTCTCAGAAACTCTAGGTCCCATGATCTTACTGCTCTCATCTTTAAATCAAAGTCTGATCATGCCTTGCCTTGTTTAAAATCCTTCCCTGGGACGCTGGCACCAAATCTAGCTCCTTATACTGGTACCTGTGGCTCTCAGAGATCTCTCAGGCACTGGCAGGAACAACACGGCACTACTTTCTAAAGGACAATGATGGCAAATTAATAATGCACTTCACTCGAGAAGTCCAGATTTAGAATTTTATTCATAAAGCTCTACAGTCTCACTTGCACTCAGCTGAGAGGCAGCTGCCTCTGAAGATGAGACATGTGCCGTCCCTCTGGTCCCGATCCCATCCTCAGGACACCTGTATGGGCAGCATGCGCAGGAGCCAGCTGTGGTTTGGATCTGGAGTGTTCCCCAAAAGACTCATGTATTTGGATGTAGTGGGGTACTCGTGGAACTGTGTGCTATTGGGAGGTGGGGTCTGGCTGGAAGGGGTGGATGCTGGGGCTTGATCTGGAAGGATTGTGTAAGCTTGTTGAGACTGGGAGGCACCCAAGTCAGAGCTTTCAGGTGCATGTTATTGATCTGTGAGCCAGGAAGTGAGCGAGGGTCACCCATCCCGGGTGTGAGCAGCCTAGGCTTAAACTAAACAAAGGAAAGAAGAAACACTGTCACAGCTTCTTCCTGGGAAAGCTCTGGTCTTTGCTGGCTCCTCTATTCACATGGCTTTCTATCATGCTATGAGTGTCATCCCAGCCTCTGCCCTGTGCTTTCACCACTGCCAGCTGCCCGTGCATGAACGGACTGTGTGAGATCTTCTGAAACTGTGAGTGAAATAAATCTTCCTCCCTTGAGCTGTGGATGTTGGTTATTTTATCACAGCCACAAGAAGAGTAACTGAGACAGAGCCTAAGACCCTGTCTTGGGGCTACCAAGGCAAAGCTTGCCAGCCCTTCGTTACCCTGTCTTTACTTTCTCATCGCTGTGACATCCACAACTTATGGAGGGAAGCTGTATTATGGCTTAAGATTTTCAGAAGGTCTCAGTCCGTTCATGGGTGGGAGGCTGGAAAATGGCAGAAGCACCTCTAGGGCTGCAGCTAGAGCTACAGCTGCCGGAGAGACAGGAGATCCACACAGCACGGTGGAATAGAGAGAGAGACTGGGAGGAAGGCAGAACCAGCACACACCCCTCCAGGTCAGGTCCCAAACACCCGCTCCCTCCGGCCAGGCCCACCTCCCCACTCCACACAATATCCACAGGAACACGAGGCTTTGGGGGCGCTCCAGATCCAAACCACCCCAGCTTCAGAGCATAGGACTTTACACTATCGGGCACAGAAGGTCCAGGAACCCCTTATCTTCCCACACACCTCGCATCTTCCTGCCAGGGAGGTACAAGAGCTTTGTGGTGGCTGTGGACGGGACAGAGCCTACAGCTAGGTGGCATTTGGAAAACAGGACAAGATAGCACTTCCTGTGAGGTGCGCAGTAGGGAGGGAAGCTGAAGGAGGGGGCCTAGTGAGGACCAGGAGGGCAATGAGGGCATGCTCTCCTGGGCCTGGCACTTCCCACCCCTCGGAGCATGCTCCTGGCCCACAGGCAGGCGGTGCCCACCTCTTCTCTTAGTGGAGCCAATTACTGTTGCCCGGCACTTGCCATACCCAGCTTAGCCTCAGGGACGCTCGCACTGAGTGCTCTGACCACTATTCCCGGGGCCTCCTTCCTCTATTGCTCCATTCCCCTACCTCCCCTGAAACCACCTCAGCACCATGCCCGGGGAGAATGCTGCCCCTCGGTGGGACTGGGGAGCATCTTCACTGAGCTCAAGAGAGCCTGGGGCCTGGCATGGGCATGGTGAGCAGAAGCCTGCCGTTAAGGACTGCCATGTCTTGTAGGAATCCTGTGGCCAAAAGTAGAAATAAAGCTTAGGGTCCAACCCACGTCTGGTACACCAACACCGCGTACCTCACCCCAAGGTCTCAAAAGCAGCTGACTTCTGAGACTCTCTCCACCCCCCAGTCCCTTCATGAGCTGGGCACTGAGCTGCAGACATGGCCCACAGATCCTCTTCATTACAATCTCCGAGGCAGGGACAGTGTGTGTGTGTGTGTGTGTGTGGGAGCACACCTTCAGCTGGCACCGACTTCTGAAAGCCTACCTGGCTGCCTCACCACACAAAGGGGAGTGTCCACCCTGCCCTGCGCTGCTGGGCCTCCCAGCACCACTGCAAAGTGCTGGTGAGCAAGCACAACCAGCTTCACTGGGTCTAAGGCTCCCGAGATGGTCAAGCCAGGGCAACGTTTTGGGAGCAGGACTAGGGGTGGGATGAATCCTCACAGAATGACTTAGGAACATGTGGGCTGGTTCCTGAGAAAGAGGACAGCAGATAATAGGTGGCAAGATCCCAAATATGGCAACATGAAATTCGTCAGGGGCTGCAGGGTGCAGGAAGGCGCTGTACAAACAGGCCTTGCACGCTCTGCCGGCAGACCCTGTCTCTTCCTCCAAGTCCAGGCCCTTGCATCCAGGGCTGGTTTTAAGGCCTGTCATTAAGCAGGTGGTGAAGTCAGGCCTGTGACTGGGGCAGACCACTGATGACGCATAGTTGAAACAGAGCAAACCAACACCACTCGCACCCCAGATACCCAGCATTAAAAACACAGTTGTTGACGAGTAAAGTCTGCCAGAACTGGAAGAGACAAGCAAATCCGCAAATCTACTTGGAGACATCAATCATCCTCTCTCAACAGCTGAGCGAAGAACGAGGCAACAGAGCTTGGGAAGAAAATCTGCATAAACTCCACTGACACAGCCCTTGCTGCCCTGGGGGAACCTGCACCCCACAGCAGCGTACCAACACCTGGCCAGTTCACCAACCCAGCCCACGTGTGGACTCTGAGGTTAGCCTCAGTGCGCTTCAAAGACCTGAGGACGTATGGAATGTGCTCTCTGACCAACACTAAAGAACTGAATTAAAAATCAAGTGACAAAACACATCCAAAACCCCCACAAAAATTTGGGATTTAAGCAACACACTTAAGTAAGCCCAGGGTCACAAGAAAAACTAGAAGATACTTTGAACTGGACGATACTGAAAATACACAGCATTACAGAGAAATCCGCAATTATGAAGACCTACCTGAAGTAAAAAGGAAAAGGAGCTGGAGGAACGGCACAGCAGTTAAAGCGCTTGCCTAGAAAGCTCAAGATCCTACCAGCACTTGGTTCAATTCCCCAGCACCATGTAAGCTGGGCTTGGTGGTACATGCCTGTAATCCCAGCACTGGCAGGCTGAGGCAGGATGTTTGCCTTGAGTCCAAGGCCAGCCTGGACTCCTTGGTAAGCACAGGAGCAGGCTGGGCTAAAGAGCAAGACCCAGTCTCAGAAAAGAAAAAAGGAAGAAAGTTTTAAAATCACTTTAAAAATTGAAGGAGAAACATCCCCCCACCCACCAAGAACAAAACCCAAGGAAAGCAGAAGGAATGAATTAGAAACACTGACAGTGGAAAACCTACAACATAGGAAAGCACTTCAACCTGGCATTTGAAAGTCAAATCTCACATAAAGATCCCAAGATCTGGCAACACTGAACCTAACTTGAGCCACAGCAGCAATGAGCCGGTCTGTGTACCCAGTTCACCAGGGGTTCTCCTTCTCTTTGTGACACCGAGCGCACCTTACTTCCTCAGACCCCTGCACACATCCACCTGACGGAGCTCCCACAGAGCTAAGGCAAGAGAAAGACCCGACAGGACGGAGAAGCCGACGTGAAATCCAGCACGGCACAGAATCCTGGAGTGTACTGGCAAGGTGTGGGACTCGGGCAGGATGGAAAGCAGTCCTGGCCTTTGTTCCTGACAGAGGTAACTTGTCAGGCACAGGGCTGACCTTTTGCTGTTCTAAGCTAGAGGTGATACAGGAGCCTTTGGGGAAAAAACAGTGAGTTCTGTATTGGGTAAGTTGAGTCTGAGGCATCTCAAGAACAGCCAGAAGTGGAAATTTCAAATGCTACTTCCAAAAAGGGCCTTAGAATATGAGAGGCAGTAATGGCAGAGACACAGCTTTGTGTATCTCCAGGATCCAGGTGATTGGCAAAGCCCCAGGAGGACACAAAGTATTCTCACTTCCAAGTGAGTCACAAGCTTTTCTGGAGAAAAAGAATGGACACTTACAGCTGGGAATGGGTTTTTGGGACTAGTGAGCCACCAGAGCTTTTGAAGGCTATCTTAAGAGCAGTCAAAGCCATTCCCTAGACCTACCTGACATGAAGAGGCACCTGGGAAACTTGGCAGCGCAGATTCCTGGGCCTCCCTTCTAATTTAGCCTTTTGGAACCTCCAAGGTGAGCCCTGGAGGTCTTGATTGTTAACAAACGACCCAAAAAAAGTTGGAGGGCTTTGCTCTGCGGATTGGATGGCAAGAATCAGCAAAGAGATCAGAGAGGGTAGAGCACAAGGGAACATTTCCAAAAGATGGGGAACAGATTGGGCCACAGGGCCAAGGAGATGAGGAGACGGGGTGGGGTGGGGGGGCAGGGGGGGATGGGCAGATGGCATGTCAAATGTTCTGCCAGTTATGGGCAGAGGGTAAGGGCAAAGTCATGAAGAGGAGGAGACCTACTCAGGACCGCTTACAGGTGGACGGGTCCAGGGAGAAGCACAGCGAGAGAAGCACAAGGCTGGCTGGGTGGCTCCTAGTGTGACATACTGCAGATCACCCCAGCAGCCCACCGCGCTGCCCTCTCAGTCGGTAGCACTCTCTAGGAGCCTCAGCGTGGTCACAGCACCATTTTAAAGAGAATGACACAGATGCAGAGATTAAATCCAGCCTAAGGCCCTGTGGCCAGGAAGCAGTGGCACCCAGACTGCCCCGGTAGCCCACTGCAGGACCCTCATGAGGTCCTACATCACCCTAAGCCAAGCTCCAACTCATCTTCCCCCTTCAAATAAAACTGGATTCGGCATGAAACCCCGATACTTCAGCTTTGAGGTCTTTTCCTCACGCCCACCCCTTGACATCCCGCTGTCGCAGACTGGACACCTACAGTCATGTATTTTCCCAGCTGTGGCTCCCCGCCACTCCAGGGGCAGAAATCCAGCCTTGGAGGGCCACTCACTTCACGCTGTGCATCCTGGCCGACCCTACATTACCTCTGCCAGCTTCCTATTTCCCAAGCTCTGTTCTCTTTCAGACATGCCAGTGTGTGGCAATTAAGGACGTAGGTGTTTGAGCACGATCTTCCCACTGCCTGGGACTCTTCCCCAGATCTCCAAATGGCTTATTCTAGGGATCGTTGCTGGCCTCTGTTCAAATGTCATCTCTTGAGAGGCCTTTAGAGCACACGGCCACCATTCATCTCCACTTCCTCAAAGTGCCCTATCACGCTACCTCATGTCACACAATAGCTGCATGCAGCTTCTCTCTCCTAACACAGTGAACGCTGACAACCCAGACCTCACCTGGCCTATTAACTGAGCACCCAAGTGCCTCAGATGGGGAGGCACAGGTGTGAGCGTGGTGGCTGGAAGCCTGAACTCAATGAGCTACTCAGAGCAAAACCACACAGGCCAACACCCCACCATGAATCAAGCACTTTCAGATACCGAGACTTTCTCTGACCTTCCTGGCTCCTCTATAACCATGGGAGCCTCTGCCACACCACACCAGCACCCACAAAGCAACCTGATTCTGTGGCCAGGAAGTGGTCACAACACCCCAGGCTTCCTCTGACAGGCTCCCTAAGGCTTCCTGGGAAGACTTCCTCAACCCTCTCAGAAACACGCCTTCTGTGTGTTGAGCCTCTACTACTCTAGGCCAGGCTCCATACCTGGTGCAACGCCTACGCTGTCCAGCCTGAGATCTAGGGTCAGCAAGTATTTGCTCCCTTGGCACCTGAAGACTGCTACGTCCACCAATCAAGGTGACCAACTGAAGTGGAGACTAGGGAGTCGCACCAAAGGACAAAAGGCTTCAGGGTACAGTATGCCATTTTGGCAGAGAACAAGATACAACGGCCTTGACCAGGTGAAGGCAAAGCTTCTTGTGGTTTCCCCTCACGTGTAGTCTTCAGAGGACCAGAGCTGGTGCTGGAGGGGAGGTGATGTGGGAATGACAGGGGAAGGCACAGCAGCTGGCCCTGGAAAGGTCCTTCGGGGACAGCCAGATCAACCCAATTTTCAAGAGGAGCAGGAAATCCTCATGTGAATAGAAAGTTTGCCACTTTAGATACTGGTCATTAAGTTAAAAACACAAGCCAGAAACAATCCAATACTTGGCTAATTCCAATCCATGTTCTCCGCCTCTGTCCCTGACATCATATTCTCCTTCTCTGCCTCTCCAGGTCAACGTTTCCTCGCATTCAAAAAAAAAAAAAAAAAATCTCACAACCACTTGGAAGAGTCTGGTAAAGGACCAGAGCTGCCTCCACGTCTGGGACTCCAAATACCAGGATGGCTGGGGCTGGGAAGCTCAGCCCAGGATGCTCCAGGGCCTCCACAATGAAGCACTTACCTTCATTGTGCTGAGCTCTCCTTCTCTCATCCCGTGGTGTCCTGGTTCCATCGATTTTTCTAGAGGAGGAAGGGGGAAAATGGGTACATAGTCTCTTAGGCCCCTTTGCCAAGTACTTAACAAGCATCAGACTCAATAATTATCTTTGCAGAGTAAACACATGTGCAAAAGGGGCAAGCGGCATTCTATTTACTTGCCCTTCAGAAACAAAAAAAAGGGTAAGAAACAGTGCTGTGTGTCAACCTGCCCAGCTCGCAGGCCAGAAAACCCTCCCTTTCTCTGGCCCCAACACTAGATTCTCCCAGTATCCCCTACTGCCCAGGCCAAGACTCCTGCACCTACGGAGAATAAGGGTGTGTCCGCGGTGCAATCGTCCTCTGTGTTCCTGTCTGAAGCACGTCCTGGGGTGTCATCATGACATAGAACTGGCCTGCAGGGAAAGCAGAGTCAGCAGCACAGACGGGGCAGGGTAGGTACCGGCTGCGGGGCTTTCCTTCCTGCCAGCCCACTGCTTCCCCAACCTTCCACCCCGGCCCTTCCTCTTCTTGCCTCCAGCCTGCAAGCTCTGGTCTGTAGTCTGAACGGACACGGCTGTGGTATCTCCCACACTGGACGCTGGGAAGTAGGCAAACCGTGCCTCACCACTGACAGCCTCGGCTGCTGGGCTGCCGCCATTGCTGAAGGGATTCTGGATTACAGCCTAGGGAACGAGAGTGCACAGGAAGCCACCCTTGGCAACCTCTGCCCCTTGCTGCTGCGCTCAGTGAATAGCGTGTGGTCCTCGTGGAGGGTTATATGCCCAGTGTCTCACACGGCCCTGGAGCTGCACAGATGCTCAGTCATGACTTGGTGGGTCAGTCTGCTTTTACTCTAAAAGGCTTTCTTCTGAGAGACACTGCCTCCTCAAACTTCTTTCTTGGCCTCTTGAGAAAGGGCCTCACTATGAATTCCAGGCTGGCCTCAAAATAAGTATGTAGCCGAGGCTGGCCTTGAACTCACAGGGATCCTCCTGCCTCCGCCTCCCAGGGCTGGGATTACAGGCATGTACCACTATACCTGGCTCATTACTTCCATTACACAGAAAACAAAACATAGAAACAACCCAAGAATTCACTGTGTGTAATGGGAATCTGGCCCTGAATCCCTCCGTCTAAAGGCATTTTCTGGCGGGCACTCGCCCCCCTCCCGGCAACTCCCCAAAAGCACAGAAGGTGTTCCCTCTCCATCTCCCGCCCCAGAGGCTGCCGGGCACCTACCAGTGGGAAGGGTGCTGCGGGACCCGGGGGCACAGAAGCAGCGGCGGGGCCGGGGCGCTGGGTCGCCCCGTCCACACCCACCTGGGTCACGGCCTGCTGCCCCCCCGCGAAGGCAGCCGTGGACACGACGCTGACGGCGCCAGCCGCGTCGCCTTGGCCATCCAGCTGACCGTCAGTCACCTGGACCACGCGGTACGTCACCTGCAGGGGGCGGCACAGCGGCGCGGGCGCTGGGGCCGGGGCCAGGCCGGGGCCTCTCCCGAGCCTGCCCCGCCGCCCCGGGCGGAGCTCTTCGCGGGGCCCCCGGCCCGCGCCTTACCTGTCCTCCATTATTCTCTGTGCGGAACTGGTACTGGATGTTGTGGTCGCCGAACGCCGCCTGCTGGACGCTGGCGATGGCCACCGCCGTCGGCTCCTCCGCCCCGGGGCCGTCCGCGCCTGCAGCCGGACGAGGGTCGGGAGGATCAGCGGTGGCGCGGGGTCGCAGCGCGCCTCGTCCCTCGCCGGGCGCCGGGCGCGGGCCCGGGGACCCGCAAGCACTCACCCTCTTGCAGCTCGACGCCCTCCTCGGCCTCGGGTCCCTTCTCGTGGCTGCGGCGGGAGAGAGAAGGGCCGGGGTCAGCGTGGCGCCGGCGCGGAGGCCCGCTGCTCCCCGGGCGGGCGCGCGGCGGGCCGGGGCATCAGGCGCCGGGCGCCCCCTCCCGCGCGGCCTCCATTTTGAACCGGGCCCGGCGGCCCTCGGGATCATGGCGCCCGGCCGGCGGGCCGGAGGGCCGGGACCCAGGCGCGCCCGCGCCCCGGCCGGCCCGGCGTGCTTACCTGGCGGCGGCGGCGGCGGCGGTGGCCGAGGCAGCGGGGTCCAGACCCGGGTCCAGCATGTCCATGGGGGGGGGCGGGGGCGGGG